>CM076583.1:89676453-90276453 GCA_034641835.2 Pinus albicaulis
CAACCATTTTCCAACGTCACATTGTGACAAGGATTGTCTGAATATCAAAATTGTTAAACACCATGTTAAACACACACATGGTGTATGAGGAAGATGAACACACACACAAGAGACTCAATGCACAATGAAGGATAAGCATGAGGCTTTCTTATTTTTCCATTATACATGATGTACATTTATAGTACAATGGTGTGACTCTTGGTTTCACATTCCAAGGTCACTTGGACTCCATTGTGACATTTTGTATTCCACACCTACCCATGTAGGATTAGGTGTTCCAACATCCCCCCTTAATCCGAAGGGGTATGTGTGAGTCCAAGAAAAGAGTTGTAATACAAATCTGCAAAGTATACATGGCAGCACTTGGGTTGAATCAACTCTCTGAAATGTTGGAAAAAAGAGGTGGTTTTAGGATGACCACAAACACTGGAACGCAAAACTTGTTGCAGTTCCCGAAACTCTTCCAAAACTGGCAAGAAGCTGAAAGCTTCTGCTAGAGGAATTGTCCCTCATAAAAAAGGAAGACCTTCAACCTAAAAGAAGGGAGGTCTACTACCTGTGATGGTTTTAGGATTACCAACAACTCTCGAATGCTTGAAGCATTTCCTGGAACTCAACCAAAGCTGGCAAGAAGCTGAAGGCTTCTGCTAGAGGAAGTGTTCCTCATATATGAAAGGGAGACCTTCGACCTAAAAGAAGGGAGGCCTACTACCTGTGATGGTTTTAGGTTATCCACCAACCAAAGATGATGGTTTAAGGTTGTCCACCAACCGAAGGCATGCTCATGGGCATCCGTGTCTCTGGCTACATCTCTGAATCTGGAATGACGAATTGTGGCTCAGGCTCGCTTGAATTGCTGTGTCTCTGGCTACAACTCTGAACATGGAATGAGAGATTGTGGCTCAGGCTCGCTTGATCTGACGTCGAAGCTTGTACATGACCACCATTTTCCCCCCTGTCAGGGAAAAGGTGAGATGATGGCGAAAACCCAACTGCAAGTTTTCTCAATATCTGAGAACAAGTTCTGACATGTGTTTTAAACATCTTCTTGGCTGCTGATGCCCATTGCCAAGAAGTGATCCATCCAAGATGAACCTTTGTTCTTGCAGGAGGCTTGTTTTTGAAGCATCTGTTTGAAGAATGGGTGTGCCGACCATAGTGCTTGCATGGATGAAGATCAAAACAATGATCTTTCATATGGCCAACTCGATCACAGTGTTGGCATTTCTCAATCTGTGATTGTTGTTGTGGAGCAGGATCTGGAACAACTGCAGGTGAATTGTTATACATGAATCCGGCACTTTGAAATATGATGGGCTTGGTGTAGTCTGGAATATGAAAGGACACATCCTTGTCATATCCAAGACCAGTTCTGTGCTTGTTGTGGACAAGCTCTTCTCAAGGTCTGGTGATGGGCTTGAGAAGTGCAGGCTGAACTGCTGCATCTGCATGTACATCTGCTCTAGTACAAGGAACTGAATGTGAATCATCTACAACTTTATCTTCTTTCTTCTGATGAGATTCCTTCACAATATTCTGAACAGGAACAGGTTCAGAATGGTGACTCTTTTGCTGAAGTTCGTCTTGCTAAAGCTGAGTTTCCAACTGCAAAAAATCAATCTTTTCTTGTGCATATTGTAAGAAAATCTGAATATTACAAAGAGCATTCTTGCTCATTTTTATCACATCATCAACATTGGAATGAATGAGGTTTTTCAACAACTCTAATGCCTCATTGATTTTAGCCATTTTCAACAAATTAGGCTAAAAAATGAAAGGGTGTCGGCTTCAACCGAAAATGCACCCGTTTACAATATGATTTCTTTCAAACAAATACAAATGACTCCAAGGAATTCTCAAAGCACAAAATCTGCTCCTCAAATGATGGAGGACAATCAACAACTCAAATACACTTTAAATCTTGAGTGCAACTATGAATGAAGAAGCAATATTCACTCAGAATGTGAGTTCAATACAAAATCTCTGCAAAAATATTTGAATGTCCAGCAAAAACACTTGTGCAAGTAGCCTTTAAGGCAGCTGAATTTTCCTTCAAAGAGCTGTTTTCAATGATGGCAAACTTGTCTTCAAATGTCAATTTCTTCAGAAAAATCACCCTCTTATATATGCCACAAATCATAAAATGTAAATCTCACTTTTCTCGAAGTATAATCTATGCCATTTCTTCAATTCTGTTGTTCATTTTCTCTCTTTCCTCTCTCTCTCTGTTGTTGTTTTTTTTTTTTTAAATTAATTAAAAAATAATTAAAAAATAAATTAATTAGGATTAATTAAAAAATTGGGGAGATAGGGAGCTGATTGTAATAATGGGGAGAAATTGTAATAATGGGAATTAATTAAAAGGGAAAGGTTTTTTTTTTTTTTTTTTTTAATAATAATAAAATTAAAATGAAAAATTGGGAATGAATTTAAAAGGGGAGGGGATTTACTTTAAAAGGGAGATGAACGAATTAAATGGAGAGGAGTTTATATTTAAATGGGAGTAATTTAAAGGGGGACGAAAATTTTATTTAAAAGGGGAGCTAATTAAAAAGGATGTAAGGGAGGTTAATTAAAAAGGATGTGAGAGCGTATGGGGGAGGAGAGTGTCTGGGTGGGGAGAATACTGTAGCGTAGGGAAGGTGGAGCGATAAGGGTTTAATACGTATGTGCTGTAGGTGGTGTGCAGGTAAGGGGGAACGGGTATGGTGCGGGGATGTGTGCGTAGAGTGACGTGGTAAGGGAGAGTGTTTGAGCGTAGAATGTAAGATGCAGAGTATGGGAGCATGGGTAGTGTGTTAGGTGCGCAGGTTGGATGGGAGGAGTGGGGAGCGACGTAGGAGCTCGAGTGATAGCCGCGAGGTGAGGAGGGCTGTGGATTAGGGTGAGAGCTGTAGCGGTGAGGGCGTATTGTTAAGCGCAGGGGTCAAGATGTGTAGCGTAGGATTGGAGTTGCAGGTGTAGAGAATTGCAGGTAAGGGATGTGAAGGCGTAGAGGAGGGCCGAGAGGCCTGGTGCCTGGAATTTTTTTGTTTTTTTTAATTTTTTGTTTTAAAACAACAGAGAATAGAGAGCAGAGAGCAGGAAATATCATAAATTTCAACTTTGAAAACAGTAGAATTTTTCCAAATGTATAGCAGAATTAATTCCAGCAGCAGAAAATGCAGAGATGATGAATTTTTCAACGGAAAAACTCAGATTTCTTTTCCATTAAAAACCAGAAACTTCTTCCTCAGAAACCCAATTTAAAACACTATTCCAGCAACTCTTTAAAATGCAGAATTTAAAGGACAGAAATTGCAGGAAGACTGAGGAGTGAGAAAACCTTTAGATGCACAAGGCTGCTCTTCTTCAAAACCACTGATGCTCTTCTTCAAAACAAATTCTGAATGCTGCCAATTTCTGAATGCGGAAAAATCTCTGCTGTAGAAACTCTGAGTGCTGCAAAAATGTCAAGAATTTTTGCAGATATGCATAGGCCATAAACACAAATGGCTCACTCAATTTGGAGCAGGGCCAACAATTGCCCGCTCTAATACCATGTTAAACACCATGTTAAACACACACATGGTGTATGAGGAAGATGAACACACACACAAGAGACTCAACACACAATGAAGGATAAGCGTGAGGCTTTCTTATTTTTCCATTATACATGATGTGCATTTATAGTACAATGGTGTGACTCTTGGTTTCACATTCCAAGGTCACTTGGACTCCATTGTGACTTTTTGTATTCCACAGCTACCCATGTAGGATTATCATCCATTGTCAACCACGGTCAACCATTATCAACCATTGTCCAACATCACATTGTGACAAATATTGTCTCAATATGAAAATCATGGTGAGTTATCGTTAATAGCCATGGTCACATTGTGAAAAATGTTGTCTCATGGTACAACATCTCATTATCAAAACCATTGTCATCCACAGCCAACAATGGTGCAACGTTGCATTGTGAAAAATATTGTCAATATGAAAATCAACCATGGTTAATCATGTTCAACCATGTTCAATTATGGTCCAACGCCACATTGTGACAAATATTCTCTCAATATGAAAATCAATCATGGTCAATAATGGTCAATAATTATTCTTATTCAATCATGGTAAACAATGGTCAACAATGGGTTTATAATATTAATCACAAGGCTCATGATATGAATCTTAGGGTACAATGTATATTTTAGGGTTTATATTATTTATCTTAGGATCTATATCCCTTAGGTTTATAATATTAATCCATTGGGTTTAATACTATTCCCTTGGGTTTATAATCCCTTGCATTTTTATTGCTAATCCATTGGGTTTATTAGTAGTTTGGGCTTATAATATCAATGATTTAATACTATAACATTGGAATCGTACAAAAATTTATCCAACATAACATTGTGACAAGCATTGTCTCAATATGAAATAAGTCTAACAAACATATTGCAATGTTGCATTTCATTGTAATTTATTCAGTGTTGCATTGTTAAATTACAAAAATTGGGTTTAATACAAGGTTTATAATATTAAGGCATTTTAATATTTAGTTTATAATATTAAATTTTAATATTGTGTTTATAATTTTTAGTATTAGGCTTTATAATATTAGTCGTATGGTTTAATATCAATGCCTTGGGTTTATCAATCCCTTGGATTTTTAATGTTAATCCTTTGGGTTTATCAATCCCTTAGGTTTATAATATTAACCCCTTGGGTCTAAAATTATTTTGTTGTGCTTATAATCCATTGAGTTTATAATATTAATCCATTATGTTTATTAATTCCTATTTATAACATTGTTCCCTTTGGCTTATAATCCCTCCTCGTATTTAATATTAATCGACTAACGGTAATCCTCGTGGGTTTATAATATTGTTCCTTTTAGGTTTCCTTTAAATATTAATCATAGAGTTTATATTCCTAGGGTTTAATATTAAGACTATGGTTTATAATATTCATATTAGGTTTAATATTAATCCTCGGTATTTTAGGGTTTACAATATTAATCCCTTTGGTTTATTATATTAATATTGGGGTTTTAATATTAATCCCTTGGGTTTATAGCTAGGTTTATAATGTTGTTCCTAAGGTTTATAAATTTAATCTTAGGATTTAATTTTTATTTGAAGTTTTATAATATTTACCTTAGGATTTATATCTCTTGGGTTTATATTATTAATTCCTCGTGTTTAATAGTATTCTCAAGAGTTTATAATTCCTTGGTTTTATCAGTCCATTGAATTTATGATATCAATCCCCTGAGTTTATTAACCTAAAGGTTCATACTCCTAGGATATAATATTATTCATAAGGTTTCTAATATTAATCCTAGGGTTTAATTTAAATAGCTTGATTTATAATCCACTGGGTTTATAATGAAAACTCCTTTAGTTTATTAATCCCTTGGTTTAGAATATTAATATCTTGGGTTTAATATTAATATTAATCTTTTGGATTTATTTTAAGTTTAATATTAGTCTCTTATATTTACAATTTTTAATATTAGAGCTTATAATATTATTCCTCAAGGTTTATATTATTAATCCACTAGGTTTATCAATGCCTTGGGTTTATAATATAAACTTATTGGGTTTATTAATCACTTCGGTTTATAATACTAATAATTAGTTTGGTTCATTATTCCCTAGGGTTTCTAATATCTTCAGTTTAGAATATTAATAATTAGTTTGGTTCATTAATCCCCTGAGTTTTAATATCTAGGTTTTATAATATTAATCCCTTGGGTTTATTGATCGTTTGCGTTAATAATCCCCAAAGTTTACAATATTAATCCTTGTTTTTATAATTTATTAATAATTCCTCGTGCTTATTAATCCCTTGGGTTTGTAATGTAAATCAATTTGGTGTATTAATCCTTTAGGATTTTAATATTAATCTCTTGGGTTTTTAATTTGTTTGGTTTTTAATAGGAATAATCACTTGGGTTTATTAATACCTTGGGTTTATACTATTCGTCCCTTGGGTTTATAGTATCAATCCATTTGGTTTATAATATTAATCCCTTGGGTTTACTTCCCCTCGGGTTTATAATATTAATCCTTTAGGTTTATAATATTGGGGTTTTTCATATTGAGTTTATAATATGCCATTTAGTATAAGGGTTTGCAATGTTCAGTTTTTAATATTAAGGTCTATAATATTTGGTTTTATAATTTTAGGGTTTATAATATTAATATGAATCCCATAGAATTATTAATCTTAAGGGTTTATAATATTTATCCATTGGGTTTATAATATTAATCCATTGAGTCTATTATTCTCAAGGGTTTATAAAATTGATCATGTCGGTTTATATCATTAATATGCTTTATTATTAGAATTTATAATACTAATATTAGGGTTTATAAACCTAGGTTTTATAATATTAATCTTAAGGGTTGATGATGTGAGGGTTTATAATATTCAAGTTTAATATCATGATGTATCACATTGTTCTTATTAATATTCTAACATCTTAATCCTAAGGCTATGTGTTTCCATTTTTTTCCCCTTTCGTTTATAATATTAATCTTAGGGATTTAATATTAATATTAGAGTTTATAATGTTGGATTTTATAATATTCGGCCTTATAATAATTAATTTAATAGTAGACTTTAAAATATTTTTATGTTCAAATGGTTCATAAATCTATCATTATGTATAAAATATGTTGATAGTTATATTAATATGTTAATAAATGTATATTAATCATTAAGATAATGGTGAAAATTAAATAATTATTATTAGTAATGACCATATATATATATATATATATATATATATATATATTTCTAATAGCCACATTAAAATTATACATTTAATAATTATGGATAAATGATTGATAAATGCCTATCGGGGTATATCAACCACATTTACCAATGTGGTTGTATATGTGCTTGATATATGCCTATCGGGGTATATCAACTACATTGGTAAATGTGGTTGTGCTAATTAAAATTATTTAAAAAAATGTTATATTTATAGTTTTCATACAAATCCTATTGTTTATATTTTACTAGGTTTTTCATATTATATGTTTTTTTAAAATGTAGATATGTTTAATTCATAAATTAATTCTTTTTCTACCTAACAATAGTAATAATTGAGTAGAATGACTCAATGTGGAAGGGATTTTGTAATGTATTGTGCCGAGAAGTGGTTAAACTTCGCCTATGTTTCACCTTTTTAACCATCATTTACTACTATTTTTAAAATCTACACTTCATTAATGACACTCACTCAATCTTTTAAAACTTCAATTTTACGAATATATTTAAAATTTAATTCTCTGTACATTCTACTTTACATTCTAGATAAATATAAATAGTGGTCCTAACTTTTAAAATTGGAAAGTTAACCTAAGTATAATCTAGTAAATATTTAAGATAATAAATAATTTTAAAATAATTTTTTGATTTTTCTATAAAATAACAAGCATTGTGTCTAGAGTAGAAGGGAAGAGGATCTTGGATTTAAAATCTCTTCACATACACATTTAAGAGATTATTAGTTTGTAAATAAATTGAACAACTATATTCTTTATGGTTCATTTTACAAATTTCTTGACATCATAGACAACTAAGAATAATGGATACCTTGCCTCATAAAACTCTTATTTTCATTAGTTTTATTTACTTGTGCCACAACCCGTGTGTACACACTATGCTATAAGTAAGTATATAGATTGACAATTTTGAGATTTCCTTTCTACTCACATGTTATTGTCTCCTAACTTATTCTTTTCCACATTTCTATTTTTACCAATTGAAATAAAAAATATTATATAATTTTAAAATACAATTCATGACAACAATTCTCATCACTTTAATTAACTACTTGGTTTTTTTTAATTGTTTGTCCCAAGCATTGTTGTGCAACTCTCTTCATCTTCCTTAACAATTGTCACTTTTGCAACTCAAACTATAAAACATTTAAAATTTATTAATAACCCACAAAAAAAGTTTACCAGAATTTTAACTTTATACTAACAAGCTTCCACAAGCACATCTTGTCCGTAATCGGAGAGGAAAAAATGAAAAGATTAACTGGAGTTAAATTTGAAGACATGTCAGGCAATCACTATGTTGGGAAACCTAACCCCGCAAGGGAATTGGGGTTTCTTCTGATGCAGGGAAAATGCCATAGCAGAGGAACAGTTGAGGGAGGAGGTTGTTCATATCGCTGTAGTGGAGCAAAGAAGAGCCAAGCCGAAATAGACGAAAAAAATCAGAGGCTTGCCCATCGAAGTCACCAAATTGGACAACAAAATTACTTCCAAATAGAAAATGGAGGTACAATAAGTGCAGTTATTGCTTTAGATAGATTTTCTGTATAAGCCATGCCCTTTAAGATGAGACGAGCTCCTTCCGAACTCAAGCATATACTTCTGTTGAATATTTCTATTGTATTGTAACATCTTATTTTTTTTGGGTTGATAATCTAATCCCGGAGGATTTTTTTGGCCCTAAAAGGTTTTACCCTCCAGCTATCATCCTCTGTCTAAAATTTATGGTGTGGCTTAGTTTCCTTACCGTTGCGTCTTTCTGTTAGTATTGTGCACTATGTCGGAGCTTGTTTATTAACTAAATGGATTTCCAGGTGAGATAACCTGAGAGTGCACAAACACTCCATACAAAGCATTGACACTTCATTCAAAAGAGCCTCAAACATATAGGCTTTCACACTAAAGGGGTGGTTCCAACCACTCTCTAGATATTAGGATATGAGATCTATTCTTAGAGTCTCAATTCTATCCAAACAAATAGATTTCTCCATTATCTTTTAACACTCTCCTTAATGGATAAAGGGTACTAAAGAATAACATACTCCTACTGGTCTAGTGTGAGCTAGAATTACAATAAAAACATGAAAAACTTGGCAACAAAGGTTTTCATTTTGGTCTTCTTGCTTGCAAGTCCATACTTGTTCATTCCGAGGTGAGGCTTCATATTTAATTTTCTGGCCATGAGGTAGTTATATATCTTCACCTCATTTATTCCCCACTGATAGAACTCTTATCCTCACCCCTCTCAAAATTATGATAGGCTTGATAGGAGAATTTTTCATCTCACTATTTCTATGTCAACCATTTGAACGTCAATGATATTGTCTTCATCATTCATTGATGCAACTTCTGTGTTGACTTCATAAAGACATGGTGTTTCAAGCCATGCTTCAAGAAAATTCAATTCCTCTTCAAACTTTGTTGCTTCTTCCTTTTTGTTGTTGCTAACATCTTCACACACAGAAATATTCATGCCATCATCACAATTCGAATTCTCTCAAGCTTTGTCTTCTTGTGCCACGTCTTTGCAATTAGCTTCATGTGGCTCATCCAATTGATCTTCAAAAATACGTTCCTCTTTATATCCTTCCCGAAGACCAACTCGATATTAGGATCTTGCATGATAGATTGTGCCTCTTGATTCTCATGGTCATCAAAAGAATCACATTGTTTTTCTGAAATTTCTTCTGAGTAGAACATATTACCCATGTTAAAAATGCCTCCAAATGGACAAATGAAAACGAGATCATCATCATAATCAAATATGTCTAAAAATATAGAAATATTGGGAAAGTCTAGCTTATCTCGCTTTATATGGCTTCCATATTTCTTTCTGACTCCACTAGGTCCTCTCTAACAATCCAATTACCACGCAAGTGGGAAACTTCTCCCTTTGGCAGCTCTTCAACCCTAGAATCTTGTAGATTGTAGCTTCTCTTCCACACATACAAATCTGAAGCAAAAAAACCCAATGCAACCTGAACTTTACAGTAGCTCCAAATTCGAGCACTATTCTTCCACCAAATTTGAATGCAGGAATTCAAATTGGAAATTTGAATCCAGATCTCTTCTCTCCAGTGGCCGCAACCTCTTCTCACCATGCCAACTAGCGGCTCCTAGTGACTCTTGGCTTGGTGATATTTCAACGTTTCATTGCAAAATTCGATAAGAATACTGCCATGACGTTGCCACACGATCACCACTTAACATATCCAGCCTCTGTATCCCGAGTTCATACAAATAATTGATATAACATCAATAACAAGAAACCATATCAATAAGGTTGCCACGCGATCACCACTTAACATATCCAGCCTTCGTATCCCGAGTTCATACAAATAATCGATATAATATCAATAACAACCAACATACATACTGTGTGCATGTTTTTAATGTTGAAGGTGTTCGTTCTGTCACGTTAAGAGATTTTCCAGACTCTTCGTGGGTCCGTTACGTCCTAAATAATGAAGATGTGGTTATTTCTTTTTCAACCGCTCCACTGGGGATTGGAAATGGTCCACAATGTTAGAAATCTGATCCTCATTGTCTCGGAATTGGCATCGAATAGGCACTGCGCTGTTCAATTAGACCTTTGACCTAGATCTTCGGCAGACCATATCTGTTGCTACACCATGGCAGCCACCCCACACAACATGAGATCAGATCCGATCCAATCTGGATCCTCACAGATCGGCTGTTTGCAGCAAACCTGCAACGATTCTCTAACACTTCTTTACACAGTGACAACTTCTTATCACCATGCAAACTTGGCCTCTGCAGCAAACAACACGGCAATGATAATACTAGAAAAAAATAAAATAAAAAACTTATTGTTGCCCAACTAGAGACAACAATCAAACGCCAAAGCCTCTCGACCCTCGCAGGGACACAACGAAAATGACAAAATCTCACGTTCCATGCCCGCTGATGCAACCAGATGCAACCACTCTCTTCACTAGAGAGATTCTCTGCCGCGTAGATCATTGTTTATTGTTTATTGTTTATTGTTTATTGTGAGAGATAATTAAAAATTATTCCATCCTTTTAAGAATGGAGTGTGTTTTTGTGGAAATTACTGGTGATGCCCATTTATTCTTTGAAATTACTATGTTTCATACCATTCCTTTGTATGTAGAGCATAAAATGCACAATGAGAGGCACTTGCTAGCCTAAATTGGCTGATTCTTTTGATATGACAAGGCCAAACAATAAGAATATATGTTTATAAACATACACACTAGTATGGGATTGTGTCAATATATGTTTATAAACATACACGCTAGTATGGGATTGTGTCAAATAATTGATATAATATAGTACATCATGGATGTAAATTTTATAATATATTTAACATGTAAACCCTTGGTTGAATCTTGTATGCTCGATGCTCTTATGAATATACAAAATTGTCATGGAAATATGGTGTGTATTTTAGATGATGGGATTATCAGTCTAATATATCCCTTGTCATTCTTTCTTTGATATGATATGTCATATTATAAAGAATATGTTTTAAAACATATGATAAGGCCAAGCCATAAGAATATGTTTATAAACATACACACTAATAAGGAATTGTGTCCAATAATTGATATAATATAGTACATCATGGATGTAAATTTTATAATATATTTATCATATACACCCTCACTTGAATCTTGTCTGCTCGGTGCCCTTATGAATATACAAAAATTGCATGGAAAGATGGTGGGTATTTGGGATGAAGGGATTATGAGTCTAATATGATATCCCATATCCAGAGGATGCACATGTGTGGGCATTTTAGAGTTATTTCATAGTCTATGCTAGGATACCTGTAATCAAAATGAAATCAAATGCATTGAATACAAGCCCCTAAAAAAGTATAAAATGGCATACGTGCCCTTGAGAAGATAGAAGGGAACATTTTGACTTAGAGCAGATCGATTTGGTGTTTTTTCAATGGGAGTAGATTATAATTATGTATAATAAAATTACATGCATATTAGGTTTTCTGGTTCAAAATTTGAAATTCAAATTTCAGAGTAGCTTTTAATTTGTATAATTCTTTGTTAAAAGGTATATTTTTACGTACTAAATTTATTATTAGATAATTCGTTTTATTTTATCAATTGTCTTTTGG
Source organism: Pinus albicaulis (assembly GCA_034641835.2). Classification (NCBI taxonomy): domain Eukaryota; kingdom Viridiplantae; phylum Streptophyta; class Pinopsida; order Pinales; family Pinaceae; genus Pinus; species Pinus albicaulis. The sequence continues at coordinate 89,688,355 of CM076583.1, forward strand.
ATTTTATGATAAGAGTAGTTATAAGAAACAAATAATATTTCATTTCATAATTTTTGAAGAAAATTATTATTATCATTTTATTGATTGTATAATCAAAACCTGATATTTTTGAGAGTTTCATATGAAGGTTAATATTTTTGTTAATCATATGTTATATTTTTATCTAAGCACACCTAGGTAGCAAAATTATCTCCGATAGGGGCCAATAAATTAAAACACTAGGAAAATGCAGGAAAATAAAATAAAACATGAGATGAATGGAGAAGAGAGGAGAAGGAGTGAAGAAAAAAAAGAGGGTAAAAGAGGGGAAGAATAGAGGAAGAAAAATAGAAAATGCGTTAGAGAGGAGGAGGAGAATGGGAAATAGGGAAGAAGGACATGCGAAAAAGAAGGTGAGGTTCTCATTAAAGTGTGGTTGACAAAGACGAATAGAGAAGGAAAGAAAATGAGGAGAGGAAGAAGGGAAGAGTAGTTCAAGGATAAATGAGAGCAAACCGTAAGGAAGAAATTGATTCCAACAACTTTCTCAGTAGAAACAATACTCAATTGACAAATAATAATAGAGAAGGCAAGAAAATGAGGAGAGGAAGAAGGGAAGAGTAGTTCAAGGATAAGTGAGAGAAAATCGTAAGGAATAACTTTCTTTAAACAACTTGTTGGGTCAAACCAATTATCAACAAACAAAGATGAATATAGAAGACAAGAAAAAGAGGAGAGGAAGAACGAAAGAGAAGTTCAAGGAAAAATGAGAGAAAACTGTAAGGAAGTAATTTTTTCCAACAACTTGTTGGGTAGAACCAATTCTCAACAAGGAAGAAATACAATTTGAGTAGTAGTGTTGGATAGAATTGGATGAACACAATGGAATATAAAGAATTAAAATTAGAGGAGAATAGTGCAACAACAACTTGAATATGAAGGCAATACACATACTATAGTAAGTTTTGTTTTTTATCCACACTTACATCATTAAAAGCTTGAACAAGACTTAGACAAGAAAGCACTTGCTTCTTTGTATTTTACATCAAAGTAATTCAACCTATTGTGGCAATAATCAGGTAGCTTTATGAATTTGCAGCTTAACATAGGAGAATAATTGTGTGAATTGGATTCCTCTTCTTTGTATTCTTTTTTTGTGGTAAATTGTGTGTGCGCTTCTTGTATTTCTTGTGTCCTTTGAGTTCATGTTGGAATATTGGGTGGTAATACCATCCCATACTAAATTAATTAGTCTCACCAGGATATTCCTCCACCTTTGAATTAAAACTCCAACAAAATGAAGGAAGACTAGATAGACATTTTTTAGGATACCACTGCTAACAATGGAAAATCGTACAAGCAGAAGATGACATTAATTAATGTCAGGAAGAAGGATTTACAGGGCTAAAAGACATTAGAGAATCTGGAAAGTATTTAAAAATCTCTAAGGTCTGAGGAAAAATCAAATTTTAGCAAGTCATAAATGCTTTTGCATGCATAATCCTTCGTGAAGAGCGCCTTTGCGCGCCCTATGACTCGAAATGCGTGCAATCCTGGGAGTGGCGAAAGTCACTTTCCAGGACCACAAAAAGCACACTCTAGGACAATGATTCCTCACTTGAAGCTGCCTAAGGACAACCACCAAAGCCTCCTTAGACATCAAGGGAGAACAAAATGGAATATTTGTGGCACACAAAGGAATCATCCCCCTCTCTTGGGTCACCATCCACAATGTAACAAGAAAGGGAAGGAGGAATTGAATTCTCATATATAAGGCCACCATGAGATGAAGAATTTGAGAACACATTGTTATGCTAGCCAAAATTTCCCAAGCAATACCAGCAGTGTGTGATCCAGAGCTGAAGATAGAGGGGACTCAATTGTTGGCCATCCAACAAGTTCAGTCCACCACAGTAGAGAGAGGGAGAATTTTCACCGTGGCAAGCTTGGAAGTAAAAAAATCCTTGCATCGAGACTTAGAACCCATGTTCTAGGGGCCCTTTGGCAAGAGGGTTAAAGTTTCATCCTCATTTCCTACCAGCACTCAATAAGAGGGTTCGAAAATCCACCGTTCAGATTATTGTAGTTGTTTGACTCTATTAAGAGCTTTTGTTTATTTGTTTCAGTTTTAGTTTAGTTTAGTTTATATATGCATGCTATTTCTCTATCTAGTATGTTTATGATTCTAGCTTGTTCCACTAACTTTCTTGACTCCACTTCTTTTTCTGCCTGTGACCAATAACTTAAGTGGGTAAACCACACCCCTTAATTTGGTGAGATTTCGTACATACATGCACCAAACAAACTAACACAGGATTGGCAACTCCACTAACATTTATTACCAAGTTTATGTGGTTGTGCCTTTTTTCAAAGGCCCCTGTCTGTGCCGTGGAGTGGAGTTGAATTTCCCCCTTTTTCTCTTGCAGTCCCTAGTTCATTCCAAGTGATAGACTGAAGCAGAACAACTCCAAAAATTACTTTTGCAAGAATTTGTGTGCTTTTCCCTCCCATAGACATGCTGAGGGCACGCGTTCAGAGTTGACTTGAGCACAGGCATCGCACCTGTTTCAATATTTTGCGCGCAAAAGATAGAAAGATAAATTTCTTCCACATTTCTATCTTTTCCTACTTATAAAGTGCTTGGAAACCCATAATACATCTACCAACTCTCATTGAGGTACCCCGTAGATTGCTAAAGCTCACTCTTAGCTACTTTTTGTAGGCTTAGTGTCAGTTTTATTTCAAGTTTATTTTTGCAAAGTTAACACATAGTTTAAGTAGGGGGGAAAATAAATTGCTTTCCTAAAGAATTTTATGTTTTGAAAATTTAGGTACCAACACACCTAGATAACTAGCCAAAGTAAGTGGCCCAAGACCACACATGCTTAGCTAGTTTCTTTTTTCTAGTGTAAAAGTTATTAGTTTAGTTCAATCTTTGCACTAGGATTTCGGGACTAGGATTGAATTTTCAATAGAAGAGAAAGTAATCTCTGCTGCCTTTGCACCCTCCGGTGATCCTAGGCAAGCATATGAACACTCTCTATTCACAATTCACCATCTCCCTTTAGTCGATCACATAGATTAACTAGGAAAAATAGAAAGTGGCCCATATCTGCGCATGTTTTTCTTTTGAGAAAGGAACAATACAACATAGTTTAATAGGGGATTTTGAAAAGGATCATCACATATCCACACGTTCAAACTATGTGCTTGTCCACTTTTTGCTCACACACATCCACCCACTAAGCAAAGAAAAGACACCTAAAACTAACTTAACGAAACTCACTAAATTCTCCCCACAGGGGCCATAAAAGAATTTATTGTTTAAGTTAGGATCAAGGGATTAGGCGTCCAATAAGCCACCTTGATCATTATTCATCTTGAAAAATATAAGTTGAATTTTTAGGGAGCTTTAAATCCACCTATCAGCCCACGGAAAAGAAAACACGAGTGCGATAGAGACCCGTTTTGGAGGGGGTTACTCTTACACGTAGTGCGGGCAGGTATCTGTCAGGGCTACTTGACTTGGCTAATACTCGGTACTGTTAACTGACTTACCAAGAATCCCAAGACTCGAACGCTCACGTGGGATGGTGGTACTTAGTGGCCAAATCTAGGGCATACTTTCCCAGAAGTGAAAAGTGCAAGGGCCACTCCTCTAAAACCTCTACCCTCACTTTGGTGGATTTCTCGTCTTACCACCTGGGGTGTTGCCAACTCTTGGTTTTAGACATTGTGGTAGCTTGCACCGTAAGATATCTTCTCAAGGCCAAGTTACATTTATGTGACTAATAACTCTTCTATTATTTTGAGTATCATACGCAAACAAAAAACAAACAAAAACCACTTTTTTGATTGCTTGATCACATAGAATTAATTTAAAGGAAAATTTTATTTTATTTTCACTTTGTTTTATGTATGTGACCATAATTTTTCTTTGATCGTAGACTCTATCCTCTAAATTTTTTCCAAAACTAAACCTATTCAGTACTAGAATGGACCCAACAAGACCTCGTCGATCTAGGCGTCTTTTAGACCTCCCCCCATTACCGGGAGGGGTTCCAGGTCTTTCACCAGTTAGGCATCAAAGACGGAACACTACCACCATTATTGGTTCATCCTTTATTGGGGCATCCTTAGTGGGGAACCTGCTGGTCTCCCAACACCACCACACAATCACTCCTCCCACAACCCCTTAAAGCGAGAGCAATGCACGATTTGGGAAGAGTTGAACACATGCAAGGTACGTCAAAAATAACCCTCTTCCTAGCCGAACTTTGTTTTTTCACAGATGAGGATGGCGCTGCCCCCTCCTCTACATTTCTTAGCTTCATTGAATCTCCCTGATTTAACCAAGCTAACGAATGACCCCATCACACACAACCCTACATGGCCTTCCATGCCCATGAAGCTCCCTTCAAATATTCCAAATTTCGAAGGAAATAAATCGAAGGACCCAGGTAATCATGTCATGACCTTCGACCAGTGATGCTCACCGAATAGTATCATTGATGACACTATTCAATTGAGACTATTTTTAACACACTCTGACAAGAGTAACCGTGAAGTGGTACGTGGAGCAACCCTCAGCTTCACATGGAACCTTTGGCGCCCTCGCCACCACGTTCCTAACATATTTTCAGTTACCCATTTACCATGATTCTCGAATGGAACTACTGACTCATTTTAGACAGACCCCTGTTGTCAATATCTCAGACTATCTCCATGAATGGAGGCAACACATAGTTTATGTAAATAAAACTCATTGACTGGTTCTTTTAGATTTGTCTTAAAACTCTCACGATAAAGATTTCAAAGGATGGGCACAACAAAGGCCTACATTCGAAGAGGCACATTCGAAGAGTATGCCATCAGTAAAGCCTAAACAGTTTGAGCTGATTTAGCACGCACGAAGATACATTTATAATATCCTGGCTGAATGCCCGGTCTCATAAACTTATCAAGAATTTCCAAAGCGCATCTAACTCTTCTACGCGTACCACTGTCATTAACCCAAGGTTACTTCTAGCATCATCAAGAAAAACCCCGGTTACACATACAGTTATACCCAGAATGTACCTCAACTCGGTTTTCAAATTCATCATATGCCTCAGCAAAATTTGACCAATAGGGCACCAACGTATCACCAGGGAGGACCTTATTCTCCAGCTCAAGGGACCCAGTACGCAAAAATAAACACTAACGGAAGAGCTCCCCTCCAACAGCCAGGTGCAAACCAAGGACCGCGTTATGCTTAGTCCCCAGCACAAGACCCACCTATGCAGACCAATGCACAGGTGAACTTTGTGCAGCTGTACCAAAACCAACCACACCAATACAACCAGGAGAAATACCCTCCTAACGTGGTGAAGAAAAAATAAAAAAAACAAGCCAAAAGGGAATCCTAGACAGAGGGGCGACAACTAGCAATGCCCACCATCATCCCAGGTTGGAGGCAACTCCAACCGGAATCAGAGCCAAGAGCCCAGAAATGCCCAGCGGCAGAGCAAAAGGCCACCTCTTCGAACAAACCATTCTTGTTCGATATGTGGTGAGTACGGACATTATACTCACCACTATCCTGATCTCCCTAAGCTAAAGAAGCTAAAGTGTAACCGAGGACAAGGAGGATCTTCCCAACAACCAACTATGATGCGGGAAACTTTCCCCCATCAAGGTATGGTAAGCACTCAGTAGCAAAATCCAGATGACTCCGAGAAAAGTAGCCACGAAATTCATGATCAGAAGTAGATGTTTCAAACATGGAATTGAAATATTAACACCCCACTGGCCCCACTGCACACCAATATGTACTTAGGGCATTAGTACCCACCACTTTTTTTTGACCATATCAAAGATGGCTATCAAACCATTGCCAAAGATGCATGTGAGGGACCCAATAGGCGAAGAAAGTACTCCACAAAGTGGCAAAATTATTGTAAATACAGGATTTAGGCACAATCTCCCACTGCTATGTGAGTGTTGGAAGTACTGCAGTCATGCCCAAAACAACGGAAAGCCCTACTTTCCGCATTAGGCGCTATCGACCTTGCCGATACGCGCCTAATGGATTTTGAATTAGACAAAGCCACCCCTAGGATTCCTTCCATGGTCACCTTCCAGATACCAGTGTCGGTCCAGAATATCACAATTCATCGATGTGTCATAGATGAGGGTGCATCCACTTGCATCATGTCCAAAAATTTTTGGCAGAAGTTAGGGTCTCTCGAACTAAAACCCTCAGTCATTAGAGCATACGACGGTCGTCCATCAACCCCCGTTGGCCTCTACCAAAATGTTCCGGTCTGCTTAGTCGGAAAGACGGTCCACATATTGAAGTCTTGGATGCTCACTTGCACTACAATATACTCCCTTGGGCAGAGTTATATGTATGCCATGTCAGCCATAGCCTCCTTCGTCTTCCACATTATTATGTTCCCCCACGAGGACGTCATCATTACTGTAGACCGATTGACACATAGTGAGAAGCGACCCCTAACAAACACTGATGTAATTCTACTCTATGTAGATACATCCTTAGATGCACTTTCACGATACCAAGAATATGGCCCTGACCAGTTCAAACCGTCGTCCATTCTAGGATCATTCCTAGGAGATCCTCCCATTATCCTCGTTACCACTCATGTCATAGGGGCCTGGCCTGTATGATGTCCACATCAAGTGCCTAATCTAGTCGTAGATATGGACACGAGTAGTAATGGTAACCAGTCATTCTGGAGGAAGATAACCTTTCTTGCCTAACTCCATTTCCCAAACCCCTTTCCTCTACCCCCCAGCTGGTTTCGTCTCCCAGTAGGTTTTGGAAACACTGGTGTTACCAAACATATCATTAGAAATACCAGTTTGGTACCTCATTCCTCCTACGGGAACAAGAGCCACTCACATCACTACCACAGAGTTGAAGCCCCTCAGTCCCGAGGAGGCCCAACCCTTCCAAGAAATAGTTGAAACCACCTCTGCAAAGGAAATTTCCATTGCAAAACCGGTGATTATGGCCATGAAAACTGAAAACAGAGGAAAGAAGATGATGACTCTCGCCATACAATGGGAATCACTAGTTTGCACCATATGCAATGTAATAGGTCACCCTACCCATATCTGCCCAGAGCTGGATGAATTAAAACCACTCCTTGGCTCTAAGACAGACATCACGACACCACATTCCTGTAAAAAGGAACCTACCACCAAAGGTACAGGAAAATAATTGCGTACCAATCACGCATGCACTATCTGCAACAACTATGGGCACTATACCCATAATTTTCAAGAGATCTTGCGATATAGGGATGCCTTACATGCCATCGAGTGATCCTATCAAGAGGATCTATCCACCCAGGCATCCGGAAATGAACCTCGTACCATCCTGTACCTACAGGAAGAAAGAAGGGCAATAGAAAGACCCCCAGTCATACCCCCTCCTGTTATACACTACAAACTGTGCGATGAACGTGGTCACTTCCTCGAAGAATGCGTATCCTTGGAACTCATCCATAGATGGTATCCTATAGAATGGGTTTACTACGTTGGATTGCGGGCAACACAATTCACATGTCCTTTGTGCACCGACAATCACCTTATGGAGAATTGTCATTATATCCCTTGATTCTGGCTAGCCCTTGCTAGTTTGTGCTTAGCCATAGTCCGCCTCTCCCAAGAAGATGACATGGACGTTGAATCCACGGACAGCTCCACAACCCAAGAGGATGTGACGAGTAGATCCATCATGTTCTTGTCAGCTGATAAGCGACCAATCTGGAGACACCTAGTCATCCCAAACCGCTCTCTACAGAGAAGACCAACATGCACGTTATGCAAAATGCCCAGTCATGTGGTCGCCACTTGCCCTAATTTAGCAGCGTTACAACTCTGGTTCCCTGCCAGACCACAAACTGAGCATGATGGGACCCCCATATCTAGGCTATTTTGTCTAATATGTCAAGGAAATCACTATGAATAGCACTATACCTATACCCCTCGAGTTCTCCCTACCGTTGATATGATTCATACCATAGAGAAGAAAAAGGACGACCTTCGTGAGTGGTATAAAAGATACACCACCTCTGGGTCAACAACTACACACCCACACGAGCGTGATGGGCAAGCTAGGACAACACACCAACTAAGCATGACCCAGTCCAAGCCTAGGATAACATGCAGACTATGTGACCTGAATGATCACCGAGTCAATCAGTGCAGAGAACTGAAGCCCCTTGAAAACAGTTTTCACATAGTCTCTTCTCTCCCTCAGAAACATCTCTCTAACCAAGAGAATATCACGTAGACCTATTGCCATATTTGTTCACACTTTCACCATATAATTAAATGTGTGCACCTCCCCAAGCTAAGAGTGGCAAGAGCAACGTTGCGTCTACACTCCCCCAAAGAGTCAGACACATCTAAGCTAACAAAATGGAAGTGGAAGCAGAAGACCACCTCTTCTACAATAGATCCTTTCCAAACGTCCACATCTAGGACGTCGAGTAGTGTTGATTCCCATACAATCTACTAAGTTGGCACAGTGGTACCATGCACCATATACACTAGCCAAAACCATGCACCAGAGGTATGCCCGCTAATGGAAAAATTCAGGCACCTCTGCAGCAAGCACAATTTCCACCCATAGGAAATTGACCATCCTAGCGGGGAACCCAACCTTGCGCTTACGCAAAATCCCATCATAGAGATTCTTCCCCCACTGAACGCCGACGACACGATTCACCATATACGATTCATATCATCGCATATCGGAAATAGGATTGTAACTACCCCCACGTCCTAGGATTTCCACCTTAATCCTATCGCAAAAGATCAAGGTACCTTATGCTTTTGCATTGATTTTCTCAAGATCCAAAATTTTCACGCTGCTATCAAACTCCTCGACGATACCCAGCCTCTAGAACATCTCCTAGTACAAATAGAGCTCGTTGAAAAAATTTGAAGAAAGTTGTTGCAACACAATGAGGCCCATAAGAAAAGGTAAAAGCGTCATTCGACTGCCATATCAACCCTCACTCATTCAACGAGGGAGAACTAGCCCTCCACTATGATGTCGCAAAAGAAGCCCTAGGGCCAGGAAAGTTTGAAACCTTGTGGAAAGGACCCTACATCATCAAACATTACCTCAGACAGGGGGCATATATCTTGATGGAACCGGACAAGACATGCCTCAGCAACCCCATAAACGGCCTTTATCTCAAGAAATTATACCCATAAGGGCCAAGATGGCCCTTCCCTAGAGTGAACATACACAAACCCAACCACTGAAATTTTTTGACCAAAAGACTTATTAAACACACTCAAAGTTCCACCATGGATCACCAAACTGAACCTTATTTCGAATTTACTGACGGAGCATCAATATGGTCTCAAAGTTTATCCGTAGCCTCCTGGGTCATCTACCACCGTGACCGATTGCCACTCTGCTCAAACGGCGTGTGCATCAGTTCAACAACAAACAATCAGGCAGAGTATGACGCCGTCATCAAACTTATGTGTGACACCCTCCATCAGGGCATACGCCATATGCATGTCTACCTCGATTCCTAGTTAGAAGTGTCGCAATTAAACCAAACATTTGAGACAAGAGATACACATCTATTTAGAAAATATCTGCGTACAAAAGATTAAGCAGAAAATTTGACTACATTACAGTTACACATTTACCAAGGAGTCAAAACCAAGCAGCTGATCGCATAGCTAACAATATCCTAAACTGGAATGTATCTCAAATAAACCATCATACATAAAAAACCAAAAACATAGATATCCATCAGCATAAAATCATCCATAAACCGAAACAGGTGACACAACATGTAGAGCCGCAAAAATATCTCTCATATATATATATATATATATCATGATGTATGTGTCTGAGTACAAAAATAGTGTCGCTGACCCATGACCCATCAACCAACCCAAAGATACAAAAAATGTCATCAAAAATAGGGGAAGCATCCTCATAATGGGTGCTTTCCCCATGTACAAGTATACTCTAGGGAGGTGCCCCCTCAGGAGGGAAACCTGTACCCACAAATGCTCCCGGTACCATCACTGGAGCCGCCGTCACAACTAAGACTGCTACCTGACTTAAAATAGGCCGATATTCCCACTCTCAAGCCATCACTGTCTCCAGATAGATCTCCTAGATATCATCCATAAAACCCTGAGAAGGCATCGCCTGGGTCAAGCGGTCCAATCGACCCCAGGCATCCTCTAGAATTTCAACCCAAGCAGTCAGTTCCGCAATGTGAGCCTCCACCATATCTGTACGTGTTGCCTCTGCATCAGCATGAGCTCGCTCGACCGCAGCCTTGGAAGCAGCCAAGTTGCTACCCTCCCCTGAAGGGCCAGCACCACCACTAGGTCCTAAAGCAGCATCTCCTCCCTGCCCACCCCTAGGTCTGCGAAGAGGACTGTGGCCAACCAATCGAGCCACGGGGCGACCTACCTCGCCAACATCTGCAAAGAGTAACCAAAACTATGTCAGTGTCACTAGCAAAACACATAAGAACATATATACTAAAATAAATGTAGAAAACATAAAAAATGTACTTGTTGGCCCCCAAGCATAACTAGGAGGGACACCCATATCTAGATCCCCCCAGAAGTCCATCCCTGCATATGGGAATGGAAAGAACATCTAGGGGTTCAGCTCGAACCAGGCCTCTATCGTGGCATTCCAGTAACACCCCACCATGCCCCCACCACCTTGTGGCATCACCGGAGCCCACCTCCTCATACAAGGCTCTCGTGGCCCCCTAGGAGGCACCGCCACCACTGGTCTCAACAAAAATACCCTCTCGTACATAAAGCTACAAAAAATGTTGGCATACACAAAAAACATCAATCCACTATGGATCTTGTTGAGCTGCATCACCATCCCGTTATAGAAAAAATGGGCAAAATCATAGAAGTGCTCGGACCTCAACCGACACAAGACTCCAACCTGCAGGCTTGATACTTGATGCAGAACTGACGACCCTGCAAGTCTCACAATCACCACCAGAGTACATCGGTCTACCCGATCTGTCACTGATGCAATGATGATGCACCCCTCCGTAAGAGGCGCCCCACCACAATGACGTCCCCGGAACCTCTCCAAATCCACCCTCCCGTAAAGGAGTGGATACCTCAGTGCCTCATCATGAGGAAATAACCCGATCACAAAATATACCTCTGTCTTAAGACGGATGACCAGGTTCGTCCCACGCAACACAAACATGTTGTGCCTCCTACGCCGATGCCAGATCAAGTAACAAAGAAATCGGTCCTGCGACCGAAGAGGCTTGTTCTCCGCAAACTTTAGAAGCTCCCATTGCGCCAGATGACGATGCACCCCAACATCAGCAGCTAATGCAGTTCAAAGCTTGAGCCAATCTCGCTCCCTCCATAACAACCTGCCATCCAAACAGGTACCCATCAGCAACAAAAAAAATGTCAAAAATAGGCAAAACTCAAAAAATTTCTTACCTTGGCCTTTGCGTGCCTTTCCCTCAGACAGGCGCTCTTAGGGCGCGCTTGTGTTTTCCATAGGCATGCTTCAGGCATGCCAAATAAGGGGAACATAGCACTTAAAGCGCACTTATTCCCAGAAAATGCGCACAGAGGGCGCACTTTTTCCTTGATCGCCCGCGCAATATAGGGCAAAAAACACTCAGAATCCATACAAACCAAGTCTGTAAAATTAAAGTGTAGGACGCCATGGAGGTTACCTGGGCATGATATCTCTAATCCCTAGTGCTTAGGCTGACCACAACGACGAGAATTTCTATGTAGAAGCCTCTGACCTCTCAAGAACTCAACAAGTAAAAATGAATTGAATTAGGGAAATATTCACTTATATATCGCCCTTTTAAAAAAAAATTGGAGGACCATAACAAGAGATCAGAATTTCCATTCTCTGAACCATAAGCTGCACTGTGATCAACACTCCATAACGAACATAGGCGATAGCACATAGTCGCTCTCCCGAAAAAATATTTTTTCAGTGCCAACAGCTATGCCTTCTGTCATCTTCTTTTTTAAAGCTCATGACTTTCAATAATTTTTTATAAAGAAGATGCTTTCACTTGAGGTAGTTATTTTTGCAGGAAAATCTTGCAAACCATTCACAACTCCATCTACTGAAAGTTCCAGAGCAGGTATCATTCTACCCGCAACATGATAGAGTCCCAGTAAACTCTGCATATCTTGATATCATTTCTCCATCAAAAATCAACCATAGGTTCCACATATCCGACCGTGTTTATCATCTACTCACCCTGCACATGATAAACATTCTCGTTGGTCGGTAGAGCCTCCCCTCCATGGCGCTCGTCACCCACAGTAGACCATATATCACAACAAAAGTGATGCCATGGCCATACCACTTTAGTCTGGGAAGCACCTCATGCCCATCCATCCACCATGCATAAAGGTAAAGTTTTACCATACAAACCAAAACTCCCTTCCCAAACGACCAGGTTGTATAAGCAGATCAAAAGCGCACTACTGCGCCACGCATTTGGCCCGCCATACATCCACCAGCATAATCCCATCTGCGATACTTTTTCATCCGCTTCATCAACCCCACACATGAGACCAACCAATGGGGCCCCCACCGTCAGAAAAAAATCTTCCTCACAAGATCAGTGAGAGAACACTTTCATGTTTTGGGGCACTCGTCTCTGTGTTTTGTACAAACCAAACCCCATTATTTTATTCTTTTGGTAAGTGTACAAGGACCGGAAACGGTGCTCTACGTCCCCCACCCTCTCATTCATATTTTCTCCCCTAGAAACAGTCCCTAAACACCCTTGGTTGGAGTATCACACCCCCACACACAAGCCACCATGACATTCATAGCCAATTTTTACCCACCCTGGAAGTCCTACCGACTCCAGGGATTTCCCCATCAGAAATAACTATGACTGCTGCCAAGCTACTTAGTACACTCCGACCTTGGGCCACTGAATCCCCACCATCATTTTTCAGTCACCCCTCACCAACATGCCTATGTTAAACTCATCACATCTAGGTCCCTAACCCCTCATGTCAGTGACCCCCCCCCCCCATTCAGTTGATGCTTCCTTTTTGTCAACTTCAACACCTATTTTTCAAAAAGGAAGCAGTACCTTGGATTACCTCTCCCTATAAAAGGGGAATCCTCGGGTGGCACTGTGGGAGACATCATCACCCACAGATGACATCGATCCTCCTGACATTTAACTACAACAAAATATTTCATGTCAAGATGGTATCGTACCTTACAACCATTGCACTTTGATCAAATTCATCAAAGACCCATACCTTCATAAGCGTCTCTTTTAGCAATGCTTACACGGGAAGGTCCTAGTCAACACCTATGCGTACAATGCATAGCTATATGCCATACCAGGTTTACACATATGGGTACCACATTCCACCTATTGTCAAAGAAAAAATGGCCGAGAGGGTGTCAACAATCGTTGTTAGAAAACACCAGATCACTACCATATCAGTGACATAGACAGAACATGTGTCTATCAAATAGATTTGTTTAACTAGCCACAACATCACGAGCATGGGACATGCCTGCCTCGTAGAAAATTTGTATATATATTTTCTTAAAGGGGTTCCATAGGACATGGTCATTCTTCGAACTGGTGCAGGGTGTTTCCAATTCTGAGCTTCGCGCAGGTCTCTCTCTCTCTACACACGATATACAGAAAAGAAACTATAATGTATTTCGTTTATACAGTTCTTCCTAGACCTCACACATTAGGGGGCAACTGTTAACATTGGAAAATCATACAAGCAAAAGATGAAATCAATTAATGTCAAGCAGAACGATTTATAGGACTGAAAAACATTAGAGAATCAGGAAAGTATTTAAATATATCTAAGGTCTGAGGAAAAATCAAATTTGAGCAAGTCATAAATGCTTTTGCACATATAATCCTTCATGAAGAGCACCTTTGCATGCCTTATGACCTGAAATGTGCGCAATCCTGGGAGTGGTGAAAGTCACTTTCTGGGACCACAAAAATCACACTCTAGGACAATGATTCCTCACTTGAAGCCACCTAAGGACAACCACCAAAGACTCCTTAGACATCAAGGGAGCACACAATGGAATATTTGTGGCACACAAATGAATCATCCCCCTCTCTTGGGTCACCATCCACAATGTACCAAGAGAGGGAAGGAGGATTTGAATTCTCCTATATAAGCCCACCATGAGATGAAGAATTTGAGAACACATTGTTATGCTGGCCAAAATTGCCCAAGCAATACCAACAGTGTGTGATCCGGAGTCTAATATAGAGGGGACTCAATTTTTGGCCATCCAACAAGTTTAGTCCACCATAGTAGAGAGAGGGAGACTTTGCACCGAGGCAAGTTTGGAAGTAAAAACATCCTTGCATTGGGACTTAGAACACATGTTCTAGGGGCCCTTTGGAAAGAGGGTTAAATTTTCATCCTCATTTCCTACCAGCACTCAATAAGAGGGGCTGAAGAGCCACCATTCAGATTATTGCAGTTGTTTGACTCTATTAAGAGATTTTGTTTATTTTTTTTAGTTTTAGTTTATATATGTATGCTATTTCTCTATCTAGTATGTTTATGATTCTATCTTGTTCCACTAACTTGCTTGACTCCACTTCTTTTTCTGCCTGTGACCAATAACTTAAGTGGGTAAACCACACCCCTTAAGTTGGTGTGATTTCGTACATACGTGCACGAAACACACTAACACAACCACCAATATTATTTGGTTATAATTGTAGATAAAGGGAAATGAATATCTCCAAAAATACGTTGGGTCGATGCTACAAGAAATAGAAATTACAAACAATGAGGTAGGTAAAAAGTGGTGGCCATATCTCGAATATTCTTGTGGTTGGTAAAGGGTCTGTGAGACTTTATTTTATATGAAAAGAACCCATTTGGTTTTGGGATATTCAAGAACAAAATATGGTTCTGCGAGTTGTGGAAGGAAACTATTGTAGAGAAAATTCCCTTTGTAAAGTTTTCAAGGAAAAGAGAAGACAAAAATTTAAATAGACTAATTACTAGGATAAATGTTGAAGGGATTTTGACTGAAGAAAAGCAATTGAAGAGGAAGCTACTAGCAGGATCATTTCTCAGGAAAGGAATATCGACTTGACATAGAGGGAGGTGAGGAAATCTATAGATAGTTAGGGGAAATGGAGGAGGCCCTTGGTGTTAGAAGGACCCAAAGAAATATTAAAGGAAAGGTAATAAAAAATAAATTCAAAGTTGAGAATTCCATCCAAGAAGAGGTGCAAAAAATTATACAAAAGATTTACAACATTGGAGAAAGCCCAAAAGGAAGAGGAAAAAAATGAATTGTTAAGGACAAAGGCACAATAGTAGGTGGATAAAGTTGTGAAGGTAATTCCAGTTGAAGATCAATGAGTTGGGGAAGCCTATCATGTAGATAAGGTATATATTCATGTTCAAATGGAAATATTATAGGTGAAGACTTAACAACAATTAAGGGGGACAATGAATAATATGGTAAGGGCTGTTGGGCCAAGGAGAAGGTACATTTTACCCCTATCTTTGCCACGATTTGTCATTTAATTTTATATATTTTTCCTTCATCTTAGAAATAAATTAAAGGAAAATAATGCAAAATTAAGGTAGAATGAATTATTGATAAAAGGTGTGTGTAATAGCATACAAAATTATTTTTTGCTGTCTTTATTGATAGAGAAGTGAAACAGCCAAACTGCTGACCAGGATGACCAAATGACAGCAGAGAAGAGAAGCAAATGGAATCGTATTGGCTCCTATGAATTAGTGTAAGATGTAGAGGCATGCCTACTCTTGGAGTGTTCGGTTGATAGCCACAAAGTGACAGGATCTCCTGATGGGGAGGATCCGTTACTCTATTTTATTTCACCTTTAAGCTATAAAAGGTTGGAGGTGAAAGAGACGAGAGGACAGTTCATGTATTATAGTTTTACTGTAATAAATGTACTCAGACATAATCGTCAAGTTCGTGCTAATGTATTTCTCTATTTATTGATGAAGAAATTAGTATTTTTCGTATAAAAAACTTCTAAGTATTCCTTAGCAGAAGGCTTCTAGAGGCTTCGGGCCCAGCCCTAGCAGTTCTCCTATTATTCTATGCTATACGTTCATTTACGGATCTTGCATTTTTATTTATCCTTTACGTTTCATAACATTATCATTCAATTGGTTAATAGTAGGTATGATATGTTATAATTTCCTTTACACTAGATTAGATTTATCATTCATGTCCTTTTATCAGAAGTTGACGCTTTTACATTCGTTAAACTAGTTTCAGCGCAGTTGTTGTTCAATTCTGCATACAATTATTTTTTGAATCTTTCCATCATAATTGTAAATGTTTTTTTTTATGTTTAATTCCGAATGATGCTATTAGTTGATTAATAGATAATTCCATTGCAAAATCTATAATAATTGATTGTTGTTCAATTCATTAGGATTGTTGTTCAATTCATTACAGTAGCTGTTCAATTCATCAAAGCGTGCTGTTCAATTGCAATCTATTCTTTATTTTAGTCTTGAGTGGTTATTTTTGCATAAGATTAGAACATAATTTTGTCCTTTGATTGGTATGAAGTATTTCATAGTTCACCTTCAAGTTGGTTTGATTGAAATTCGAGAATTAGATAATATTTTTTACAATGATCTCAAGTAGTTAATCTCTGATGTCACTTGCATATATTTTTCTTACACTCTTGAAATAACAATACTTGCCCTAGGTTCATAATTAATGTAAAGCATTAAGGTTTCCCTTTAAACAATCACCTTTTTGACCCAACATTTTGGCGCTGTTTCCAGGGAGAGTGTTTAAGAGTGATGTCTTTTATCTATTTTTCCTTTTGCTGTGAAAGAATTGGTTATTGAAAACGATAGGTAAGAACCTGTGTAATAGCAATAAAAACTCTTGCTTTCCAGCTTCCTTCTTAGCAATTATGCAGAGGTTAATAGTGTTATCACTCATATTGAACCTCAAGGCGGAGAAGGAAATACTGAGGTAACCTCAAACCAAAATTTAGACTTGGTATCTAGCCCTACCAAATCAGAGAGAGATCTCTCCACAAAAATCACATTCAAGAGGGTTGGATGAAAAAAATTTTAGGCTAGGTAAGGAATACACGGGGTTTTGATTTTGATTTTAGGGTTGGGCTCACTAAACAGGGATTAGGTCAAGGGGAATAAATCAGGTCCAAGGGGTTGAAATTGTAGTATTTTTGATGGGGCAAGGTAGGTAAAACATTTAAAATTAAAAAGAGGATTAAATGAGATGAAAATACTAGTGAGAAGCTAGGGAAAGCATCTGGAATGTATTTTCCCTAAACTGAATAGAATGAACACATTATACTAAATTTCCCAAAGAGAGCATAAATAAATATGGATTCTGTATTTCAACTTGAAATCAAGTATATTAGAGATATGAAATGGTTTATGAATTAACAATACATTCTAAAAAAATGATAAAAGAGAAGAAAATATTTCTAAAACTCATACCACATGGATGCCAAGAAAATAGGTGTAACTTTCCATTAATGTCCAAGCCAAGATGATACTTGATCAATACAATTTCTCAAACCGATGCCAAGCATTACAATGACTAAAAAAATACACCTTATAGACCTCAAAACCACTTCCTCTCATCCTCAGGGGTCAAATCCATGAGGTGAGGGATTTGTTACATCAAAAGTTGAATTGAAAACTAGAGTCTAGGATGAGGAAAGTGACTCATTCCTATCTTTAAGAACAGATACATTTGACTTCAACTAATGACTTAATTAATGTATCTACCTTAGGTAAAAGTAAAATATTACATTTACATTGGTAAATTTTTCATTTACCCATTTAAAAAGTGAAACAAAAGTGAAACTTCAAAATTTTATGAAACTGGTAAAAATGTAAATTTCCTGGTAAAAGCGCAACGCCATGACATAAAAATTAACTTGTTTATTAAGAAGCTTTTGGAGGCCTTACCGTTGTCCACATAAGCTCCATGATAGCTCATTGGAAAGGTATTTGATTCTACTTTTCAAATATACTTTCACTTTCCAAAATGGTTTCTATCTGCCCTGTCAAAATCCTATTCTCCCAAGACTAGTAAATGCGCAACGCTAAGGTAAAAAAGAGGGCATAAACATGATGTTTTGGTGGTTTTTTGCCTCTTTGAGGGACTAGTTCTGCTCCAAATCTTCTAAAACATGCTGAGTTTGATGAAATAATCATTATGAACATGAGGATGCTAACCATTTACCATTTGGATTTCCCAAAAAATAGTGTAGCGCTAGTGGCGCTGCGTGTCTAGCAAATTTTCTGTGTGCTAAACTCTCCAAAAAATCAAAATTTTCACAAGAATGCCACATGTGCCAAAATTTTGAATTAGCTTGTTTATTTTGGGGTTAGAGGCATGAAGAGACACCTCAGCAAGAATGTTCAACTTATCCTTCTCCTTTGGCTTGGTGAAAGCCCAAATCTTTGCGTGGGCTCCTTTGAGCTTGGCCCTTGCAATCATGTTTCTCATGGCATAGTGTTTCGCCATATTCCTCTGAATGTCAATGTATTTAATTTCCTTCTCTAGCAGGCCCTCTAGATACAAAATGGATCTCTCAAGCCAAGACTCTTTATCTCTGCTAATCTCTATGGCAAGTAGCTCACTTGGAGTAAGCTACTCTGCCAATTCAGCCTCTTTATGCCTTTCATGAGCTAAAGCCTTCTTTAGCCCAATTGTTCCCAGTCTCTGTCTTGGAAGCTAATATTCATCATCATCACTATCATCAAATCTTCCCAAGGTCTCCTCCAACAAGGCCTTGTCCTTTCCTACCTCTCTCTGAGCTCTGATTGTCTTGACCTCACTAATGGTTTGCTTAGTCTTCAACTGCTGATTTTCTAGCTCAAGAAAGTCAAGCACGTACTGTGATCTATCAAGATTAGCTTGAAGTTCACTAATGTTGGCCTCCTTACCTCTAATCACTGCACTAGTGGCTCTATCCTCATCCTCCTCATCAATCTCAAACAACTCAAACTCCTGCTCAGTTTCATGTTTGTCCTCCTACTAAAAAATGATAGGCTCTGTAGCCTTTTCCTTGCCATTGTCTACCTTTTTTGATGATAAAAAAGGCATGACCCCTTTCACACCATGTGAAGCAAACACATTCTTGTGGCCTCTCTGATATGTCATGGGAAATGGCTCGATATTAGTCATTTTAGTGCAATTTTCCTCAATGTCCGTTTCACATGAGGTGATGAGGTGAGTGGGTGATGAGGTAGGATAAACATGAGGTGATTGGATGTGAGTGGGTGGTGATGTATGAACAATGGGATGTGATGTATAAATTAATACAGGAGGATGAGATGATGAAGGGATATCCTGCTCATGATGGCTAGGTGGGGTAGTGAAAACCTCATTTGCAATGAATGCATCCCTTGAAAAAAATTTCTTCTGAAGTTGATGCATGACCACCATTTTGATGAGTGAATAGCTTGAAACTTCTGATGCTTTGAAGGGTAACAATAGCTTGTTTGAAAAGATTGATGGGCTTTGTAGGCAAGTGGATTTAAATTTAACTTGAATACCCACTTTTTATAATGTTTGATGTATTTTTCTTTGTCACTGATTCTTTTTTGACCTTTTGGCATTGTAGGTTGCTGAAGTCACGGAGTTGGATTTTTCTTACTCACTAAGGCTTTACATGATTGCTTTGATAGCTTTGGGATTTTATTAATTACATATAATAACATGAAATTACATTTGGAAAAAATTAAAATAAATTACATAGGTGACTTTTCTATCAAAATGGAATTTTGATAAAAAAAGTCCTTAAACTAAAAATATAACCTTTGAAGTATAATGAATCTATCATGATGGTCATATTCAATCCCTCTCATATATGTGCTAACATCATTGGAATGAAGGAATGACCTTGAAAAATGAAACGCCTTAATGACCTAATGGGAGTGCTTTTTGACCTAATTTTGAATGAGGCTTTGACTTTAAAGATTGCTGAGTGAAAAGAGAATTTTCATAGGTATTATTATGCTCAAAGAATAATGGGAATGAGTCAGCCAATATGATCTAATGAGGGAGAAAAAATTTATTTGACAAGGACAACCACCAGTGGAGAAATGTTATGTCATGAACTAACGGAATGATAAAAAAATTATTCAAAATGGGATACCTAAGATGCACATGCAAATATGTTTTGATCCCTGGTGGAAATATGCAAATAGTGATGCTAACATTAGCCTTATTGGGGATGGCAGCTCCTTGGAGGTGTTAAGAACACCATAGACCAAGTGCCTAACCATTGGGTAAATACGGTCAAACAATCCAAAAGACTGGACATTATTTAAACTGATTCAAAACCATTTAGAGCGACTGGAAAATGACTCAAAAAATCACTCTGACACTAACTCAAAACTAACTCCAAAACTATGAAAACAACAGAAAATCAACAAGCTTTATAGCCTTCACTTCGGGCCCCAAGCCTAGATCATTTTCTGCCCCAAACTTTGCAGAAAATATAAACTAGTATTTACAATGAAAGTGGATAGAATTTGCAGAAGAAATAGTAATGTTTCAGGATCCTACCATTGACTGGTCGTCCTGAACATTCCTCTCCATTCATCTCTACAAAAAATAGGCATTCTGTCCTCGATAAGCCAAGATCTTATATGGTCCCTTTCAAATATTTTCAAACTTCCTGTGCTTACCTTTATCTTCATTTCTTGCATCCCATCTCAGCACTACATCCTCCAGCTGAAACTTATCTTCTTTGGTTTGTGATCATAAATCTTCTTAATTCTCTCTTGAAGCTTAGAAGAAGTCTGAGAAACTTCCTCCCTTGTTTGCTGAAGGTGAGTCATTTGATTGATTCGACGTTGCATATCATCTTCCTCACTATATGCTTCTTGTAATAATATCATAACCAAGACTGCAAATGATATAGGAAACACTGTATCTGTACCATAAACCAGTTCAAAGGGTGACACACCTATAGAATTCTTGGTGCTCACTCGTCTACCCACAAAGCATTGGTAAGCTTCCGGTGCCAATTTTTATTGTTCTCCTCCAACATTTTCTTAATGATATTCACCAAAGATTTATTAGAGGACTTAGCTAATCCATTTCTATGTGGATAATATGCGGTGGAATGGCCCAATCTGATATTATACTCGTGACAAAAATAAATCATCTTCTTTGACTTAAATGTCGCAACATTATCTGTAATAATCTTGTGAGGACAACCAATACGAAACAGAATATTGGATTCTAAAAATTGAATGATTACCGTGTCTGTAGCTTTCCTTTTAGGAATAACCTCGATCCACTTAGTGAAGTAGTCAGTGGTTGTTAGGATTGATCTGTGCTATGCCGATGATGTGGGATGAATTTCCCCAATAAAATTAAGTCCCCACTATTGAAAAGAAGCATTTACTACAACAGATTTCAGTGGAAGAGGAAGGAGCTTCCTTTTTCCCTGAAAAACTTGACATTCATGACAGTTTGTGACTGTTTTGTACAAATAAAAAAATAAAGCTGGCCAATAATAACCTGCTTTGAACACTTTGTTAGATTTTGTTTTCCAAAACAAATGAACTCCACAATATCCCCTATGAAAGTCATCCATTACATGTTTCACTTCATCTTCAGCCAGGCAATTCAAAAGAACACCTCATGGATCTTTCCAATAAAGGGAACTTCATAGAATGCAGTATTTAGTAGATTTCAATTTCGAATACCTACCCTAACGTTTTGACACTCCAGGAGGAGGACATAAGTGTTGAAGTATGTACACTATATCAGAATACCATGGTGAAGTGAGAAACATTTATGATACCTGTATTAGAGCGCCATCTTCTTCGTCATCTGACAATGCTTCAATAAGGTTTATGTCTAGA
This sequence comes from Pinus albicaulis, assembly GCA_034641835.2. Classification (NCBI taxonomy): domain Eukaryota; kingdom Viridiplantae; phylum Streptophyta; class Pinopsida; order Pinales; family Pinaceae; genus Pinus; species Pinus albicaulis. Next base: position 89,710,261 of record CM076583.1, read on the forward strand.
GCATGTAAGTTGGATTCATCCATCAGCTTGGCTAAGCCCCATCCCTTGATCAATTTGGTAGACCTGATCTCGAGATCATAATCTAGCATAGCTGCTATCCACCTACCTCTCTGACCTTCAGGATCAGTCTATGTGGGAATCTCTTTTACCGCTGCATTTGGAACATAGGATATAGTATGTGAATGTAGAATATAGATCCAGAAATCTTTCAAGGCTTTGATTGGGGCTAAATCTTGTTTCTCAAAAATGTTATCGCGAAGAGCAAAGTCTCAAATGGCTTGAATAAAGAAAGCAATAGGCTGTTCAACCTGATCTCTCTTTTGCATCAAAACTGCAGCCCTTGGATGCAAATTAAAATATTATGAAATCACTAGTATAATATGGACTAACCAAAACAAGGGCTGTAGTTAAAGAAATATTTACCAAGTTGAAAGACTTCATAGCACCAGTGGTCCATTTTAAACTGCTTTCCTTCTTTAACATATTAGTCATTTCTCTCAAATGCTCAGCTAAATTAGGAACAAATCTATGCAAGAAGTTCATTTTACCATTGAAATCATGTATCTCTTTTTTGTTCCATGGAAAGTATATCTTCTGAATGGCTTCTAATCTGGAAAGATAAATACGAATGCCATCTTTAAAAATTATGTGGCCAAGAAGTTTGCCTTCCTCTATGGAAAAAAGACTCTTCTTCGGATTTAAAGAAATTTCGAATTCCCTGCATTTCTGAAAAATAATTCTCAAATGATACAAATGTTGATCATCGTAACCAGAAAATACTATCAAATGACCTAAATACACTACTAAGAAAACATTCTTCTCGTCAGCAAAGGCGATATCCATCGCCCGCTGAAAATTATCCCCTACATTCTTGAGTCCAAATGGAATTTTAACATACTGAAAGTTTCCCCAAGGTGTTTTGAAAGTAGTCTTACCTTGGTCTTCTTCATGTACCAAAATTTGATTATAGCCTGAATAACCGTCAAGTAGTGACATTGGTGATGCTCCAACTACCCTTTGCAGAACATGGTCCATCTTAGGAAGGGGGTAATTATCCCTTAAAGATATTTTATTCAAATTCCTGAAATCTATGCATAACCTTATATCTCTGGTATTTTTCCTTACCGAATCCAAATTTGAAATCCAAATAGAAAACCTAATTGGCACAATGATTCCCGAATTGTACAATCAGTTTACCTCTTTCTCGATGGATGGCAACAATCTTGGGTTTATCCTTCTCAAATTCTGCCTGAAGGGTTTTTTATCAGGCTTGATGGGAATAGTGTGCCGAATAATATTCTTATCATAAACCTTCAAATCTGCATAATCACATGAAAAAATATCAAAAAATTCAGACAACAATTTAATGTACTTATCTTTCGCCTCGAGAGACAATGTCTTAGACAACTTAACCATCTTGGGCTTATCTGTTGTTCCAACGTTCGCATCTTCCACACCCTTTTCTGTAGGAGTCAATGTTGGTTTCCTGGCCACATCATCCTGATCGAATAGATATTCTACAGGTATCAGACCTCTAGGAATAACATTATCTTTCAGCTGCAAAACATTCATGTGACGGGTTTCTATGTCTTGATCATCAACATCATCAATAAAAGCATCTCTGAAATTTACTTCATTCTACAAAAAGCTATTTATTTATTTATCATCCCAAAAAACTTGCCAGTACCTTAAATTATCCGGAATAGTAGGTCTATGTTTGACATGAATTTCAAATTTATTACTGGAGTTCATCGGAATTTTAAGATTACTTGCCACCATAGTAAGATAATCTGCAATGATGTTCTGCTTTCTTGGTACTGCTGCTAATGTATACTCAGGAATTTTTTTAAGACATCCAAGACTGCATTTCTATAAGCTCTCATCCATGGATGCTTTGCTTGATACTCTCCTTTCACTTGCTTTATGACAAACTCAGAATCACCATAAACATAAATTCGCTTTGCACCAAGTTTCTTCAAAATTTTAGGACCTGTAATCGATGCTTCATACTCCGCTTCGTTATTAGAACATTCAAAAGCCCATTTATAAGAGCATTCTCTAACACTACTTGGAATTCCACCTGACTTACAAACTGGACTTCGGATCCAAATACCAATACCTGCACCTTCCTTACCCAAATCACCGTCGAAATCCATGCTCCAAAGGTCCTCTTCGTCTTCTAGATGCTAAAACTCAACTTTTGGTTCTATTTTACTTGGGACCGTCACCTCATTTTGCTATTTTGTACTGATTTTATGTTCTTTAGGAGGCTTCTCGTAAGAAATCACCACTTCAGAGGTCATCACTTCTGAAGTCACCACTTATTTTTCCTTATCCGGAATTGCTCTAAAACTTTATGAAACTTCTGGATCATCCTCTACTATTACTACCTGATTATTTACATTATTCAAATTACCATCATCATACAAAATAAAAGATTCTAGATCTGTATGTACAACCTATATTGAATGATTTATAGGCTTCTCCTTACTAATTATCATATATTTCATTTTCTTTTCCTGGTACAATTTCCTCAATTTCCAAAAAACATGAATAGTAGCTTAAGAGAAGTCAAGTTGTAAAGTACCTTTGAGTTTGGCTCCCCATGATCTAGACAGTAGCATACCGAACCGAGGTGGTATATCAGCCACCACCACATCCATCAAAATATTCTTGGCTGGGATTTGGTCTAAGGAAACCACTAAATCTTTAATGAGACCAATGCAACGAACTCTACCAGAATCAAATGAATAAAAATCATGATAAGGTTAGGTGATATCCGTGCCCATATTTTCCATAATAGCCTTAGGCATGAAATTCTGAGAGGCCCTGGAATAAAGATAGCATTGTGAAGTATGTACTCATGTAGTCTAAGTCTTAAATAACAGGGGGGAACTTCACTCTCTCCTAATTTACCATCGATAGCTGGACCAAAAATGAGCTCAGGGTGGTCATCTTGAACATTAACCATATCAAAAAAAGGATCAACTAGCAACATTTTAGACACCTGGTCTCTGTAATGACTATTTTTTACTAACTCTGTCAAAGGAATGGACACTTTCAATTTAGCTATTTAATTTTCTTAAATTAAAGGTTGTGACTTTATCTACCTCTTTGACAATAGTATCTCTTCTATCCTTTTGATCCCTTGCAACAGTCTCCTTATTCTAAATATCTTTCTCTTTAGTAGTTGAGCTTGTTGATGGTTGATTGATGTTGCTATGATTTTGATCTGCATGCTCTTTACCCTTTTTCGGAAGATCATTCTTTGACTTGACCTCTTTCCTTTTCTGAATAGGATTGACAGGTACATCTCTACTCAGAGAATATTTTTCCTTCTGTGCACTCAAAGCATTCATATATCCACGCTGGTAATCATCTGATTTAGTCTCCAAATCATCATCATTTTCCAAGATAAAGTGTTCATCTTTTAGAGAATCTAGATTTTCAGTATACTCCTCATCTTCAGTAAAGAACATGGGTAATCCATCTGCTGTAAATAAATGATTTGTTTTAATTGTCAGATCTTCATCTTCTTCCTCTCATGCTTGAACATAATTCTGTTGCAATGGAACCGTAATCTACTATTGTTTTTGTACTGTTTGATCATGTGCTTTCTACTCTCTTTTCTTGATTCTCAACTGAGTTTGCTGCCCTCTGAAATTTGGATTCTGTATCCGTGGTTCAAGGCTCTATGAAATGGACAATTGGTCAACCATATTCTCCATAGTCTGGAGTAATGAATCCATTTTTGCATCTGAAGAGGATGTTTGTTCTTTGATAGTCACCCACTTTTCTGATCTCATCCTTGCTCTTTTGGCCAACAAATTCGATTCCACACTTACAACATTTTTCTGCATGCCTGCTAAAGTTGTAGTATCACTTTCACGCAACTGATATGCCACATTAGCATCAAATCCATCCAGAAATTAGACCAAAACCATACCCTCTGGTGGTTTCATATGTGCAGGAAGAGCATTGTACACTGCATTAAATCTCATGCAATAATCTTGAACAAATTCACCAACATTCCTTTTGATGTTTTCATATTCGGATAGGATTTGAAAAGGATTCTTCTTTACTTCCCACCTTTCTACAAATTGACGATGCAAAACTTCTAAGGTATCAATAGTGGCTATCGATAGAGTATCATCAAACAAAGGGATTTTGGTTTGGTAATCTCTGGGAATTTGACCCGGATTTTGAGGGAGAACAAGGGTGGCATATCTTGCAACCATGATTGTAGGTGGAGGTGGAGGATTAAAAACAGGATTAAAAACATGGATTTGGATGCCTGATGTGACCAAAGGAAGACTTGTCCCTGATTGAGTAGTGTGAACAACAGATGAGGTAGAAGGAGGGGGAAGAGGGATATTCTGAGTAACAATAGATGAAATGATGGAAGAAGAAGATGAGATCTGAGGTCTGCTTTCCAGCCAAGTACTTACCTACGAAGAGTAGTTCTTCAAATATTTAAGAGATTCTAAAAATTGTGTTGGTGATTGAGACCTTGATTGAAACCCTAATTGAGAGTGTAAAAACTAATCTTCAACAGACTGTGGAAGGAAATGGAGGAATCAACAACTGTCTCGTCAATCCAACTCAAATATTTTCTCTGGAATAAACTTTTCTGAAAATTTATATCAAATTCAATATCTTGCAGGTTTTTTAACCTTTCGGGAAATGAATGAGCTCTAGGAATGAAACTTCTTTCTAATTGATTTCTGACTGAACTAGAAGTCTCAACAACAGCTTTACCTTTTCGTCCAATGTTCTGAGGATCACTAAAAATGGTGGGAGGATTTAGATCGGGATTGGATCTGGTGTATCTTCGGGAATCCAATATGTCCAATTTCAAAAACAAATATGCACTTTACAAATTTTTCAATTCAACCTTTGAATTAAATCTAAGACTTATCATCCACAAGTTTAAGAATTTCAATGAAAGCTTATTACTGGGGTTGATCTGATCTTACTCATTTCTTCCCCAGTATGGTCGCCAAAATGTTATCACTCAGATTGAACCTCAATGTTGAGAAGGAAATCCCGAGGTAAACTCAAACCAAACTTTAGACTTGGTATCTAGCCCTACCAAATCATAGAGGGATCTCTCCACAAAAAGTACAGTCAAGAGGGTTGAATGAAAAATATTTTAGGCTAGCTAAGGAATACAGGGGGTTTTGATTTTGATTTTAGGGTTGGGATCACTGAACAGGGATTAGGTCAAGGGGAATAAATCAGAGCCAAGGGGATGAAATTGCAGTATTTTTTATGGGGAAAGGTAGGTAAAATATTTAACATTCAAAAGAGGATTAAATGAGATGAAAAGACTAGTGAGAAGCTAGGGAAAGCATCTGGAATGTATTTTCCCTAAACTGAAGAGAATGAACACATTATACTAAATTTCCCAAACAAGAGCATAAATACATATGGATTCTGTCTTTTAACTTGAAATCAATTATATTATAGATATGAAATGGTCTATGAATTAACAATACATTCTAAAAAATTGATAATAGAGAAGAAACTATGTCTAAAACTCATACCACATGGATCCCAAGAAAATAGCTGCAATTTTCCATTAATGTCCAAGCCAAGATGATACTTGATCAATACAATTTCTCAAACTGATGCCAACCATTACAATGACTGAAAAAATACAACTTATATACCTCAAAACCACTTCCTCTCATCCTCAGGGGTCGAATCCATGAGGTGAGGGAGTTGTTACATCAAAAGCTGAACTGAAAGCTAGAGTCTAGGATGAGGAAAGTGACACTGCCTATCTTTAAGAACATATATGATTTGACTTCAATTAATGACTTAATCAATTTATCTACCTTAGGTAAAATTAAAATATGACATTTAAATTGGTAAATTTTTCATTTACCCAAGTAAAAAGTGAAACAAAAGTGAAGCTTCAAAATTTGATGAAACTAGTAAAAATGTAAATTTCCTCGTAAAAGCGCAGCGCCATGACAAAACAATTGACCTGTTTTGTAAGCCACTATTGGAGGCCTTCCTGTTGTCCAAATCAGCTACATGATAGCTCATTGGAAATGTATCTAATTCGAGTTTCTAAATATGCTTTTAATTTCCAAAATGGTGCCCAAAAACTCTGTCAAAAATATATTCTCCCAAGACTGGTAGGCACGCAGTGCCAGGGTCAAAAAGAGGATACAAACATGATTTTTTGGTGGTTTTTTGCCTCTTTGAGGGACTAGTTCTGCACCAAATATCCTGAAACTTGCTAAGTTTGATGTAATAATCATTATTAACATGAGGATGCTGACCATTTTCCATTTGGATGTCCCAAAAAAGAGCGCAGTGCTAGTGGCGTTGCGCATTTAGCAAATTTTCTGTGTTAAACTGTCCAAAAAATCAAAATTTTCACAAGAATGCCACATGTGCCAAAATTGTGAATTTACTTTTTGATTTAGGGGTTAGAGGCATGAAGAGACACCTCAGAAATAATGGTCAACTTCTCCTTTTCCTTTGGCTCGGTCAAAGCTTGAATCTTTGCATGGGCTCGTTTGAGCTTGGCCCTTGCAATCATGTTTCTCATGGCATAGTGTTTCACCATCTTCCTCTGAATGTCAATGTTTTTATTTTCGTTCTCTAGCAAGCCCTCTAGATGAAAATTGGCTATCTCAAGCCAGGACTCTCTGTCTCTGCTAATCTCTATGGCAAGTAGCTCACTTGGAGTAAGCTGCTATGCCAATTCATCCTCTTTATGCCTTTCCCAAGCTAAAGCCTTCTGTAGCCCAATTTTCCTTGGTCTCTATCTCAGAAGTTGATATTCCTCATCATCACTATCATCAAATATTCCCAAGGTCTCCTCCAACAAGGCCTTGGACTTTCCTTCCTCTCTCTGAGCTTTGATGTCTTGACCTCACTGATGGTTTGCTTAGTCTTCAACTGCTGATTTTCTAGCTCAAGAAAGTCAATCACGTACTTTTCTCTATCAATATTAGCTTGAAGCTCACTAATCTTGGCCTGATTACCTTTAATCACTGCACTACTGGCTCTATCCTCATCCTCCTCATCAATCTCAATCAACTGAAACTCCTGCTCGGTTTCATGTTTGTCCTCCTGCTCAATAATGATAGGCTCTATAGCCTTTTCCTTGCCCTTGTATACCTGTTTTGATGATGTAAAATGCATGGCCCCTTTCACACCATGTGAAGAAAACACATGCCTGTGGCCTCTCTGATATGTCATTGGAAATGGCTCGATATCATTCATTTTAGTGCAAGCTGCCTCAATGTCCCTTTCACTGCTTGATGCTTCAGTATCATAATGTGATACTGAAGGGTTATAGAAAGGTGATGAGGTAGGATCAACATGAGGTGATTGGATGTGAGTGGGTGGTGATGTATGAACAACGGGATGTGATGGAGAAGTGAATACGGGAGGATGAGATGATGAAGGGATATCCTGCTCATGATGGCTAGGCGGGGTAGTGAAAACCTCATTTGCAATGAATGCATCCCGTGAAATTTTTTTCTACTGAAGTTGATGCATGAACACCATTTTGATGAGTGAATGATGAAATAGACTCTGCATTTGATGATTGTGATCCCTCTTTTGCACAATATATGCCATCTTGTCAATGTTGCGGAAAATATAGTAAGGTAAATGTAGCATTCTAACTGTAGTGAAATGCATGAGGAGTCGGATATGGTATGAGTAGAGTCAAGAAAACCTCCCCTCACAAGTGAAGTACTTCATGATTATCCTCATCATGGGAACATACCGATCAAGGAGATGAGATAAAGTGAAAATTGACTTCTTGTGATCCTTGTACCTAGGTTTGAGGTACTGTTCATAATAACTCATATCAAGGTTTGTGTAATATCCGTTTTCAGGAATAGCTAGCAATCCATGGCTGGAAAATCCATTTTCCAAAAATGGAGGCAGCAGGATTTGATACCAAGACCTAGATCCCTTAGACCAATGTGTCTCAGACCAAAATCAAAGGATTGGGATCAAAGAAATACTTCTAGGGTGGTGAGACAAGCCTCCCACACCTAGTTCCCTTCAGTAATTGCCCAAAGAATGGGGTTGCAACAATTTATGAACATACAGTGGATTCTTTGCATTATTTTTCTGAGCTTGCTTATGAGAAGAAGTAAATATCCAAAATATATGATTACAATAGTAAAATAAATGTGATGACTTGAGGAATCAGTCATTCAATCAATACAATACAAGCCTCTCATCACTTGAATGATAAACATGAAGAACACTGCTATATGAAATAAGCCCTAGGCTATTACTGTGCTATCTATAAAAGGCACTGCTACATAAATGTCAATAATACATAGATGTGGCAATATGAATCTCAAATAAAGTGGGGGAGGATGATCTCAACCCCTGAAAATATAATACATGAATCCTCTAGAAGGATTGGCTGAAATACAAGCAAAATGGCATTCCTGCAGAAATGTTGGAGTTGCTGGGTAGCAGCAGCAACTCAAGAACTGGAAATGGATGGAGAAGGCTAAAATGGATGCATAAAATGAAGAACCCTCCTCCAATGGAAATCTGAGGTGAAAGCCTGATCCCTTCACCTAAGATCTTACCCTCGAACTATTTGCTAATCCCTCACAGCAAATGCTCTCCAAGAATAACGATGTCTAAGAGAGGGACTGTGCTGCATATGATGGCAAGTGGTTGGCCTGGTGCCAAATATGGTGGAATAAGCTCATAAACCTCCTTTTCTGATCTTCAAAAGGGATGGGAGCTCCCTCCTTTGAAAAACTAGCCAAGAATGGTGTTGTAGAAAACCTCCCCAGCAACATCCAGCAACACTGCACAATCTCCAGCTGAAACTGCGCTGATGAAGGAAGATGATGCTTGACCTCAATGTATGAATATGGGGAATGGAGTGAAATCCTCCTAGAGCTACTCAAGAAGGTGAGGAAATCCTAAATAGGAATTTCCCTGCAATTATTTCTAAGCAGCAAAAAGTTGCAACAAGTCCAAAGGACCAAAGATGAATAATACTCAAGATATCTCACAATAGCTACCTTTCCCTCCTTTTAAAAAATGTGAGATCCCTCTCAATGGAATCCACTAATTAGGGTTTCCTTCCTCTAGAAGCCTCCCTCCTTATCCCACTGGGCTGGCCCACAATGTGCTCTCCACCTCATGCACTGTGTTGTTTGACTTGGTCAAACTTGACCCAGTCATCCTGCAAAATCCCCTTTTCACACATGGAGGTGTGAAATCCAGATCTATAAGTGATCCCCCCTTCATGGTAAGAGCATTTTTATTCCCTATAGATATAATTAATGTGTCTCCTACCCATTTTATTCATCTCCTAAGTGCAAATGTCAAAAATTAATATTCCACAAAATTTTGGAATATTACAGTCCTCCCCTCTCAAAGATTGCTTGTCCTCAAGCAAGTACAAGGATAGAATGATTTATTTCCCCTTAATTCCCCTATAGAATCCATGCATGATAAACTCCTCCAATAAAAGGATGTCATATCATCAATCAAGTGTCAGAGTTGTCCCTCCAACATATGCAATCTAGCCTTTGGTGAACATCCCCAAATAGCTGTCATGTAGAGACAAATATCCATGAAGGAAACAATGGGCTATCTAAGGGCCTCCTTGAGGCATGAGATCTGATATATAATGGTACCCATCATCCCCATATGAATATCCCATCCCCAAGCAATCATCCATACAATAGAAGTTGCGTCCCAACATGGCAACTCACAGAAATCTCCCTCCACCTTGAGCTCCGGAAATGAAGGTGGGCTGCAAATCTAAATATGGCAAGCCTCATAGCTTTCCTCATGCTATCCTCCTCTCCACTTGTGATAAGTGTAGTGTGTGTGCTGATCATGGGCTGCAAAAATATTTCCCTCAAGTGGCAAAATGAAGAGCAATCCTCCAAGGATCTCTCCTCCATCAATGATAATCCAGTTGGCCCAAGACATTTCATCCATGATGAGTAGGACATGATCATCATATAATACCCCAATGAAATTTTTTCTATAGGTTATACCATGTGAAGCAAGGTACAAACAATGTCGCATAGGGTTGCAACGTAACCACATCCATTGCAGCTGCAAAAAATAACATGGTAAGCATTTTACAGGAAATATCACCTCTACTACTGAACAGTAAATAGATGAGTGAATCAGAAATAAAAAATAAAATACATGCCCATATACATAAAATGGATGGATATCATCATAAAACTCATGGCCCACCTCAAAGGAAGGAAAATAGGTGGCTGTGGTGGCCATGTCTCTCCTCATGTTCCTACTAGAACATGCAATGCATAAACTATGGGGATCATCTCCCCTCAAAGAGACATTAAAATCATGTTTCAATTCACCAATCATGCTCCCAATAATAATATAAACAATATAAGCAAATGGAAGCATGCTAATCATCAAACTAGAGGAAGTATTGATGGTTTCATATGGTGCTGGAAAGTACCAATAGTCTCCCAAGGGTGCATAACGCAATTTTGCAAACTGCTGCTTTGGAAATGTACAAGGAAAAATGTTTTGAAATACAGTGCTAATCATATGAATTAGCTGAACATGTGTAGAATGGAAAAAAAATTTCCCAAGGCCATGTGAAAGATGGCTGTCTCCATCATATGGTTTGGCCCCCCTTTGCTCATGGAGCAACATGAAAAATTTTCCCCTTTGAGGAACCATGCATTGCCACATAATGATAAGAGTATGTAAATCAGAAAATGGAAACACAATGCTCTTACCATAGGCTAGAAGTAATATGATAGATGGATCCATGTATATGACCCTGCTCCCAAGTGTCAGTGCTGTGAGCTCATGCAAAAAGGCTCTTGCCCATGCCAATCTTTGTTTCTTGACATGCTCCTTGTCAAGAACACTTTTGGTGATGCTGCTGCAAATGTGAAGCTTTTCCCAAGATGGAAATGCCTCCTGATAAATCCAAGCCAAAGATTAATCCCTTTTCACTATGAGAGTTCCCTCCTCTACTCCTACAACACCATACATCATATGAGAGCAAATTTTCTTGTGCTCTCTCCAAGATAGTCCAAGCAATCCAAGTGCTTGCTGCCTCCTCATGCTCACATCATGTAACTCATGTAATGAAGGTATCATGACTGATATATATGCCATATCAGCTCCATGCATCCCTAATATCTTCTGCCTAATGATGTAAACATCTTGCCACCTCTTCTCCACTCCCATCCTCCTGGAAAAAAGGTACACCAAGTGATGGCCAAACTCCTTCAAGAGGAGCCAACGCAGCCAAGCCTCTTGCTGCCTGGTATCATATATTTACAAGTGGAAAATCAACCTCTTGCTCCTCATCCACACCCACTCATCTCCTTGTGGATGTCTTCTCCTTCTTCATCCTTTGGTACTCCTCCCATGAGGGCTACCATTCTCCCAAACCAAATCACCTCTCTTGCATTCCATGGAAGATTGAAATGCAGCTCCTTGGAGACCTCCTAAAGGAGACCTCTCACCCATGACTGTATTGAATCCATGAGGATCCAAATATGATGGAGTTAACCTCTCCTTTCCATCAATGTTTAGCAGAGCTTCTAATTCCCCCAATGGTGTAACAGTTGTTTCATCCTCCGGTTCAAAATTTGTTTCATTTTTTTTTCATGGAGGTGCCATGGTTAGTTTCATCCTCCAATGGTTCACATCCCAACCCCAAGGGCTGAATGAGACTCATCAATAGTGCATGAGGATGAGGGTTCATCTCCTTTTTGAATCCATTGCACAACACAGTGCAATCATGGTGCTCTAGAATAGCAAAGTGTGTAGATCCTTGGACCTATACATATGAGTTTCCACATTCCCTTAAATTGTTTTTTCAAATGAAAAGTGGAAACTCATTCATACCTTGGTGGAACTTGGGGCTTTCTTCTTGTATGGCTGCATTATTTATCTCCTCCAGTGCAATGGCTGCCTCCTCCATAGATGTAAAAGGCTGCCCAGCCAAAGATGTGACAACGTTGGTGCAATTCTCCTCCCATGGTGGAATGGCTTCCTCTTCCTTTGTCCTCTCTCCATCAAAGGTTTGGATCAACCTTTGAGCAAAGTCTGCAAAAGAACTCACCCTTGAATGGACCAAGGGTTTGAACCACCAAATAGAGGCTTCATCCTCCATGTGTAGCGCTGCAATCTCCACTGCTTCTTTTTCTGCCACTGGATGTAGCAAGAAAAATGCCTCTAGCTTTTTCACCCAAGCTCTAGCTGAAGTGTTCCCATCAAATGTAGACAATAGAAATCTATTGCCTCTGATTTATCTTTTGCCATAGGGCCTTCTCTCCTCCTTCTGCTGAATAAAATATGGGAACGTTGTAGCTCCCCTGAATGCTACAGAATGGGATTTGTACTCACTCAGGTATTGATCTAGAACTTGATGATCCAAGCATCTCTCATGCTTGCTTTCTCTTTGAGAATAGGAAGTGCATGGACCTTCCTCTTCTTCTCTTTGCTTCTCCTCCTCGGGGAGGCTCTTCTTTGTTATAAAAATAGATGAGATCAAGCTCATCTACTTCATCATATTCTTCTTCTTATTTCTTGGGATTGAAGGCCACAGGCTGAGCCAAGAAAAGTGCTCTGATACCACTGTAATATCCCTTTTCAGGAATAGCTAGCAATCCATGGCTGGAAAATGCATTTTCTAGAAATGGAGGCAGAAGGATTTGATACCAAGACCTAGATCCCTTAGACCAATGTGTCTAAGACCAAAATCCAAGGATTGGGATCAAAGAAATCCTTCTAGGGTGGTGAGACAAGCCTCCCACACCTAGTTCCCTTAAGTAATTGCCCAAAGAATGGGGCTGTAACAATTTATGAACATACAATGGATTGTCTGCGTTATTTTTCTGAGCTTTCTTATGAGAAGAAGTAAATAGAAAAAATATATGATTACAACAGTAAAATAAATGCAATGACTTGATGAATCAGTCATTCAATCAATAAAATACAAGCCTCTCATCACTTGAATGATAAACATGAAGAACACTGCTATATGTGTTATAGCATCATTTCTCACCTTGACATGATTCATGATTGCTTTATGGCTTTATGGGCACCCATTCCTACAGACTTGGAAAAATTCACTTAAAAACAGTGTAAAATCCTCCATACGCGACTATGCCCATGTTTTTCCACGTGTATACACGAGTACATCTAGACTTTTCCGCGTATGCCATTAAAATGATTAAAAAATATATAAAAAAATCCCTAATTTCGCGCTGGGTTGATGGTTACTCAGGTAGTTCAACCACCCCAGCCCGTGGCCAACTGTTTCCAACTGCTGAAACTACTTGGAGGGACTATAAAAGCCCTCATGTGTATGGCCTAAGGGAGAGAGAGAATTATTGATATTATACTATGTTGGTATTCCCTATCCAAGTCTGATTCCCCGTGCCTCCTGCACTTTCCCAGTTCATTTCAGGAAACCCTTGTTTCCTTGAGATACACATCCCTTTATATGTTATCTCGTATGCACCTGTTTGGAAGGAGACTTAGCGAGGCAAGGGATGGACGGATCCGGACGACGATCTACGAAGGCCTTGGAAGGATCAGGTGATCTCTCCACTTACTTTTGTACGTACTATTTTTATAATACAGAAGTATCATGCTGTTCCCGAAATAAACGTGTTAGTGTATGCTTTAATGTATGAAGAATATTTGTTATACAAGCATTCATTATGATTTATTTAATGTTTTATATGAATCTCACTAACATATAGAGTAGATATATGCTGTACAACTTGTCCTTTGTGCTGGTTTCTTCTTGTATTTCAGGTTAAGGAGGAAGGATGGTTGCAGGGAGTTTGGACTCCACGTGGATCTACTTCAAACGTAGGACCCACGGGTAAATCTCTCATTCTGCTCTATTTAGTTTTTCCGAACGTGCATGGTTGTGTGAGTCTCTGTTAAGTAGTACGCCCCTGCTCTGTGGAGGTTGTATCCCAACCAACCTCTAGGGTGTTAATTCCCCGAAACAGAACTGGCGACTCCACTGGGGATCACATTTTTTTTATTCTCCTGTTGGGTTGTTTCAGCTGTTTGGTAGGTTGCCAACAGTTTTACCTGTCTTTTACAGTCCAGTTTATTTTCTTGCAGTCAGTCTGAAGTCTTGGTGTCTTTCCCAGGCTTCTCCTTTTTGTTTTTTCATTATCTTTCTTTGTATACGCTCTTTTGTTTGCACACAGTCGCGTATACACGCGAGTCTGTCTAGAGGGATCCGCGTATACGCGAGTTTCCCTTAACACAGACGCGTATACACGCTGGTTGCATAACTGCAAGGTCGCGTATACCTAGGCAGATTTTGAATTTTTGGGTTTATTGGCTTTTTGGTCCTTTCTGGCTGTGGAGGCCTGTGTCTACAGTGTCTCTGTATTTACTGGAGTGTGAAGGAAGTGGTTTCAAGTCTTTTTTCTCTTTCGTTTGTTCGAAAACTAATCTTTTTGGCAAAGTGTTCTTGTTGGTGCTGGCACTCCTGGATTGAGTTCCAAGATCGCTTTCTGAGCATTCTTGGCTGTTCTGTTTTATCAGAACAGAGAGCTTCTGCTCACTGACTCGCTCCTATCTTTGTGTTGTGCTTTGCATTGCGATTTTTTGCTTTGTTTTCGATTGGTTTTCTTGAGTTTCATAGGCTAGGGTTTTGTTGCAATTTTCGAAGAACTTTTCTTGCTTCTTTGGAGTCTTTTGTTGCAACGAGTTTGCACTATTTGTCTAGGCTGGTTGATTGAGTTTTTGGTCTTCCGTTGCTCTTATTGATCTTGCTATCATTAGCTTTATAAGGTTTGGGAGCATTGTTGAAGTTTATGCTTGAAATTCGGTCTCGTTTTGGCTTGGATTGTGATAGTTGTGCTTGGTCTTTTTGAGCTCTTGCTTTATAAAACTAAAAAGTCCAAAAAACATTTGTTTTGCTTTTTGTTTTTGCATATCAAAAACTCAAAAAACATTGTTTCTTGTTTTTATTTTTGTTGTTGCATTTTCATTTTCGTTTGGTCATATCTTTTGGAGCTTTTGTGAAGTTTCTTGCTTCTATTTTTTGGCCTGATTTTGAGGAGAGGTTGTCATTTGATTTCTTCTTCTTCTTGTTAAGTATTTTGGTGTCTTATATTAAGAGTTCTTGTTTTCAAGAATTGGCTTTCTGGACAACAAAAGATGAGTTAAAACTGAAGGAGCTTTTTGGGAAATTTCACCTTGTTTCAAGAGACTTTTGCATCTTAGAATTTACATGCTTGTAGTGATTTTCATTAGGTGCATTGAATCATTTAGTTAGCTTCTTAGTTTTTGTGAGTGTGAGTTTGTAATTCGAAAAGAAAAATACAATTTTTTAGTCTCGTAGAACTTATATAGAGATTACTTTTCATCGAAAGACAAAGAACTGCATGTGCATGTAGTTAAGTTTTTATTAATTTCTTTTGCGTCAAAACATCATTGGTTTCATCTCCATATCCTTGTGACTTAATACAACAGCCCTTAAAATAAGCGATTTAATCTAAAATCAACTAGCAAGTTTTACTAAGTGTCAATCACCAACTAGCTAGGTTGTAGGGCCTTGGAATAGGTGAGTGGAAAGTTAACTCTCCAAGGCCGCTCAAACAAACATAGAAGTTGATTAATTGAGCGAAATCCAACTCCGTGAGGTGGACTGGGAAAGCTCTCATCCGAGAGTCAAGCGCGAGGGGAAGTGAAGGTTGAGAAGAGGGATACCCCCCCTCCGATTAGCTGAATCTGACCTCAAGACCGTTCCGCCCAGCTTATGATACGGATTGGTGTCCATAGTTGCCGTTCCTAGGTTCCACACAGGTGACTGCGGGGGGGAATACCCGTGGTACCTGAGGCAGACGTCGCATCACTTTCAGTAGTACTTCTGGGGGGTGCCCTTGCGAAGCTTGGGTGCTTGAGCTGGCAAAGGCTGTCATTAGGAGGTCGGCGTAACTGTTTCTGATACCTTCGCTAGTTGTTCTGGGCCCTAATCATCCCAGACTACTTTCGGAAGGCCCTATACTTCGCTTTCTTGTATTTTGGTGTCCGGTCCTCATCACCCGGAGCGGAAATACTTGGAGGCTGTTTGCTTGCTGTTTCTCAGGGATTTTTATTTTATTGAGTGCTCTTTGCTCCTAGCTTGCCTAGCTTTTCACTTTTTTGAGTCTAATATAATAAATCTATAAAAGTGGCTGATCAAGCGCCTCGACGTTCGAGGAGAATCCGGTGGTTATCTCCCGAGAGTGCAGAGCCTTCTTCGAGAAGGTGTAGGAGCGATTTAGCTGGTGGTTACCACCCTGTTGAGTCTGACGCTGTGGAGAGAGATCCTCCACCAAGGTCTGAAGGTTTCGTTGTTGATTCCGGTGTCGGTCCCGAGAGGAGCGTTCCGCTCACCTCGCGAGTTATTTTTCCTCAGGAAGAAGATTTTCAAGTCGAAGACGTACCTGAGCCTCCTGCTACAGGTCCATCTCCTCTTCCTCCTGATCATCCGTTTGTTCTTCAGTACGTCGGACCAGAGTCTGAGAGACCGCCGGATCTTCCTTATCATTCTTATCTTTCGATGGCCACGACTGGGAACGCGGCTTCTACCGTGAGTGCTGCAGGCATTCAGACCCCTGCTTCTTTCGAGGCAGGGGGCACTATTGCTTCATCTTCGATTGCTTCTAGCACTGCTATGTCTGGCTCTGGGTTCACCCAGGCATATGCTTCTCATTCTGGTCCCTTCTGTTCAGGGATGTCCATTAGTGGAAATCCCTCGTTTTCCTTTTCCACCGGTGCAGCTGGATCCACGCCCATGTCTAACATGGCTAGTGGATCAGCTTCGTTTCAGGGTTTCCCCTTTGGGACTGGGCATATTCCCAGTTCCAATCCTTCTTTAGGGCCGTTTCCTTTTACGTCCCAGACCCAGAGTTTCAACCCTTGGTCTGGGGGGCAAAGTTCGACCACTTTTACAGGATGGAATCCTGTCTTTACAACGGCTGGGGCAGGGAATCAGTTCTTCGCGGGTCATCAAGGGAATGCTTCTTTCCCTTCATCGAGTGCTTATCAGTCTTTTTCTCCTCTGTCTAATGCGTGGAACCCCTACCAGGGGCTTTCCTCTTCAATCAATACTTCAGCGGGGGGAACTAGTCTGGGTTTTTGTAACTCGGCGTGGGGAGGAGGTTCTTCTCTGTTTTCTACGAGTCCTTTCTGGCAGCCTGGTGCCTCATCAAATCCAGGCTATTCTTTTCAGAATGTTGGAAATCCATCCCATCAAGGATGGAATTCTCAGGCTCCGCCTCGATTACCGTTTCTGGCAACGTTAAACTTTCCAGATTTGTCGAAGTTAACTAATGACCTGATTCGTTACAGTCCGGGGTGGCCTCCGGTTCCAACCAAACTTCCCTCAGACATTCCTAAGTTTGAAGGTAAGAATGGTGAAGATCCGGCAGACCACATCACCACTTTCCACTTATGGTGCTCGTCGAACTCTCTGATCGACGACTCGATTAGATTGAGATTATTTCAACGCACCCTAACTGGGAATGCTGCTAAATGGTATATAGAGCTCACTGGGGGCAGTTTCGCCACATTTGGAGAACTGGCTGTCACTTTTCTTAACCATTTTCAGTTGCCTGTCAGATATGAGGCTGGGACCGAACTCCTGGCTAATTTTATGCAGGATGAGGCAACTCACATTTCTGATCATATTCAGGAATGGAGGAGAAGGAAGAGGCTTATCAAAGCCCATATTCCAGGTGAGTTCCTTCTCGAGTGGTTTTGAAATCGCTTCAGTCAGACATTTCAAAGGATGTATCCCTATCTGGGGTATTTTCCGAGGAGCAGGCCATTTTTAGGGCCCAGCAGTTAGAACTGATCTATTCTCAGTCTGGGGTACTTTATAAGTATTTTCCCAATGCTCCTCGCTCCAAGTTGGATTTATCGAAACCCAAACCTGGTCCACATGGTGACGGGCTTGTCGGATCGGTCAATAGCAGTGCAGCCAGCCTGCTTTCTCAATTGCAGCAGTTGTCTTTACAATCTGCTCCTTCTGGTTAGGTTGTGCCTGCGGATTCATCACCTTCCCAGTCTTTGTCCATAAATGTTGTCCAGTCTTCTGAGCCCAAAGGAAATCAACAATCCGATGGGAAGAAGAAGGGACGTAATAACAAGAAGAAGGGCAAGAATGGGAAGGGAAATGCAAATAAAACCAACGAGCGTGTTGGTGAGGTTCAAAAGGAGAAAAAGAAAGTGAAGTTTCCATGCAAGCTTTGTGCTGGAGACCATCTCACACACCTTTGCCCGAAAATTCAGGATGCTCAGCGCCTGTTATCTCAGCAGGGTTATTCTAGTTCCCAGGCTGTGCTAACAAACCCTTTTCCCCAAGGGCAGCAATTAATTGTTGGCGCGAACCAAAATCCTGGGGCTTCCTCTGGAGGTGCCCAGGAAGGGGAAATTCCATCGAATATCTTTATGATGAGTGCTCACATGGATGTCGCTACGAGATCCAGTGATTATGGCGGAGAGGAATCTTCGAAAGCTAAGGAAGTTCCTGATGCTACTGAGCCGCTTCACATCACGAAGCCAACTGTTGAGTCTATGCCTCGGATGCCAAAAGCATCTTCTAAGCGGTCAACGATTAATCCGAACGCAAGGGCTGCCCAGAACTACTCGATTGTAGAAGATCTGGCGCAAAGTCCTTGTGCTATGTCAGCTTTAGAGGTACTCCAGTCTTGTCCGGCTCAGCGCAGTGCTTTGCTCACTGCCATTGGGGCTGTTGATCCGAAAAATTCTCTTCTGATTACTTTCGATATGACTAATTTTAAGAAGAGACTTCCTCATCATATGGCTTTTCATATTAAATCATCGTATCGGAAGACTAATATCTTTCGCACGGTTGTTGATGAGGGTGCTTCTACTTGCGTGATGTCTCTCGCATGCTGGAAGACACTTGGATCTCCCAAAGTTGTTCCATCTAGCACTGTTCTTACTGCATTCGATGGTCATTCTCACAGACCCCATGGTATTGTCCCGGCTTTGCCCATCTGTGTTGGGGGCAAAACCGTTAACATAGAGGTTGAGGTAGTGGATGCGGCCTTGGACTACAACCTTCTGTTGGGGAGGAACTGGATTTATGAGATGGATGCCATTGCATCCTCACTATTTCGAATTGTATGTTTCCCCCACGAAGGGAGGATCGTTACAGTGGATCAACTGGACTGTCCTCCTGTAGACCTGGATGCGCCTTCTGACTCATCTGTGCCTAAGTTGGATAATACTAAGGCGCCTGTCGAGAATTTAGGAGTGGGAATGTATTCTTCCCTGATGGGTTCTTTTGATATTCCTCCTCCTAAGGTGTCTATTAATGCTATTTCATCCTCCAAGGCTCCCCTTCGAAGAGAGTTCTTTCGAACTCATTATTTTTCGGACCCTTGGACCTTACCTTCCCCAACGACCACATTGGAGGAAGGGCAAGTGGGTGGAATGGCATTCCCGATTTCTGCAGCTGAGATTGCATATCAGTCTATTGTTGACACTGCAGAATCTAATCCAGCTCCTCTTTCATCGGAAGAGTTGGATGGTGATGTGGCTCCGGCTTGGACGCTTACTTCTTCTTCTGCCCAGGATTGTCTAGATACCACTCTTCCATCTGAAAAGGCCATCCTGGAAGCGATGACAGGTGTAGATAGACCGTGGGATGATTTGCATCATCGGTCTTACTTCCTACCTGACTTGAGCGAAGTCGAAACAAGTTTTCCAAGTCCTCAGTCTCCTGGATCTGTTCACCCAGTTTTGAGCCCCTTAGCACCAGCACAGGTTTATGCTGAAGGGAACATGGCTGTGATCTCTCCTACTATCCCGGTGAACATCTCCAGGAATCCCAACATTGTCGAGAACGTTTTCATTGGAGCTGAATGTTCCCATGAAGAGGTTCAAATCTATACCGAGCTCTTCAAAGAGTATAGGGATGTTTTTGCTTGGTCTTATGAGGAAATGCCTGGCATAGACCCATGTATCGTCCAGCATGAGATCAAGACGTATGAAAACGCTAAGCCGGTCAGGCAAAAACTTCGTCCGGTTAATCCTAGGAAGGCAGCAACTATCAAAGCTGAAGTTGAAAAGCTGCTTAAGGCGGGATTCATTTTCCCAGTTCCTCTGACTGAATGGGTTTCAAACCCCGTTCCGGTTGATAAAAAGCAAGGAACGATTCGAGTGTGCATCGATTTCAGAGACCTGAATAAGGCGTGTCCTAAAGATAATTACCCCACACCCTTCATTGATCAGATTATTGATGAGTGTGCCGGTAACGAAATTTTTTCCTTCATGGACGGTTTTTCTGGTTATAATCAAATTACTATCCGTCCAGAAGATCAACATAAGACCTCATTTATTTGTCCCTGGGGTACGTTTGCATATAAGAAAATTCCTTTTGGTCTTAAAAATGCTGGAGCTACTTTTCAGCGGGCCATGTCTTACGCCTTCCACGACATCAAGAAAATCATCGAGGCATACTTAGATGATCTAGCTGCTCATTCTCGAAAGAGGATGGATCATCCAGGTCACCTCCGGAAAATTTTTGAAAGATGTCGTTTTTATAAAATTCGTTTGAATCCGAACAAGTGCGTTTTCGCGGTGACATCCGGTCGGCTATTGGGATTTATCGTGTCTAGGGAAGGGATAAGGGTAGATCCCTTCAAGGTTGAGGCAATACTTCGGTTGCCTCCCCCGTCTTCAATCCGTCAGCTTCAAAGTCTCCAAGGGAAGTCTAACTTTCTTCGGAGGTTTATCGTTAACTATGCTGAGATTACAAAAGGATATATGAGACTGTTGAAGAAAGGAGTTCCTTTTCTTTGGGACGACTACGCCCAACGCTCATTCGATGCCTTGAAAAAGGCATTAACCTCTGCTCCTTTGCTGAGTCCACCCAATTATAGCAGAGATTTTCTTTTGTATCTGGCTACAGCAGAATCTACCATTGGTATGGTTCTGGTTCAGGAGGATGATGCTCTTATTGAGCATGTTATTTACTACCTTAGTCGAGGACTGGTAGGACCTGAACTTCGATACACCCCAATAGAAAAATTAGCCTTAGCAGCAGTCCATGCTGTGCAGCGACTCCGACATTACATTATTCTTCGCAAAACTTATGTCTTGGCAGCTGCCAATCCATTTCAGTTTGTCCTCAGCAGGCGAGTGATTGGGGGCAAATATAATAGATGGATTGTGATTTTATAGGAATTTGATCTAGAGTTCATGTCTGCCAAATCCAAGAAGTCATTAGTTTTTGCGGAATTGATCTCCGAGTTGCCTTGTGGAGAGGCGATGATCTATGATGAGTCCTTTCCAGACGAACACTTGTTTCTGATCTCTCCACAAGATCCTTGGTATGGGGACATCATTGTATATCTCCAGACTGCGAAGTTTCCCTCTTCTTTTTCGAAAGATGAGCGTCGTAAGCTGCGTCACTTAGCTAAAAGTTATCTGATTATTGGTGATGCTTTGTACCGTCGAGAGGTTGATTCAATCCTAAGACGCTGCTTAACTTTCGAAGAAGCTGAGGCTGTGCTCAATGATTCTCACAGTGGAGCTTGTGGGGGTCATTTATCTGGGCTTGCTACAGCCCAAAAGATTTTGCGTGCTGGATACTTTTGGCCCTCGATTTTCAAAGATTGTATTGAATCGGTCAAGAATTGTCATCCGTGTCAGGTTTATACTCGAAAAATGCGCGCTCATCCAGCTCCGCTTTTTCCAGTCGTTACTGTCGGACCCTTTACAAAGTGGGGTATGGATTATACTACTTGTAACCCGCCTTCGGAAAAAGGTCACAAGTACATTATCGTAGCAGTAGACTACTTTACGAAGTGGGTCGAAGCTATGCCTACTTTTGGGAACGATGGTGAGACTGCAGCTCTTTTCTTCTTCAACCAAGTTATCGCTCGTTTCGGTATACCTAGAGAGATTGTCACTAACCATGGCAGTCACTTTCAGAACAGTATGATGGATGAGTTGGCTCTTAAATTGGGTTTCCGGCAGGAGCATTCATCTCCATATTATCCTCAGGCCAATGGCCAGGTGGAAGCCGTGAATAAGTCCTTGAAGACAATTCTTCAACGGACGATTGATAAACATAGATCCAACTGGCACATTATGCTATATCCCGCACTCTGGGCATACAGGACGTCAGTGAAAACTGCAACTGGCTTTACTCCGTTTCAGTTAGTCCACGGGGTGGAATCCGTATTTCCTATTGAATGCGAGATTCCTTCCCTTAAATTAGCTGTTGAGCTTCTTCCTGACACTTCTAGTCTGGCAGAGCGGCTTCTTCATCTGGAACATTTTGATGAGCAGCGTCGAGATGCCGCCACGTTGAACGAAGCGCATAAAAACCGAGTCAAAGTCCAGTACGATAAGGCGGTTAAGCCTAGGGTCTTTTCCGAAGGCGACCTTGTTTTTGTCTATGCCCAAGAAAAGGATGCCTTGGGGGCAGGAAAGTTTAAGTCGATGTGGTATGGCCCCTATATCGTTAAAAAGGTCCTTAAGAAAGGAGCGTATACCTTGGTTGACTTCGAAGGAAACGAGTTGTCGGAGCCCCGAAATGGGCTCTATCTGAAGAAGTATTATGCCTAGGCTTAGCCCCGGCATTTTGCTTTGTATATAGTAGTTTTTGTCTTGTACATATCTGTTTGATTTTCGATTTTTGATGGGATGGTGATGTTTTTGATCTGCTTTGGCAGGTTGTGTTGATGTCATGAGTCATTATGGTTTCGCCGATGGTGCTAGTAGACACACCCGGAACTTAGATTCCGCGGCTTGGGTGCTTCATTATCCTTCCGGTCAGCTGTTGGTATCAAGAGGGGTCTGCATTGGTCCTGCTTCCAATAACGTAGCAGAATACACTGCAGTCATTCATCTACTCTCGGAGGCAATATCTTTGGGTGTTGATTCGTTGGTAGTTTTCTTGGACTCCCAGCTGGTGGTGTCGCAGTTGAACAACACTTATCGGGTACGAGATCCATTTTTATTACGATTGTTCTTGAGGGTACGTTTGTTAAAAAGGTCATTTCGATTTTTAACATTCATTCATATTCCTCGAGCTGACAATTGGTTTGCTGACTCATTAGCTAATCAAGCTTTAGATTGGCATATTAATCATTCAATACAATAAATTCTAATCATCAAAAACATCATACATTTGATACATTTATCACATCACATCAAATATCGTTGTATATATCATCGGAGTGTCAAAAAACTTTACAAAATTTGGATCCATAAATGTCGTACAAAACTTGGGCTTATGCCCCATCATGTTCAGTCTCAAAAAAGAATATACAGTCATCTAATATATAAAATCTATCTACTCCTGAGGACCCTGCCCAGAAGTCGTGTTCCTATAGAACATAACTGCAGTGGCCACACGGCGGAATAGTCTAACCCAGTCTCGTGGTACTCCTACCACCCGTCTCTGGACGGCTTCCGGCAAGTCCTCCACGGCAGCCATAGGGATTTGGCGGGTCAGTCCCTCCAAGTTTCTCTGCACGGCCTGGAGAGTCCTGTCAGAATCCACTGTCTCCGCCTCACCCCTGCGGCGCTTGTGGCGCGGTAGGCCCTCAGGACGAACTGGTCCAACATCTGAAACATGATCATTTTAATTGTCAGTCATTATGAATCCAATCAAAAACATGTTTGTTTTCATTTTTCATACATATTTGAAAAATCCAAAAAAATTATATAAGTCAAAAAATTTTGCAAAAACTTACCGACTGCTCCCCATGCTGCACTGGGTGGAAGTACTAGATCTGGATCTCCTCGGAAATCCATCCCGGCATAGGGATATTCGTCCACTGCGATGATCTGTTCTCCCCACCACAGGAAGAACTCATCGTCCCATGTGGTTCGGAGTACCTCGCTGCCTCCCAGTCTCTTCATCATGTCTGCCCAACGGGCAATTCTTGGGTCCCGCGGGCTGCTGATAGTCGAGATGACTCTGGGTCTCAAAGCTGGAACTCTCTCGAAGAAGAATGTTGTCAAAATGGTCCCATAGCCAAAGTGTTTTGTCTTTGTTTGGCGAATGGAGGTCAGCTGTTGTTTCATGTTCTGTAGCAGGGCAGTGCACCAATCGTAGACGTGAATCAAACACTCTACAACTATGCTCATTTGCATCCTGGACACCTGATGTAGTGAGGCAGATCCTGCCACTCTGCCGATGGTGAACAGGAGGATCTTTATGTGCAAATCCCTGATATCTCTAATTGCAATCTGTGTTCCAACCTTCTTTGAATTATCTACGCAATATATTTGGACATAGTCTTCCACGGTCAACCCTCCCAAGGGCTTTCCGTGCAAGTCCACTGGATCTCCCCTCCTGGAGAGTCCAGTGATGAAGTATATATCCTCCACTTCTATGCGTAGTGGCATCTGATCAATTATGAAGCAATCCTGATCTGGTTCCCAGTAATTTACGAGCATTTCAAGCAATCGCACATTACTTTTCATATTGGGCATTTTGAAAAATTTGAACAATCCACAGTTTCGGAGGACATTTTGTGCTGCGCGATCCTGCATGACCTCTTGGTCTATTGCGCTATGCTCACGTTCCCTCCATGAGATGGTCATCCTGAGAAATTTCATCAAAATTTGCATTAGAAATACCTTTTTTGAAATCGGACTTGCGCATACGCTACTTTCCCTGTGCACAGTCGCGTGTATACGCGACTTGCCTTCATTGAACCCGCGTATGCGCAGATACGCAATTTTTAGCAAGGGTTTCTGAGCAAAAAATCACTTAATTTTAATTTTCAAATGGACAAAATGAATAAACAAGATGATTAAGGAGCCTACCTGAAGTTTCGCTGAATTCCGACGGTCGGTTGTTCCTGATTTGACGAAACAAGTTTTTAGCTCCAGAGCTCTTTTTCCAAATCAGCTATGCAATAATGAACCAATTGAGAGGTAATTTGTGTATTTATGGTTAAAAAATTGAAAATTTTCGCAAAAGTTTCTTTATGCTTATTTTTTTGATCTGTTCTATGCTGTATAACTTGATTGCTTGGAAGTGCCCAGTTTGGTATATTTCAGGTACATTTTGACGATTTTGAGACTTTTCCCGGTTTTTGATCCATGATTTCAGACTCTTCACGGCAGGTATATGATCTTCACTGGCATATAGGTTAGGGAATCACTTTCCGTTGCATCTTGCATACTAGCTTCCATACTGATCACTTGCCTTAGGGTCGATCCCATCAGGTCATGAGCATTACACCCATTTCACTCGCCGATTTTTAATCATGACTTGATGGTAGAGCCTTCCTTTACATGGGCTTCCTAGTTAGTTCCTCGCTATCACTTGTTGCCCATGCTACTTTTATGTAGGCTCGGGAGTCCTCTTTAGTCCCGCCATGTCTTTTGTGTTGAAGCTTCATTCTTCTCCTTCATCACTTATCATTTTTCTGGCTTATACCCTAGAGGCTCCCTGGTGTCGTTAAGTTGTATTACCGCATTGCATATTGGCTACTTGTTTATCCTGGCCTTTAGCCGGCTTCATTTGGACTCGATGTTTAAGCCAACTTTTGACCTTGACTTTCTGTACAAGTTAACTATTGCATGCACTTAGCTATCACGACTTGACACCTTTTTACCCATGGATGGAACGTTCCTTTGAGTATCGCTTACCAGTTTTCGCCACCTTGCATTGAGCATAGGATTGTTCCAATCCCAGGAACTAGTGCATCTGATTTTTTGATACTCGTTCTATCCATTGTACCATAGCATTCTTTTATTCTTTTTCAGGCTTATTATATGAAAAAGACAAAAAATCAAATATAACAAAAAGAGCGGGAACGGGATGTATCTTCGTTATTTTGATGGCAGTACAGAGTCAGTTTGTCGCCCTTGAACAAAGCACATATACTTATATATATTTCCTTCATTTGGGATGGTTCTAGTTTGACCTAGGTTCAGCCTTTACCATGTTTCACTTGTCGGTTCTCCCCCGGTTGGTTATCTCTTCCAATCATATGGAGAGTTTGTTTTGCCTCCTGCAAGACAGACTTATACAGTGTCACTTTTTACTGCCATGGTCATCATAGAGTCGTGCTTTTGTTCAAGGGAAGTCTAGCCTGAGTCGGTCATTCTGCGGTGTCTCTTGACTCATTATTCAGTCGGCCTTCCCGGTCTTGTCAGTATCATGTTCTATCACATCAGATGTTTTGATCTTCTGCTCGTGCTGGTTTGAGAAGGTCCCCATTGAATTCTTGCCGGCGGGTTTGTCTCTTATCGACTACGACATATTGCTCTGAGAGCAAGCCTAGAGCCACACCTTGGGCCACCATTTCCATCATTGGATAGGTGACCCGCTCTCGCATTTGATCATCATTATGGGTCTTTGACTGAGTGGTTTCCCCTGTGTTCGACGTCAGCATACGTTATCACACTTGGGATTCGTGCAGTACCTTGATTTCCATTTGACCCTATCGGTGGATATCTCGCCTCTGTGTCAGCTTTCATTATTGGTTGGTTCAAAGGGTTTCTTCCGTGTGCTAGATTCATCTTGTGCATGTCGGAAACGTACTTCAGTTTGGTTCCGTCACTCTACTTCGTCCAATTCCTTCCAAATCTTGGCCTGCGGGTTACACTCACGCTGGACTGATGTGGGATGCCTTAATGCCTTCCTTCCAGCAGATCTTTTCCCATCGACTCCGACTCATTGCTCTGGGAATAAGGTCTAGAGTCTTTTGTCAGTACCTTAGGGTTGGTACCATCATGGCAAGACTTCTTCGCTATCGACGCGAGGATTCATCATTGCCTCCTCGATTATAGACTCTTCAAGTGTTCGACTTCAACTCATTCATTCACACTTGTCGATTGTACCGGGGGCACCTTGACACTCATTATCATTATCGGTGGGTTGTCTCGCATTGGTTAACGGTATACATCATTGACCGGTAATCCAACGACTTCTCACATGGTCGACTTCAGCTCATTTATTCCCATTGTCTAGAATTGTGCCATTGTGATCGGTGAAGACCTCGGGTTGCATCGCATTTTCTCGAAACACGTTGACAAATACCCTGGGCTTTCCTCAGCCAAAGTTGAAGTCGTCCACCTTTATATACAGGTCAAAGACAACACCATCTTATATGTTGATCCCCGAGTTACATGATTGTACCGTTTGATCCACCACTTATGATCCGGTACTTGGAGATTCAGTTACTTATTTGATGAGACATCCAGTTGCACCATCTTTGATCAGCTTTCTATATGTGATACTTGGACATTGATTCAGACTTGTATTTCTGGGCTCTGCTCAGATGATTCACTATGTACTTTCAGTCCAGTTATACTTGTATACATATTGGATCTATTTCAAAGATTTCTATATATATGATGTATTTTTGACTGAGCATGGGTATGCCCGCCTCAGCATGAGTTGACTCTCTGTTTCTTTCATTGGTTTTTGGCAGGCTAAAATCTGGTGAAGTCCTCTCTTGTCCTTGCGAAGTTCTTTCTGTGTGCATAATACATTTCCGCCATCATGTACCCCTTCTAACCTCATATATTAGGGGGCATCTGTTATAGCATCATTTCTCACCTTGATATGATTCATGATTTCTTCATGGCTTTTGGGCACCCATTCCTACAGACTTGGAAAAATTCACTTAAAAACAATGTAAAATCCCCCATACACGACTATGCCTGTGTTTTTCTGCGTGTATACGCGAGTCCAGCTAGACTTTTCCGCGTATGCCATTAAAATGATTAAAAATATATATAAAAATTCCCTATTTTTGGGCTGGGTTGATGGTTAGTCAGGTAGTTCAACCACCCCAGCACGTGGCCAACTGTTTCCAACTGTTGAACTACTTGAGGAATCATAAAAGCCCCCTATGTGTATGGCCTAAGGGCCTATGGGAGAGAGAATTATTGATATTATACTGCTGTATTCCCTATCCCAGTCCGATTCCCCGTGCCTCCCGTACTTCCTCAATTCATTATAGGATAAACCCTTTGCTTTCCTTGAGATATACATCCCTTTATATGTTATCTCGTATAAACCTGCCACTAAAAGAGAGTCTGTTGAGGCAAGGGCCGGACGGATCCGGACGACGGTCTCGCGAAGGCCTTGGAAGGATTAGGTGATTCCCTCCACTTGATTACTTAATTTATCATTTATAACATGTATATCATGTCAGTTCTAAATGTTCTTGTTAGTGTATGCTTTTATGTATGAGAATATTTGTTATACAAGCATTCATTATGATTTATTTAATGTTTTATATGAATCTCACTAACATATAGAGTAGATATATGCTGTACAACTTGTCCTTTGTGCTGGTTTCTTCTTGTATTTCAGGTTAAGGAGGAAGGACGGTTGCAGGGAGTTTGGACTCCACGTGGATCTACTTCAAATGTAGGACCAACGGGTAAATCTCTCATTCTGCTCTATTTGGTTTTTCTGAACGTGCATGGTTGTGTGAGTCTCTGTTAAGTAGTGCGCCCCTGCTCTGTGGAGGTTGTATCCCAACCAACCTCTAGGGTGTTAATTCCCCGAAACAATATGAAATAAGCCCTAGGATATGACTGCACTGTCTATAAAAGGAACTGCTGCATAAATGTCAATAATACATAGATGTGGCAATATAAAGCTTAAAAAAAGTGGGGGAGAATGATCTCAACCCCTGAAAATACAATACATCAATCCTCTAGAAGGATTGGCTGAAATACAAGAAAAATGGCATTCCTGCAGAAATGTCGGAGTTGCTCGGTAGCAGCAGCAACTCAAGAACTGGAAATTGATGGAGAAGGCTGAAATGGATGCATAAAATGAAGAACCCTCCTCCAACAATGGAAATCTGAAGTGAAAGGATGATCCCTTCACCTACTATCTCACCCTCCAACTATCTACTAATCCCTCACAGAAAATGCTCTCCAAGAATAACGTTGTCTAAGAGAGGGAATGTGCTGCATATGATGGAAAGTGGTTGGCCTGGTGCCAGAGATGGTGGAATAAGCTCATAAACCTTAGATCTTACAAAGGGATGGAAGCTCCCTCCTCTGAAAAACTAGCAAAGAATGGTGTTGTAGAAAACCTCCCCAGCAACATCCAGCAACACTGCACAATCTCCAGCTAAAACTGCGTTGATGAAGGAAGATGATGCTTGACCTCAATGTCTGAATATGGGGAATGGAGTGCAATCCTTCAAGAGCCACTCAAGAAGGTGAGGAAATCCTAAACAGGAATTTCCCGACAATTCTTGCTAAGTAGCAAGAAGTTGCAGCAAGTCCAAAGGACCAAAGATGAATAATACTCAAGATATCTCACAATGGCTACCTTACCCTCCTTTTAAAAAATGTGAGCTCCCTCTCAATGGACCCCACTCATTAGGGTTTCCTTCCTCTAGAAGCTTCCCTCCTTATCCCACTGCGCTGGCCCACAATGTGCTCTCCACCTCATGCCACTGCGCTGTTTGACTTGGTCAAACTTGACCTAGTCATCCTGCAAAATCCCATTTTCACACATGGAGGAGTGAAATCCAGATATATAAGTGATCCCCCCTTCATGATAAGAGGATTTTTACTCCCTATAGATAAAATGAATGGGTCTCCTACCCATTTTATTCATCTCCTAAGTGCAAATGTTAAAAATTAATATTCCACAAAATTTTGGAATATTACAGTTTGCTTGTTTAAACCACGTCTCTCCCACACTAGGGATCCCTGTAGCAACTGCAATAGCCTTGGTGGACATATCAAAAGTGACCCCCAGAAGAGTGACTTGTTTTTCATTTAGATTGGTGATGAACAATCTTGTTAACTCCGGGTGATTTTGGATTTGCTACACTCTATCACAAAACTCAAAACATGCCACATGTTTGAAGCAAGACACAATGAGAGGAGAGGCCATAAGTTATATTGGAGTGATTGGTTCAAACCTGTTAATTTTCCCTCCGTTATGGTCATTTCTTCTTGGCATTTGTGCTCACCAATACTACTATCTTCTTCTTTAGACATTTTAAACTCTGACTTATGAAACCCTAGGGTACAAATGGAATGAGATGAAAGGGAAGGGGATGAGATGGCAGCTTGAACAAGTGAAGGGAATGAGTGTCAATGTAGCAACTAGGTTAATGAAAACCCTAGATCAATGACATTTACCTTGCCTATGACTGAAATTCTGTTTAGGAGGATAAACAAGGTGTATAGACAATTATTATAAAATGAAATTAGGGTTTCACTTCAATGCATTCAAGAGCTATCAAATATCATAGAAGCAAAGTTATGATATGCAATTACTGATTTAGGGCTTCTTAGAGGGTTATAGGAGAAGTTTGAAGTGGTTTTGAAATTGTTTGAATGGGACAAACCCTCATTAGTCTTCACTATGAAGGTGTGCAGCTCCACTGTGTGAGGGCGCAATGCCTATCCAAACGCACAACGCCTTTGTCTGAGCGCGCAACGCCTTCACAAGTAACACTATTTTCTCTTGGAAAGGGCACATCGCCACTGGGCAGGCGGGCAACGCCAACCTTCTGAATGCGTGTCGCGGAGAAATTTGGCCTCAATTTCTCACAAAACTCGAAAATTATTCTTTTCTAAATACTCATGATACTTTGAAAGGAAAAAATGGCTTATTTGAAATGTTTGATAATCTTTATATCCAAGTGGATTTAAATTTAACTTGAATACCCACTTTTCTAATGTTTGATGTATTTTTCCTTTGTCACTAATGCTTCTTTTGACCTTTTGGCATTGCAGGTTGTTGAAGTCATAGAGTTGGATTTTTCTTGCTTACTGAGGCTTGACATAATTGCTTTGACAACTTTGGGATGAAATTATTACATATAATAGCATAAAATTACATTTGAAAAAATAAAAATAAATTACATATTTGACTTTTCTATCAAAATGGCATTTTGATTAAAAAAAAGTCCTTAAACTGAAAATATAACCTTTGAAGTATAATGAATCTATCATGATGATCATATTCAATCCCTCTCATATATGTGCTGAACCCATTGGAATGAAGGAGTGACATTGAGAAATGCAAAACCCTGATGACCTAATGAGACTGTTTTCTAACCTGACCTTTGAATGAGATTTGGATCTTACATTTTTCCAAGTAAATCAGAGCATTTTCATAGGTGTTATTATGCTCAAATAATCATGGGAACGAATCAGCCAATATGATCTTCTGAGGTAGAAAAAAATTATTTGACAAGGATAACCACTAGTGGAGCAATTTTATGTCATGACCTAATGGAATGATAAAAAATTTATTCAGAATGGGACACCTAAGATGCACAATCAAATGTGTTTTGATTCCTGGTGGAAATATGCAAATACTGACACTAACAAATAGGATAGGTGTTTTTGTTTTTTATGACTAGGAAGAAAAAGGTAGAATTAGATCAAACCCCCCCACTTAAATCCACAAAACCCAAGGGATCGGTGGCCTTTGGCAGGACAACATATATAGACGAAATCATTAAGAAGGTTGAATCCCAGGAATCCTTAGGACCCATAACCATTCCTACACATATTCCTACTATAGTCCCTCAGGAAACAACCTCACCATCTGTAGCCCACAGCAAGATTCACAGCAGAACAGAAGGGTCTGAACGAAGCCTTCAAACTATAGAACACTTAAGCCCTGATCCTTCGAGAGAAGGAAATTATTGCAATTTTCAGGAAGGAGAGGGAGAAACCAGTAGTGAAGTACATGTAAAAACTCCAGAGCCTAGATCTCCTAAGATAGTGGTTGAGACAGAGACACCCAGTATCCCAGATCGAGGAAGTGCTACAAGGCCTCCTCCAAATCCACTGCCTAATTCTACTCAAATCATTTTCCCAGATCAAGAAATCCCTGAATATTATTGGCACATCTTTGATCAGATGGAACATAACTAGAAATAGAGACATAGATAAAAATTAGAGTATCCCATTGTTGATCCCGAAACAAATGCCCCTATGAAAGCTATTCCATTACAAAACATTCCTGCCTTCCACAGATTGACCTCAGAAAATCCGGATATATTTTTATTTGAATTTGATGTCTTATGTCGGGGATATGACTACACCACTGACCCTCAAAAACTGAAACTATTTCCCTCTACTTTGAAAGGGGTAGCATTACGTTGGTTTATGGGGCTCAGTGGAGGAACCATTAATAGTTGGGATCAGACGAAAAACTCTTTTCTTAACAAATATCAATATTATTGTTGGACTTGTTAACTAAAATAAAAAATCTTCAATATGTCTGTAAAAGAAGATGAGACATTAGAAGCATATGTTGAACGATTTCACTATAATTTTCAAATATCTCCATATATTGCAGTGTCTAAAGATATTTTGAAAGCAACAATGATTAAAGGAATGAAAGAAGAATGGGTCGAAACACTTAATATAATGGGAAAAGGGGACATCTATCAAGAAGAATATGATGACATTATTTCATTGTGCATCAGGTGCTCTCGAGGTAGTACGCGAAGTAGGCCAACCGGACGAGATTCAGTTACAAGGAATTATAAACAGTCAGGTGGCGACGTGACCAAAGAATAATTTAGTAATCTTTATAATATTTAAAAACTGATATCTTAGGCACCCTCACAACACAGATATATGTCCTACAAGCCAAGCAGAATAAAGATTTATTAGAACATAACTTGGCTGTTTTTTCCCACGCTGTCAGAAGAAGCACAACCAACGGGAGTTTCCATTAGACATGGTCTAGACATGTGCTATTTGTACCAAGGACCATGCCACTGACTGTTACCCTTCACTCCCAGGGTTGAAAGCAGATTTTAAAGAGGCATAAGAATAAATATAACCAGTTCATCTAATGAATCAACGTTGGCAATGGAAAGCACAACCAGGTATGCAACAAGACTTGTCTCGCTTCTTTTCTCCTCAACAATTTAATCAATGAACCCTGGAACAACATGGCAGGGCCAATCACCTTTTTCTGTCTGGCCATCCCAATAATTTTCCATGACTCCTTGGCCAACACAATCCCCTTTAAGTAATAGTTAGTAATGTTTTCCTTTTTCTCCCCCTTATTGGAAAAACAATCCATATCAGTCCCAGTGGCCTGCCTCCATTTCACATAATACAAATTGGTCTCAAAACTGGTAGCGACCCCTGGGAATGACCAATTTACCTATGGGAACAGGGGCTCAGAATCAATCCACATTACCAACTCTAGTCCCAGTCCAACACAATCCTGAGCCTGTTATGCGCCCTCAACTTCCAGCTCAACCAAATCCTAATCCTAATAACAGGCTGGTTCAACTAATCTAGATTTTCAAGAACCCAAATCCTGAAACTAAACAGAAGAAATGTAATGAGCATAGTTTGAGATCAGGGCGTGTTATTTCACCTAAAGAAGATACGTCCCTATCACAACTCGAGTCTGGAATTCTGATAGTAACTAAACAATCAACTATGACAAAAACATAGATAGAGAAGGGGAGGGACATAGTTGACCAAAAAAACTCTGAAAACCTTATTATTTCCTATCCTCCATTTCCCAAGGGATTAACACTACCTAAACCAATAGTATCTTTAGATTTTGATCTCCTAGGGGAATTAAAAAATCTTTGCATTAAAATTCCTCTCCTACAGGCTATACAAGACATTCCTATCTATGCCAAAATAATTAAAGAACCGTGTAGAAAAAAACAGGTGAGGAAAGCAAAGACTGCACCAACTATTCATGTAGTGGGAGCACTGTGAGACTTATTCTTGTGTAAAGAAACACCAATAAAATATGAGGATACAGCAAACCCCATAGTGACATTACAGATCTTTGGCCACTCCTTTTCAAACACAGTAGTTGATTTGGGGCTGGCCATTAACATCTTAACTACAGAAACCTGTGAGAAGTTAGGTATAACAACCTTGGAACCCACATCTACCTTGCTAGAACTTGCTAAAATATGTGTTATCAAACCAGAAGGTATATTATAGGTCATCTTGGTTTTTGTAGACTCATGGGAGTACACAGAGGAATTTTTAGTTATTAACCCAAAAAGTAGGTTAGATGGACATCCCCTGATATTGGGACGACCTTGGTTAGCGATGGACAATGCTTACATATTCTGTCGAACAAGCAGCATGACCATTGCTAGAGGAGATTCCATAAAGAATATTTCCATATACCCCCCTTCCAAACGAAGCCTTCCCACTCTAAATATTTACAAACAACCACATACATATTGGGAACAAAACGTTCTTTCACCACTAACAATAGTTGAAGCACTTGAATTCAAATATCAAACTGAAGATGATATAATCAATAACTTCATGAACCAACCATCTACCTCAGAAAATTTAAAGTACCAAATGTTAAAAGCAGTTTTGGATAACGAAGCACAGAAGGAAATCTTATCAGGCATTGATGACCAATACATACCCTGACTGTTGTTCGCAACATCATGCCAATTGAAATTGAGTCAGGAAAATTTTTAAATATCAATGGCAATCTAGATAGTTAATAGTAGAAAAATATCGTTAAAATTTTACAAAAATATAAGGGAGCCTTTTCTTGGGACTACCCGGACCTGAAGGGTATAGATCCTCAAGTATGCACACATCACATTTATACTGAAAAGGATTCTTGACCTGTTCGGTAGCCTCAACAAAGGTTAAACCCACATCTAAAAGTCATTGTAAAAGATGAGCTATGAAAGCTGCTAGATATAAAATTCGTTTATCCTATTTTTAGACAACAAAAGGGTCTCTCCTTTAGTAGTTGTTCTAAAAATAATGGCAAGTGGTGAATATGTGTGGATTATACAGAACTGAATAAAGAAACATAAAAAGACCAATTCCCCCTCCCTTTTATTGATCAAGTCCTTGATACATTGGCAGGAAAGCGGTTCTTATCTTTTCT
This sequence comes from Pinus albicaulis, assembly GCA_034641835.2. Taxonomy (NCBI): domain Eukaryota; kingdom Viridiplantae; phylum Streptophyta; class Pinopsida; order Pinales; family Pinaceae; genus Pinus; species Pinus albicaulis. The sequence goes on from CM076583.1 coordinate 89,745,122, forward strand.
TGATGGTTTCAGTGGTTACAATCAAATCCAGATAGCCCCTGAAGACCAAGATAAAAAAACCTTTACCTTCCCTTGGGGTACAATTATCCTATAGGGTATTGTCGTTCGGACTATGCAATGCCCCAACAACATTTCAAAGGGCCATACTCAAAATTTTTTCCGATTTAATAAATGAAGGGCTTGAGGTTTACATGGACGACTTTACTCCATATAGAGATGACTTTGATCAGGTACTCCAAACACTAGAAAAAGTATTGGAATGATGTATTGCTACTAGATTGTGTTTGAGCAATGAAAAGTGTCACATGATGATGACCGAAGGAGTGATCCTAGGATACTACATCTCTGCAGCTCGAATACAAGTAGATCCGGAAAAGGTAGAGGTAATTCTTTTATTAGCCACACCTTGTACTTAGAAAGAGGTACGTAGTTTCCTTGGATATGAAGGGTACTACCATAGGTTTATAAATAATTTCTCACAAATTTCTTCACCCTTGTATGCATTAACTAGAAATTTTGAATTCCATTGGTGTGACAAATGTGACACTGATTTTTCAGATTTGAAGAAACTGTTCTTGACTACACCAGTCTTACACGACCCCAATTGGGAGTTGCCTTTTCACATTTCCTGAGATGCATCCAATATAGCCATAGGGGTGGTTCTCAGTCAATAAGAGGACAAGAAGCCCTATATTATCTACTATATTAGAAATAATATGACTCCTACCGAATTAAAATATAAAGTGACCGAAAAGGAATTCTTGGCTATCATTTATGATATTAATAAATTTAGACATTATAGAACTAGCTATCAAGTATTCCTATATACCGATCACTATGCCATTATATATTTAGCTAATAAACCTATTAAAAATGTAAGATTGACTCATTAGTTGTTTCTTTTACAGGAGTTTGATACAAATATCAAGGACTGTCCAGAAAATGAGAACGTAGTTGCATATTTCCTGTCTAGAGTTCCAAAGTCAAATGACCCACTAGTAGTGGATGATAAGTTCCCTGATGAGTATTTTTTCACTGTAGTAGAAAAAATGCCATGGCACACATATGTAGTGAATTATCTGGCAATAGAAAATATGCCAAGGCACTTGAAAACAAAGGAATGAAAGCTGATTGTTTAGCGCAACGCTAGATTCTCCTGGATCGGTGGATATCTTTTCCATACAGGAGATGATATGTATATACACATATGCCTCCAAGAAGATGAGATTTATGACACCTTAAGGGCCTATCATGATGAACCATGTGATGGAAATTTTGTATATCGCAGGATGGGGCACAAAGTATTACAAATGGGCTACTATTGGTCTACAATTTTTAAAGATGCCAAGAAATATGTTCAAGCCTATGATAGTTTCCAAAGAATGGGTCGCCCTGGACAATTTGATGAAATTCCATTGTAGCCACACTTGGTTGTAGAACCTTTCGAACGATGGGCACTGGAATTTTTTGGGAAATTCAACCCGCCATCGAATCATAAGACCTATATACTAGTTGCCACAAATTACATTACAAAGTGGGTAGAAATAGTGGCTTTTTTGAGAGCTGTAGAAGAATCTGTGATCAAATTTATTTTTGAGCTATTTATGTGGTATGGCTTACCTAGGGAAGTGATAACTGATGGAGGGGCACAATTTGTGGGAAATAAAATTACGGCCACTCTAAAGAACCACCATGTCACACATAGAGTCACCTCTCCCTACCACCCGCAGGTGAACGGGAAAGTCAAAAGCACCAATAAATTCTTTGAGGCAATTATCACTAAAACAATCTCAACACATCACTGAGATTGGGCTACTAGACTACCAGAGGCCTTGTGGACTTATCGCACAATGTGGAGAAACACCACCAGATATTCTCCGTACCATCTGGTATTTGAAAAGGAACCATTTTTTCCTATTGAATTTGAAATAAAGACTCTGAGAATAGCCTAGAAAGTGGGGCTAGATTTGACAGAGGTCCATGTTAGAAGACTCCAACAAATAAATGAGTTGGATGAAGCATGACTACTTGCTCTACAATGCAGTACAATTATTCAACAAAAACGAGTTAAGTGGCATGAAAACCTCATCAAGAAGAAGACATTACAGAAAGGATATTGGGCACTCCTCTACGACTCTAGATTCCAAGACTTCCCGGGTAAGTTACAAATAAGGTGGATCTGGACATACAAAATTCAAGAAGTGAACAGCAATGGTACCATTACCTTGACCACCATAGATGTATCTGGCTCCACCTTTTGAGTCAATGGACATCGGGTGCACCTCTATCATACACCACTTACGAAAGAGTCTTTCTACTAGCAGGTGCGTGATGACCCCACCATCCATATTTTAGCTGCAGGGGATGATGGCCCAACGACTTTAAGTTCATAAAAAATTGTTATTTCCTCTTGTAAATATTGTATATATGTTTCCTTCAATTTACAATTCTTCTCATTGTTGTACATAAGAATTCCATCTCTTTTTCCACTATTTTTATGTTCACAGCTGCATTCTTTTTCTTTTTTCTTTCTTTTGTGTGTTTTGTTGTTAAATCCATTGAAAAATTGTTGTCCAATCGAATTGAAAAACTATCATTCAATTCAATTGAACGACTGTGTTTTTAGTGTGTTTATTTATGCTGTTCAAACCATTGAACAATTGATGTTCAATCGAATTAAACAGTTGTTGTTCAATCAAATTGAGCAACTGTTGTTCAATTCAAATGAACGACTAATTTTTTGTTGTGTGATTTTACTTTTGCTGTTCAATCCATTGAATAGTCACTGTTCAATAAAATTGAACAACTACTGTTCAATCGAATTGAAAACTGCTATTCAATTCGAATGAACGAATGTGTTTTTTTAGTGTGTTTATTTCTGTTGTTCAATTGAATTGAACAACTTCCGCTCAATTCAAATGAACGACTGTTTTTTTTTCTTGTTTTTTTCGCATTTTTTGTGTTTTGATGATTTCTTTTCGAATATCCACTCTTCCTTTACACATCCTCGCCATAAAAACCATTTTAACAAAAGGAATTGGCACCTGAAGAGGAGAAAAGCAATGATATTACTACTATTATGATCTTTTGAAATTTTGATGGAAATCTCTACTTCAGAAGCTGACATGGTTTATCTGTATAATGAAGAGGTGGATATCTCATGTTCAGACATATTATTACATAATTCATTTCCATAGTATTATGCCGGTATATATTTTTACACCTCAAGTAGTAATTCTCTTTGACATGAGGATATAGGAATAGGAGTATTAATTGTATTGGCATTATTTTTACTTCTTACACCATCCCTAACTCTTAAGGAGTTAATGAGCCTCCCTCCATTTATAAATAAAAAATAAAAATATTATGTCTATGTGCAAATTTTCTTAAGAGAGAATAGGGGGTCTCATCATGAGCTAACATACCATGATCATAAGGGTTTAACAGGTGACATTCCCATAATGGCCAACACACTAGGGTAGTGACCTTCTCGACAACTAAAATTTCTTGAACGATAGGAGTCTCATCACGAGCCAGTCTGGTCACTCTGTTACAATCCCCGTGAATGGCACTATGAATATCTGGCCACCACACCAGCACAGTGGTCTCTCCATAAAAAATAAAAATGTCCACTTTAAGAAAATATTATGTCTATGTGAAAATTTGTTTTTAAGAAGAGAGAATAGGGGGTCTCATCACGAGCCAACCTACCATGATCATGAGGGTTTAATAGGTGACATTCCCATAATGGCCAACACACCAGGGTAGTGACCTTCTCGAAGGATAGGAGGTCTCATGACAAGCTGACCTGATCACTCTATTAAAATACCCATGAATGGCACTATGACTATCTGGGCACCACACTAGCATAGTGGTCTCTCGATAAAACAAGAAAAATTTCTACTTTTAAATAGAGGATTCTGGCTCATTTCTGGGTTAAAATAGCAACCTTGTCATGTCAATTAAGGATTCCCTTGGTAATGGCTAATCTATCCTCTTCATTGCTTCCGTCATACTATGTCATCAAAATAAGACATCTTTTCATAATAATTTCTACTCCTCTCTTCTCCCCTTCTTTGGTCATTTCCACCTGATGTATATTTGTGATGATTACCAACTTCTGACCATTGCTTCATGTGCATTCATTATTGTTACCATATTTCCTCTTTTGTTGAGATTTAAGGCCATGGATGCCCTTCTCTCATACATTTGTGATGATTAACAACTTCTGACCGTTACTGCGTGTGAATTCATGATTGTTACCATCTTTCCTCTTTTCTTGAGCTTTATGGCCATGGACGCCCTTATCTCATTGGAGGGGTTACAAATATTCATAATGAATAAGCATGTAAATTAACCATGTGACTCCCTTCAAATATACTGATTAGACGAAAGAATAACTACATTTACCCCATGAAGTCACATCTTTAATACTATATTTTATAAAAGCTACATGCATTGTTTATGTTGTTTTAACTAATAGAGCCGAAAGAAATGCATGCAGAAAGGTGAAGAAACCAGTTCTGAAAACACAGTAACCATGGCTGGAAATTCTCTCCGCAATGAACCCACAATTTTTCAAGCCTCATAATCAGCTCGCACCATTCTCCAGCAAGTTGGTTGCATTCGATATCTACACAAACTATAAAGGTTTAATACAGAGACAACACTTGAATTCTTGCAAAACCTCCGGGAAGGGCATACCATAGTCAAAGGAAGAACCATACCAGTCTCTGAGGAAATCATCGCTAAGGTATCAAAACTTCTAATAGAAGGAGAAATATGGACTGATAAACATATCCTTCTATAAGAAGCAATTTCACTTTACCAGGACCCAGGTGAGCCACTGGAATGAAAACGGAAAGGTATTAATCCTGTGTCCTTGCAGCAACCTTGGAAAGAATTGGCAGTCTTCATTCATAGATATATCACAAGAGACAGATGTGAGGATGTGGTAAAGTCCCGTCAACTTAAACTATTATTTGTTCTCAAGAGAAAATTTTCAGTAAATTTTCCCTTTTTCCTAAATTTTGTATTGCATGATACTGCTGTTCAAATTAGAAGAGCTAAAAACCCTCAAGCAGTTGTCAGTCACAATGGCTTGATTAAATTGTTTATCATTCATAAGTTAAGAAAACATTAGTTAACATGTGACAACTTTGTTAATCCTACCCTACCTTCCCCTGAAGAAAACCTTGACATAGCATAAATTGAACTCCCTAGAAGAGCCATACCCACGAGAGCAAGAGGGAAGAGAATCCATGTTTCGACTGCAGAAGCAAGAAAATGGAGATGGTCTAAAAGGTTACAACTATGGAAAAACACCTCTATATTTCAAGATGAGGCAGGACCATCCCATACACCACCTTTGAGCCCTAAAAATATGTCTTTACAAGACTACGAGGAAGAAATGGCTCAATTACTAGAGAAAATGAGAACATCTCGCGAAATTGGGAACCCATCTGAACAATCCGAGGAACAGAGGGACCATTTGAACAAGTCTTCCTTTGCTATCAGCTCTGGCCATATTGAAATCCTACCTCCCGTGATGAATTGCATGATTTTAGGGTTTTATCCCCCTTTGAAAATGAATGGGTGAGTAGGGAAGACCAGATAGAGAGAATATATGAGTCTGGAAACCAGTCAGGGGATACTGTACTATTAGAATGAGACACAAGTATTGAGACAGTTCCCCTGATGCCTGAAGAAAATATTATTCCACCCAGTCAGGACATCAATGCTGAAAGAACCTCTTGGATGCCTGAAGAAAACATCATTTCTGATAACCTTAGAACTGGCACAGCCATTCCTGAACCCGAAGCCATTGCTACCCCTTCTCCTACCAAAACCTTGCCAAAAGAAAAATTAGCTGAGATTAAGTTGAGAAAAATGAGCAGGAGATGAAGAAAATTAAGGAAAACAATAAAACAACTAAGGAAATGGTTGAAAGAAGCAGACAAGGCTTGGAAGCCTAAGAAGGAATTAGATACCATGGGAGCCTAAATAGATTTTGTTACCTAAACGTTAGATATTGCTGAAATTTCTGTATAGACTGATTTAATAGATATTGCCGAAGTCTCTGTGCAGACTGGATCGATACTCATAGCAGATAAGGATACCCAGACATATTTTGACACCCAAACGATAGATACTGCTAAAATATTTGTTCAAACTGATTTGATACTCATAGAAGAAAAAATAATTCAAACAGAGGAAACACCTACGTACAATCCTTTGGTACAAAAAGCTGCAAATCAAAAGCTTCTCAATAAATTAACTCAAGTTCAACATGAGTTAACCAAGTTCAAGAAGGAAGTAGTGCCTTTGAAAGAACATCAGGAATTACTCAAACAATTTCAAAACCTTTCTGCAATTGAAGATGAAACCTTTGCCTAGCTTAGGGAAGAGAGAGTAAAAGTGAAAAGGGCACAGGATCAATCGGAACAAGCCAAGAAACAAACTAGTGTTGTTTGGTCTCTTTACTTAGATGTATTAACTTGTAGGGCACAAGCCACTAATTATGATTTATTATTAGTGGAAATATATCTATTGCTAAAAATAAAATATGTCAGAGCAGGGAAACCCACTATGTTCAAAACCATTGAAGGGTTTGTCCAATGTTGCAACGATCAGGATGAACAAACACAACACCTTTTGTGCGAATTTTATTTGCAAAATTTATTTATAGAAGAAGATAGAGACAATAACCCCAGTCCCTTCATAAGGGATGTTCAGTTCAAATCTTTTCTATCCTTTGCCAAAAATCAAACTATATGGGCTAAGGCCTACAATACCTTTTAGAAAAGAGAACATGCCTTAGATCTATGGGTCAGAGGGGAATCTACCAAACCCCTATACGTGTTTACTCGACATAAGGATTTTATGCAGCGGAAAGGAGTGATAGCCAAATTGGGACCTATTCACAAAGATATTGTGTAGAATGGGTAGGCATACTTCTAGGATATTTAGGAAGAAGAATTATTAGCAACCAAGCAGAGATGGCAAGCCTCTACAAATAATGTTAAGAATAGAGGACCATTTGGGTATAGGAACTTTAAAGCCGCTACTTCTCGTTTTGTTCTGTACAACAACCTAATTTTGAACATGGGTCCTACATGAATAGGGTGCAGATGAAAATGCCTCATCGTCTGGTACCCTCCTAAAGACTATCATCATGATTATGAGTTACCAGAGGGGCACACAAACTCAACATTTGCAAAGATAAAATAGAAACATGGTTTTAGACTTTACAAGGAGGAATTATATCTTACATATTATTTAACCCAAATACACCTCAACCATCTGTTTGCACGAGGACCTGCAAAATGGTAAGCTGGGAAGTATGTTGGGCCAAGGAGAAGGTAAATTTTACCCCTATCTTTACCACGATTTTTCATTTACTTTTATATATTTTTAATTTATCTTAGCCATAAAGTAAAGGAAAATAATGCAAAAGTAAGGTAGAATGAATTATCAATAAAAAGTGTGTTTAATATCATAAAAACTGATTTTTTGTTGTCTTTATTGACAAGGAAGCCAAACAGCCAAAATGATGACCAATATGACCAAATGAAAACAGACAAGAGAAGTAAATGGAATCGTATCGGCTCCTATGAATCAGCGGAAGATGTAGAGGCACACCTACTCTTGGAGTATTCAGTTTATAGCCACAAAGGAGAAGGATATCCTAATGGGGAGGATATGTTACTCTTTTTTATTTCGCCTTTAAGTTATAAAATGCTAGAGGTGAAAGAGACGAGAGGAAAGTTAATGTATTATAATTTTCCTGTAATAAACATATTCAGACAGAATCGTCAAGTTCGTGCTAATGTATTGCTCTGTTGATTAATGAAGAAATTGGACTTTTTAGTATAAAAAAATTCTGAGTATTCCTTAGCAGAAGGCTTCTAGATGGTTTGGGCGCAGCCCTGGGAGTTCTCCTACTATTCTGTGCTATATGTTTATTTACAGATCTTGCATTTTTATTTATCCTTTGCGTTTCATAGCATTATCATTCAATTTGTTAATTGCAGGCGTGATATGTTATAATTTCCTTTTCGCTATATTAGATTTATCATTCATGTCCCTTTATCAGGAGTTGATAATTTTATACTTGTTAGACTAGTTTCAGTGTGATTGTTGTTCAATTCTTCATACAATTATTTCTTGAATCTTTCCATCATAAATGTGAATGTTTGGTTTGATGTTTAATTCTGAATGATGCTATTAGTTGATTAATAGAGAATTCCATTGCAAAATATAGAATAATTGATTGTTGTTCAATTCATTAAGGTAGCTGTTCAATTCATTAAAGCATGTTGTTAAATTGAAATCTATTCTTTATTTCAGTATTGAGTGGTTATTTCAGCATAAGCTTAGAACATAGTTTTCTCCTTTGATTGGTCTGAAGTATTTCACATTTGACCTTCAAGTTGGTTTGAATGAACTTCGAGAATTAGATAATATTTCTTACAACGATCTGAAGTAGTTAACCTCTGATGTCACTTGTATATATTTTTCTTGCACTCTTGAAATAACAAGACTTGCCCTGGGTTGATAATTAATGTAAAGCATTAAGGTTACCCTTAAAACAGTCACCTTTTTGACCCAACAATGGCGTTGGCACTATCATTTGTGTAACCCAAATTATGTCTAATAGTTTGTATATGAATGCATAGGGAAAGACGTTGGAAAGAAGGTTGGGGTTGCAAGTGAGGAGATGAAAATTGAGTTGACAACTTTGCAGTAATAAGATACGAAGAACATGTACATCCCAAGACAGACAAGGTGAATAAAGTCAATTTGAATTGGGCCAACTTAAAGTGAGACTGTTATGTTATAAAAAATGAAGGCTTTGTTACTCCAAGGGGGAATTATAGAGGACGAGTGAGATATCGAGGTGGAAACTACCATAATAGGGGTTGAAGGAGATATAAAAAATGAGGGTGAAACATTCAGTGTCAATCTTGAAGTTGAAAACTCTTAAATGTAGAAATCATAGAAAATTGAAAGAGTCTCATATGTAGAGGATGTAAAGGAAGATCTCCAAGTAGTGAAGAGGAGATAAAATGAAGAGCATCATATATTTCAATTATTTCTAGAGTGTGAGATGGATGGTGATGTTGAATTCATAATTTTTGCATTCGAGGATGAAGAGTCCCTAGAGGGTATGCTCATTAAGGAATTTGATTTAATTAATCAATCTAATGTTTTTTTTATGAAAGTAAACATTAAGGAAGAAGAAACCCTATTGTTGTTGCAAGTCAAGAAGAGGACAATTATAACATTTTTTCAGTATTTGAAAATTATTTTGAAGAAGAGGATGGAAATGAAAGTTCCATAATATTGGAAGAGATTACAACTCATTGGGAAGTTGGACACAATGAAACAAAGGTCATGTGAAAAACCAAATAATTGGTTGAAATATAATGCAACCATCGATCATTTACAAACTTCAAAGGCATATTTAAAGGTGAAAATTTTAAGGAAGAGTTACAACAGAAGCGAATGAAAAGCCTACAAAAATAGAGGAGGTTGCAAATGGAGCCAATGGAGTTGAATTGGAAAATAGCCTTATCGACTGAGAAGCTTCTCCCAAATTTCCACTCTTTGTAATATATGTATATTTATTTAAAATTGCAATTTCCCAAAATTAATACATTTTTTCAAGCCATGTTGTTTCGTGTATAGAATGTATACACTTATTAAAAGAATTAATTTTTCACAATATTTTGTATATATATATATATATATATATATATATATATTCACTCGACCAACAGGTATGATGGTTACTGATATATAACCAACCTGAATCCAACTTAACTCCAGATCTACGAAATGTGATATAGATCACATCTCTTTAGGTGAAAATCTCTTTTCCACTTAAGTAGATGGTTTCTCTTTGTAACATAGTTTTCTCATTTTTTTTAAAATAATATTTATCTAATACTTATTCTATTAGAAATAGGAGTTTTTAAATATAATGATTTAGTTTTCCAAAATGATTTTCTCAAATCTTCTATTCCTTCGGTGTATATTTGCACCTTTAGGGGCAATTGCTAGTTATATCTAGTTTAAACTTTCAAAAATGGAGATTCATTTACCAGTTTCTAAATGAGAAAAATGTAGTGTCACAATTATTCAATTATAAAATACCAATTATAAACCAAAAATTCAATGGAATAAGTCTCTATCATAGTGGAATTTTAAAAATATCTAGAGAGGTGTTATGGAAAAATGGAAAAAAATAACGTGCAATATAGTGAAAGAATTCTTTGGTCATTGTGGCTAATGGATGTCTAGTAACTGACAATGATTGATTGAACTAAGATCTGATGATTATTGTCTTAGATTTAATGGATCCACTATGAAATGAAGTAATTATTTGGTCATTGTGGCTAATGGATATCCACTAAATGATGGTGATTGTTTTAACTAAGGTTTGATGATTATGGTCTTATAATTAATGGATAAGTTGCACAATAATATTTTTTCCATTAAATTCGTTTGACTTGCAATTAACCAATCCACCATGCAATTCATAGTGTTTCCATTATATTCCAACTCCATCGAATAAGCATTGATGTTTTTTTAAGGGTTGTGATAGGACTTGTTTGGTGATGCTTCCAAACAACAATGACAAAAATAAAAAATAATAGACAAAATTTCATTTAATATATAATATTGAAATGATTTGAAAAATAATTATCGAACATCCCAAAATAAACACGTCATAAAATTCAATTTATGGGAAATATATCCTCCCAAATTTATAGTGCGAGTATGGGGGACATGTTGTCAAGTAACGTAACATTTAAAAATAATAATATAATACTAACATTAACAAATTAAAAAATAGTAATAACAAAAGAAATCAATGTATGCCATAAATAAAATGCTTCAACTCCCACCCTAAAAAATTAATTAAAAGAAAAAAAAAATATGTTTTAGTATTAGAGAGATATGTAATTCATTGAATATTTAATATGGAATTAATGTGACACTGACAGATGACATGTGAAAATAACATTATTTATATTATATGATATGTAATTCATTATATGTTTGATATTTGTGTGTGTGTGTGTGTGTCCATATTAACTTAAAATCTACCAATTGCAGAGAAGGATTAAATTTTTTGAGTTACAAACTTCTTTTAAAGTGAAAAGAGATTTGATCCCTCTCGTCACTTGGTAGATCTGGAGTTAAGATGGATCTAAGATGGTAATAATTTAAAATAATGTTATAATGTATTTCATTTTAATGATGGAAATGTGATATATATCATGAGGAAAATATTTTGATTCCTACTATGGATTGATACCTATTGAAATTTACTAACCATTTAATTTATATAATTACCTTAATTTATATGAAGATATAAACCTATGTTATATACAATGAAAATTTATCAAAGAATAAAATACTACTTTCAACTGAACCCTGTCAAGATTAATTAAAGCAAAATGGTCTATATAAGAGGATTTAGCTTTTTATTTAATATATTAATTAATTAAATTAATATATGACGATGATGATTACAACGATTAGATAAATATGATTTCTTAGAACTTAAGAAGGTAAAAAATTACTCAAAATTCTTTAGCATTTTATTTCTATACTTGAGAAAGTATTAAGATAATCCTTCCAAGATCAATATAGTTTTGTTCACTTAAAAGGTCAAGAAGGTTGATAGTGTGACAAATATTTTAAAAATTAGATCAAGTGTGAGTATAATATAGACATTTTAAGAGAAAGCACTGTTCATATTCAACCATCTTAGTGTCGCTAATGTGACAATTTTTTCATGCCATCGTGTAATGGAAAACACAATTATTGGAAGATTAGTTGCAGCTCTCAGGTGAGACAATGCTCACAATATAGGCTACTCACATTCACACTTACATTCACCAAGCCAATAATGAAGTACAGATATGAGACTACAATATAGTTTAGTAGTTTGAATGATTTCCGACAAAATGGTATTGGGAAACTAATGAGTACTAATAAGGACAATTAGTCCTAAAAAGACTAACAAAAAATAAAAATATCTAATATTTTATAATTCTCCATTGTTCTAGGATCCCCCCCCCCCCTTAATGGAGAAATGTATTCTTCACCACACCTAAGTGGTTCATATATATTTCACACTTTGCATTTCTAAGAGTATTTGTAAATATGTTGGCCACATTTTCATTCATATTATAATAAACTAAACTAATTTCCTTAGGCTGCATATTTTCCATGACAAAATGATATTGAGTCAATGTGTTTTGTTATTGCACGTTATAGAAGATTGTTGGCTAGTTTTATGGAGCGTTGATTACCACAATTGATAATTGTTGGCGTTTTATATTCTTCTCTCACATGTTCAAGAACTTGCCGCAACCAAAATGCTTCATAATTATCACTACACAAAGATTTGTACCTAGCCTCAGTTGGTGACAAAGAAATGGTTATTTCTTGTTACTCCAAGATATAATCTCAAATCCAAGATTGAATACATAACCCAATGTTGATATTTATCATCGTGATTTTCATCCCAATCTTAATCATAATAACATATCAACTCAACATCAAAATCATATATATATATATATATATATATATATATATATATAGAAAAATTAATAGTCCCTTATAGAAACCAAATGACTCTCTTTATTGATTTCTAATGGATTTCAAGAGGCTTGGACATGAAATAACTTAGGATGTTGATTAAATATGCTATGTATAGCCTAGTTGGAGTCAAATAGTTTAGAATTCCCACCAACTAATGATACAATGTACCATCCACCTCTCTTGTCCCATCATCTAGTATAAAGTCTTACATTCTATTCTAAAGGAATTGATATTTCCGTACATTGATCTACTTTGAACCTTTTGAGTAACTCTCTTATATATTTTCTTTATGTAACCAATGTGTGACAAACTTCTCTCCATATTTAAAGACCTAATAAATAATTAAAATCACCAAGGTATTTCATTTCAAAAACCTGTAACAACCATTGTTGGGCAGTCTAATTGTTAGATTAAACCTATCAATATTAATTATCAATCCGGGAGTCGTAAACGTGAGTTTTACTACGTCTTGGCTCAGTTTAATGGTCAAAGTATATATATTCCTTTGTAATGATAAACTAGGCACTTGAATGAAACACACATTTACTGACTAATAAACAATCTTGAAAATGAAACCTACTTAACCAATTTCATTCACTGCAAACTCCATACTGCAATTAAAAAATAAGGAAATTCAAGGCAATCCTCAATCATTCTTGCTCTCCTATGATATTTTGAAAAAAACATAATCTATTTATTCCTCTCATTAACTTGAAACTAATACTTGAAACTAAGCTTGAGATAACTAAAAGAACACACATTATTATAATAATAACTTCAAACCTTAAAATAACTAGAACTACTCTTGATAAAAAATTCAAGATTCCAAATTAACAAAGGAAAGTTCTAATTATTGCAGGAAGAAAACTATTTTAATTCATGTAAAAATAACACTTAAAAGATCCTATTGAAAATCGTATTGCAAATAACCTATGAGAAACCTTCTATTTAAAGATTTTAATCTAAATGAAAGGAATTATTCAAAAACAAGCCTAATTCAAAATCAAATCATGTAACTCAGTAGCTAAAACTAAATCACACTGCATTTAGAATTGATATCTCTACCTAATAAAATCCACACTAAAACTTGCTCTTATAAGAAAATGATTACACTATGAAAACAAGAAAGAATCTAATTAAAAATAGTTCTAAAACAAGACAAATTCTAATTAAAAGAGATCTAATTATTGAGTGAAGTCCTGGAATGCATAAAAAAATCAAATTAAATCCTGCAAACCTTGGAAAGAAACTAATTAATTCAAACCATACTAAAACTCAAAGCATTAAAATCTATTCTCATTCCATATTCAAATTCGAAGTATTAAAATCTGTTCTAATTCCATATTCAAATTCAGAAATTGGTGTATTCCTATGCTCCCATTACATTTAATTTAACAAGAGGAATAGAGTGTAGCATTGTTTTATAACTCAAACACAGATTATGTAATGAGTAATAATTGTTTAGTCCATTAATTGGCACGATGCTACGATGACTGAAATGCTTTGGAGTTGAACAATACCTACCACAAACTCACACAGAAATAGAAAACTTTAAAATCGCACACATATAATTAGCCAATGTTATTGATCAATATTAGCTCCAGAGGTGGTGGGCCCTCCCACGCCTGGATTAAGCTGGCTTACTGCAACTGAGCAAAATATTTAAGACATCAAATATTGAATTCAAGATGGATCATGGCGACAATGCTATTGCTCAAAATATGAAGGCGATTTATACAAATATTTAAAACATCATTGAGAAATCGATTACACAAATCAGGCACCCGATTTTGGTTTACACACAACAATTCCTCTATCTATATTACATTTTTCTGCAACTCGATACTAGTTCTACCTCTCATAAATTTGACTTCACATTTGAGAAATTCCGCCCCCTCTACATCTGAGAAATTCGATTTTACATATGAGAAATTTCCCCTGTCTAAATGACGGATTAACTCCCTTTCCTTAGTGTGCAGCTTCTGCTTTATAACAACAACGCTGATCTAATTTTCTAGAACCATATTTACAAATATCACGATTGGTTACAAGGGGTTTGAAACTAGGTATTAGAAACTAGTATTAGAAATCTGATTTTTTTTTTAAGTCTGGAGGGTCAGCGCCAATGGGACATCGTTGGTGATGCACACATTTATCTATTTCCACAACCGCAGGAACCGATATCGACCATGAATTATTTTCCAAAATTTTGTTAACAACAAGTTCGTTTCAACTGAATGTTTTAACTTGAGGCAGAAGATCCTTCCTTTGTCATTTGATGATTTATGAACGTCATTTAAAATTGGTGTTAATTGATTTGCTGTAGTAGTATCTACTGTGTAATATTTAGCTTTCCCCATCGAATTTTATTATACAAGCATATGAAGGTTATGGTAATTCGATAGATGCTAGAATGCTAGAAGAGTTTCGGTTGTAGTTGATCGATCTGGCTTAACAACACATTTTCTCGATTAAGGCATTGATGTGCTGCGCATGAAGAGAAATATTGCAGAAATTCGTAGATTCAATCATGTTCCTTGACTTCGTGAAGATTGCTCACGCATAGTAGAAAGAGGTGTTGGAGATGTGCTCCAGATGCACTATCTTTGTTTGCACTTTTTCCATTGCGAGATCTTGCATTACCATTTTGGGCATCGTCTACTTCCGTAGATCCTTGTTCAAAGTGTTTCTTCTATTCTGATTGTGAACCATTTGGAGAATTTCCATCGCTTTCTTCACTTGATCCTTCGCTCCCACTCTCACCACTTTGAGAGAAAACACCATTTGAAGTTGTTTCTTTTCCATTTTCATTAGTCTTTCCGATAAGCATACCAAGGCTACCTAAGCTTCCCTTGGTATTTTTCAAAGGACTTCGATCCTTGGCTTGAGAAGACTTTGTTTCTCCTTCTACACTTTCAATCACTGCACCAGCTGTAACTTCATTAGAAACTCTTGAAGATGTAAAGCATGAAAAGGAATGTCTCAGGTAGCATGTCTCATCCATCCAGGTTTGAAGTTTTCAACCAAAACCATTCTACAAAAAACCGAACCCGAATTGACCCAATACGTTCACGTTCAGAAATGGTTTTCAGTGGAATATTCCCCTGATGATAACTCCTTCACGAAGCCGAATTTCGCCAAACATTTTTTGGTTATATGAAACATGGTACTTTGAACAAAACCCACATCTCAGAATTTAGAGATTCTACTCCATTTGATCAAAAAATCGATATTTTCACCTAGATAAATCTCGTACTCAACTACCCAACTGCTGCTTTTATGAATTTTTTGGCAGTAAGGTATCATGTTCCATTCAGAATCTTCCCTGCTTCATTGTGCTATAATGCAGAACTCAATGGAGAAGGTTTATCTTCTAGAAGGTAATTCACAACATAACATATTTCTTTGAAAAATATATATTTCTACTCTTGTGCATGGATCCATGCTTAAATGCAGTTTTGCACTAGACTTATTCACCTGCTACCAAGAAGACATCTATTAATAAAATTCACACAAACACTCATCTATTTAAATAATAAGAAGAATTCATAGATTAAAAACTATCGTCTCTAAATGCCTCTAATCATCATCTTAAAAGGACAAAAACACTAGGTACAAGAATATAATGATGTGATAAATATCGTGAAGATTTGGGCAAAAGTGCAGCTCAACATCCACCCACGCTGAACTTCTTACACGTCCTCATGCAAGAAAAACCTTTAAGACGGTGAAATAAGGCAGGGGAAATGTCAGCAAAGATTCTAGCAAGTAAGCATGAAGATGCTTGATGTTGTAATGCATTCATTAGCCCACACATTGGTATTACTATTACATTACCAGCTAAAACCATGTGAAATTATAAAACAAGATCGGGTAGACATTATGGATAAAATAGTGTTTCACATACCTGTCACCTTGTTCCAAATGAATTCCATATTTTTTTTATGCCCAAAGTCTTATGGTAAGAATCACATTTTGTTGGAAAAATGCAGTTTCAAAAATAATAACACAATATCCCTGCACCTTCTATAACAATCGCGTACCTAGGTCATGCAGCACATATTTAGAGGCAACTACAATCAATACACATTGATGGTAACAAACACCTTGTGAGTAGTCATCATTAAGTAATTCATCACTCTGAATTCCATGAAAATTAAAGTGAGGTATGATACCAATCAGCAACCTCTTTATCTAACACCCTAAATTATGTTGTGATCCGAATTCAAAACTAAATTTCCTCTTAATCTAGTACAAATAATAAACTTCCCTAAGGGTACCACATCATTAAATATTCTTCAATTTTTGAAAGATAGAACTCAAAGCATCATGTTCAAATCATCTTAAAACCATTGTCCAAGAAAAAGGATGAGTCTTAGGGAAAGAGAAGGATAACCAAGAAAATCATAGTATGTAGTTAAATTTAATACCACAGACATGGCCCTACTACCCGCAGGTGTCCATAACCTCGTCAAGGATGTCTTTTGACCCATCGAAATGTCTATGTCCCGCTTACTAGGCATGGATTAAGAGTTAGCTTATTTGACTTTTTAGATGAAGGCCACTGTCTTGGCTTGGTAACTAGCTGATGGCAGTGCCACTCACAAGAATTAACATGGATGAACAGGCCGGCTTGTGATGAGACCTCCTATCTTCCAGCTTTTTGGCTGAAAGCCATTACTCTGGCTTAGTGACCAGTAGCAGTAATGTCATGCAATGCTAGCTCTCATGATCGTGGTAGGTCGGCTCATCCCGAGACCACCTATCCTTCCATAAATATTTGTAAGATCTGATTATGATTAGCCTTAAAGGTTACTTAATAAGTGGGGAGACAGATCTACTCCTTAAGAGTACAAGATGGTGTGAAAAGTTTTTAATGACTAATCATTGCTGGCTAATTCCTCTACCCTAAGTACTTATTAAAGATATCCTAGATAATGACTGAAAGATTCCTTAAGTTAAGAATGGTAGTGTTCTCATGAATATCTCATTATGATCTTAACACGAGTGGTCCACCATAGGGGGTTTTCCAATAGTACCTTCTAAGGGAAACTGAAAAATATATATTCGAGATGAAAAATTATTAGAGTGATTAATCATGGTTACTTTTGCAAAATCATAAGGTATTAGAGTGAATTGTACTCAACAAGATTTGTCACGAATGTGTGTGTTAAAAACTAATGTGGATCAAAATTAGTTTTAACAGGCATGATTTAAAATTCAAAACCCTAATAGCATTATAAAAAATTTATTTATTTATTCTCCTACCCTATTTTACCCTAAGAGGTGAAATACTCCCTTTTTAAGTATAGGAGTACTTCCAATGAAGCCATGTGCGTAACAAAATGTTGGTTATACTCACACTTAGTTTTAAAGAATAGACTTCAAGACATACGAAAGCATGAGAAACCAATAGCTTCAATTGATATGGTACTAAGAGTTTCTGAATGATGAGGAAATAAGATGGCTTGATGACTACTTGAAACGATGATTCAATGGAATCCACATATTTAGGATTCCCACATTTTGATAGTCACTCTCTTGGAGGCATAAAGAATCTGGTGAAAGAGAAAAGATAAACCCCTCAAGTTCAGGCTCAAATATCTACTTTTCAAATTGACAAGAATGGTTGAGAGAGATTCTATGGTTTTGAGTTTCCACAACATTTTCAGAACAAGTTCCAATAAAATATTGCTCCTCTGGTGGTCTTTGAATTACATCTTCCCAAGGTGAATGTTTATGGTAATGGGGGAAGTTTCCAGATTCATTCCTTTTCCCAACATGGAAGATGTAGAATTGTGTTCAACATGGGAATCAACAGGAAGAATAGGTGTTTGAAATTGCTTTGCAACCTGATGGTTTAGGTTAGGGTTTAAAAGATGGTTTGGGGTAGGGTTTTGGTTAAGGCTTGGCCTATGATTTGGATTTGGATTGGGTTTAGGCTTTGGACTAGGGTTAGGTCTAGGTTTTAAATTAGAATTAGGGTTAGGCCTAGGGTGTGGATTAGGGTATGGACTAGGGTTAGGGTATGGATTAGGGTTTGGATTAGGATTTGTATTAGGACTAGGGTATGGATGAGGGTTAGGGTAAGGTTGCACATATGGCTGGGACCATGGAAGAGGATAAATTAATGGTGCATTGGAAATAAATTGTGGTTGTTGCTATTGCTCATATGATTGAATTTGCATGGTAGATTTCCCTAGAGAGAAAGATCCAAACGATTCTTGAGACCATGGGGATATCTGGCTAGAGGATGACAACCAAGGAGAGGGCCACTGTGGCCACGAAGTAGAATATTTAATTGGAGGAGGATTAAAAGTTTGCCACAAAACTACAGGATTACAAACATGTTGAGGAACTTGCTCAGGAAAATAAGCATTATTCCTAGTATCAAATGGTGTTGGGTTTTGAGTTATACCTGGCGGTTGATTCGATTCCTTACTTGATTCCATGAGTACCTTTCATAATCATGGCAGTGATGGGAAATTTTCGGTTGCATGACCGTCTTCGAAAATTTTACAAACTTCCAGACCACTAAATGGGAACTTTCCAAGGAAGTGCTTATTTCTAAGGTTGGCACAAATGATAAACAGTGGTTCTTCATCCTTCTCTTGTTCCTGCAAATCATCCAATTTCAAAATCAAAGATTTAATTATATTAAATTTATGTTCAAGCAAAGTATTAAATTCTGCACTTGTGAATTGTTCATCGAATGACTTGTCTGTCTCTATAGCAGCATGAAAACTCCTCATTGAATGATTCCTCAAAATACCATTTTCTTTTTTTCAACAATCCAACTGGTACATTCTTTCATCACATGGATTAGTACACAAGGGTTCTTAGAGTACCCAAAAAATGATATAAAGTTGGAATATGAAGATGGATTTAAAAGCTTTTGGCTAAAATAAAACTCACCACATTTGCATGAAAGGAAAATGTCGAATAAAAGTACTACTTAATGTATTAAAAACAAGGCAATTTGGAAATTAAATGTCTAAAGCCTACTTCTACAGGAAATGAAATAAAATTTCATGAGATAGGCAAGATGGCCAGACTTTGGAGCAACCCCACAATAGTGGCTATGTGGCTCTTCACTCACTTCTTACCGTACACTCTCTACCCTCTGACATCCCTGCAATATCCTTGAAACTCTGTAAGAAAATTTTACCTGAGCCAAAATACAACTCCCCAGCAACGGCGCCAAAATGTTGGGTGGTTTAATTGTTATATTAAACCTCTCAATATTAATTATCAATCCGGGAGTCGTAAATGCGAGTTGTACTGCGTCTTGGTTCTCAAATTTTAATGGTCATATATATATATATATATATATATATATATATTAGAGAGAGAGAGAGAGAGGGAGAAGGAGAGAGATTCCCTGTAATGATAAACTAGGCACTTGAATGAAACACACATTTACTGACTAATAAACAATCTTGAAAATGAAACCTACTTAACCAATTTCATTCACTGCAAACTCCATACTGCAATTAAAAAATAAGGAAATTCAAGGCAATCCTCAATCATTCTTGCTCTCCTATGATATTTTGAAAAAAACATAATCTATTTATTCCTCTCATTAACTTGAAACTAATACTTGAAACTAAGCTTGAGATAACTAAAAGAACACACATTATTATAATAATAACTTCAAACCTTAAAATAACTAGAACTACTCTTGATAAAAAATTCAAGATTCCAAATTAACAAAGGAAAGTTCTAATTATTGCAGGAAGAAAACTATTTTAATTCATGTAAAAATAACACTTAAAAGATCCTATTGAAAATCGTATTGCAAATAACCTATGAGAAACCTTCTATTTAAAGATTTTAATCTAAATGAAAGGAATTATTCAAAAACAAGCCTAATTCAAAATCAAATCATGTAACTCAGTAGCTAAAACTAAATCACACTGCATTTAGAATTGATATCTCTACCTAATAAAATCCACACTAAAACTTGCTCTTATAAGAAAATGATTACACTATGAAAACAAGAAAGAATCTAATTAAAAATAGTTCTAAAACAAGACAAATTCTAATTAAAAGAGATCTAATTATTGAGTGAAGTCCTGGAATGCATAAAAAAATCAAATTAAATCCTGCAAACCTTGGAAAGAAGCTAATTAATGCAAACCATACTAAAACTCAAAACATTAAAATCTATTCTCATTCCATATTCAAATTAGAAGCGTTAAAATCTGTTCTAATTCCATATTTAAATTTAGAAATTGGTGTATTCCTATGCTCCCATTGATCCAGGTAAATATTGGTGGCCACCCGCCTATTCCACTTGGGGCCCCACCATTGTCTCTTTCAGTTTTTTTTCACAAGTTACTATTTTTAGCAGTTCTTTGGGTCTTGAAATTTTGGAGCCGTTTTGAAGCCCCAAACGGAGATAGTATGCCGAAGTTACATCCGTGGGAAGTTGAAACACAAATTTACCCAAACGGGGCCCATAGGTTTGGCGCTTTATCTCCTAGGGTTAGGTTTTTGGATGTTTAGAATTCTCCATTGTTTCTCCATAATAAATAGGCCCTCAAGCCTCATTGTAATACAGTTAAGAGGTCGGTAGTTGCCACATATCTTCTCAGAGATTCGCTACCAGCACCCTAGCTATTTTATTTCCATCATGTTTGTAAGCATATTTTTGTGATTTGATATTAATGAAATGAAGCCTTATTTCGGCTGTATTTCTATGTTTATGGTTATTTTTGTATTCTGTTGCGTTTCTGCATAAATCTAGATCAGTGGTATCAGAGGGGTTTGCTTTTTCTCGATCCTTCTTTGCATGTCCCCAACAAGGTCGAGGTATAAGGAGTTAGGGATCGATCTGGTGGAACCTTTGCAAGATCAGCCTCACAAACCCCGACGGATGCCCATGGGGGACGAAAAGAAAGATGAGGGAGCATGAGATCCTATCAAAATATTGCTCGAGGAGGCCCTCGAAAAACAATGGAACGCGATGATGGATAACTTTTCCCAGATCCTTCAACGACTACCCACCGGTGGTGCATCTACATCTAGCAGCCACTCTGGAGGCGTGACTCCCTTTAAGGTACAAGTAAACTTTGACATTCCCATATTTGAAGGTAAAATAGATGCAGATTCTGTAGATAGATGGTTGAATCTATTAGAAGGATATTTCTCAGTTCATGATTTTTCCGATCGGGAGAAGATTATTTTTGCACTCCTCTAAGCTACCCCCCATGTCAAGGACTGGTGGGAAACCTACTGTGAGAAAATGAATGAGACATAACCCTCTCTGTTCTCATCCATACCCACTTGGAACTCATTTCAAGATGCCATCAAGGAACAATACTATCCTGTGGGGAGCTATGAGGACAAGTACATACAATGGACCATGCTACGACAACAAAGGGATCAAGATGTGCATGAGCTAACAAATCTGTTCCATACCCTGTGCACAAATTTGGGTATCAAATATTCGTAGAAACATTTGGTGCTAAAGTATCGCAATTGTCTGCACAGATACATTCAGGAGGAAATGGAGTTCCTCGACATCTCCTCGCTTGGTATGGCATACCGGTATGCTGCCAAGATTGAGAAGAAATTCAAACAGAAGAAGCGAGACTTTTGATCTGCGAATCAAAAGCAAGGGAAAGGTGCCCCCAAACTGCAGAACAAAGGACAAAGCCAAGGCATGGTGGCCCAAGACAACCTGCCAAAGACATAAGCAAAGAACAACACCGTGAAGCAAAAGGACACGGGAAAGTGGTGTGAGTTCCATAAGAGATCCACTCACAACACAAGTGAGTGTCGAGCCAAGCAGTCGCTGGTGGCTGAGATGAGAGCTTCTGAATCAGATGCATGCTCCAACTCTGAATTGAAACCTGACAGGGTGAATGACAAAGGGAAGCAGATTATTGATGCAGATCCCAATGCCACTGTTGCCACTACGAAGATCCAGAAGGAGGAACTAGAAGATCCAAAGGAGGCAGAGCATCTTTTTCACTCCCAGATGGGGGTAAAGGGTTCCCTGCTATGGTTCATTGTCGACAATGGGAGCCAAAAGAACCTCATTTCAGCAGATGTCGTGAAGCCGTTGGGCTTGCCGACCACAGCGCACCCACAACCATACACCATCGAGTGGCTTCACCAAGGACGGTATCTTTGCGTCAACTAGCAGTGCCGCCTTACCTATAGCATCAAGCCCTTCATGGATGAGGTATTGTGTGACATTGCTCCTATTGATGTTTCTGATGTATTATTAGGCCAACTATACTTGTGGAAGCGACATGCTGTGTATGAGTCCCAACCTCACGTTGTTATTGTTACTTTGGGAAATAAATTGTACAGGATACTAGAGGTACCATCACCTCCCACTATCTCTTTGGTTACTGCAAAACAATGCAGTAAGCTCATTTCCCAAACCAGGAAATTTGTTT
Organism: Pinus albicaulis; assembly: GCA_034641835.2. Taxonomy (NCBI): domain Eukaryota; kingdom Viridiplantae; phylum Streptophyta; class Pinopsida; order Pinales; family Pinaceae; genus Pinus; species Pinus albicaulis. The sequence goes on from CM076583.1 coordinate 89,768,158, forward strand.
TCCTGATGATCCGCCCCCAGGGCAAGAAGAATACTATGGCCACGACCTCCAGACATGCTCCTCTGCACGACAACAACAAATGGACAAGGTTGTGGAGGAGTACGGGGACATCATCACCTCACCCACAGGGGTGCCTCTACACTGTCAGGTCAACCACCCCATTGACCTGACCCCAAGTGCGCCGCTACCCAATGGACTGATCTATAGGCGCTCTGTTCTAGAGAATGAGGAAATAAAGAGGCAGATTCAGGAGCTACTGCAGAAAGGTCACATCCGGCCAAGTTCATCGCCCTGTGGGAGCCTGATCGTGTTGGTACAGAAGAAGGATGGGACTTGGAGACTCTGTATTGATTATCGAGTTCTTAACAAGATCACTGTCTAGAATAGGTACCCGATCCCACGGATTGATGACCTTTTGGACCAACTCAAAGGGGAAAAATATTTCAGCAAGATCGACTTGAAGTCTGGGTATCACCAGGTACCAATCGAACCCTCTGATGTGTGGAAGACTGCCTTCAAAGCCAAGGAGGGCCTTTTCGAATGGCTCGTCATGCGTTTCAGATTGACAAATGCTCCCGCAACCTTCATGAGGTTGATGGAAAACATCTTGCGTCCATTCACCAACTCATTTGTAGTGGTATACTTGGATGACATTCTTATCTTTAGCCAGACTTGGGAAGAGCACTTCCACCACATCCGAGAAGTCCTCCAAACACTGCGGAAACACAAGTTGTGTGCCAATTTGGAGAAGTGCACTTTTGGCATGACCCAGGTTCAATATCTGGGATACATTATTGATGAAAGGGAGGTACATGTGGATCTAGCCAGATCCAAGTCATTCGAGATTGGCCAGCCCCAACCACCCTAAAAGATCTTCACAGCTTTCTGGGTCTTGCTAATTTCTACCACAGGTTCATGTTGGGAATCTCTCATATCACTTGGCCCTTGAGTCAAGTCACCAAAGGAGGAGCGAAAGAAAAATTATGTTGGTCAGAATCTCAATAGAAGGCATTCATAGAATTGAAACATCACCTCTGTTCTGCCCCAGTGCTCACATTACCAGACTTGCAACAACCATTTGAGATCGAGACAGATGCCTCTGACTATGCTATTGGGGTAGTTCTTACTCAACAGGGGCATCCAGTGGCATATAACAGTGAGACATTGTCCAACACAGTTATAAAGTATCCCACTTATGACAAAGAAATGTATTCCATTGTGCAGGCTTGTCGACAATGGAAGCATTACATTTTGGTGAAGGAGACAGTCATCCACACAGACCACTGACCCTTGTAGTTCATACAGACACAAGGGAAGTTGCAGAATGATCGCCATCAGAAGTGGTCCACATATCTGCAACAATTTCATTTGAACATCAAGTACAAGAAGGGTAGCACCAATAATGTTGCTGATTGCCTCAGCCGACCACTGATCGTGGCCATAACCACCGTTCTCAACTCTTGTGGGCATGATACTTCTGATTGGCCACTTATCTACAAGAGTGATCCAGAATTCAGCCACACATACAAGGCACTCTTGGGGGGTATGCAAGTTCCAAATTTTCACCTCCAAGATGTACTATTATGTCACCTGGGACATCTTTTTGTTCCTTCAAGCGAGCGTGCCAAGATGATATGGGAAGTGCACTATAGTCGAGTCGCTGGGCATTTTGGGGTCGAGAAAATAGTGGCAATACTGCAGAAGTATTTCTATTGGCCAAACCTTCGACAAGATGTTAGGAAGTACATCAGATCCTGCACTGCGTGCGCCATTGCCAAACCAACCATCAAGAAGCAAGGTCTCTATACTCCGCTACCTACCCCTAGTCAACCTTGGGAATCCATCTCCATGGATTACATGTTAGGCCTTCCTTCTACTAAGCATGGAAACGACTGTGTTTTCGTGGTCGTCGATAGATTCTCAAAGATGGCCACTATGGCGGCCTACAAGAAGAATATCACAGCAGAAGCCACTTCTAAACTCTTCTTTGAACGAGTGTGGGTGCACTTTGGGATCCCAAAATATATCATATCAGATCGCGATAGCAGGTTCCTCAGCACATTTTGGTCTAGCCTTTGGTCAATGTTGGACACCAAGCTCACCAATTCCTCAGCTTTCCATCCCCAAACTGATGGCCAGACAGAGGTCGTCAACAGGATGATTGTACACATTCTATGCATGTACAATTAAAATCATCCATGCACATGGGATGAGAGCCTTCCCTATGTACAACACAATTATAACTAGGCTCTCCACAGCTCAACCCACCACAACCCCTTTCAAGTGGGCTTCAGATTCCAGCCACTATGTCCCATCGACGTAGCCATGCCATTTGCAACTACTCAAGCTGATTAGGCTCATGTCCAGTCTGAAGGTGACAAAGCAAAAAACTTCATCGAGCACATTCAGCACATCTGCCAATAGGTTCATGACATATTGGATAGAGCCAATGCTAAGTACAAGCAACGACATGATCAACATCGGGTGCCACATAACTTCCAGGTGGGAAAACAAGTGTGGCTACATTTGCAGAAGAAGCGCCTCACTGGACCCCACCGCAAGATTCGCTCGCTCCGATATGGGCCGTACACCATCACCAAGGCTGTAGGGAACAATGCCTTCGAGCTCAGTATTCCACCATTCCTTGGTCTGCACCCAGTATTCAATGTAGACTGTCTTGTCCCTACTTCCCACCTTTATTAGACACCTGTGACATTGCAGAAGAACTCACACCAAAAGAGTTAAACCCAGACTACATGGAGCAGGCCACCACCGACTATATCGTGGACATGCAAATCAAGAACACTCGCCGACAGAAGATCCAACTGTATCGGGTTGTCAAAGATGGCCAACTCCTGCACCAAGGCAAGTGGTTCACCAGGGACCAAGTTCAACAGAAGTTTCCTCATCTCATGGAGGAACTCAACGTAATGGGGACCATTGCTTCCTAAGGGGGGAGGAATGATCCAGGTGGATATTGGTGGCCACCCGCCTATTCCACTTGGGGCCCCACCATTGTCTCTTTCAGTTTTTTTTCACAAATTACTATTTTTAGCAGTTTTTTGCGTCCTGAACTTCCGGAGCCATTTTGAAGCCCCAAATGGAGATAGTATGTCGAAGTTACGTCCCTGGGAATTTGAAACACCAATTTACCCAAACGGGGCCCATAGTTTTGGCGCTTCATCTCCTAGGGTTAGGTTTTTGGACATTTAGAATTCTCCATTGCTTCTCCATAATAAATAGGCCCTCGAGCCTCATTGTAATACAGTTCAGAGGTCGGTAGTTGCCACACCTCTTCTCAGAGATTCGCTACCAGTACCCTAGCTATTTTATTTCCATCATGTTTGTAGGCATATTTCTGTGATTTGATATTAACGAAATGAAGCCTTATTTCGGTTGTATTTCTATGTTTATGGTTATTTTTGTATTCTGTTGCGTTCCTGCATAAATCCGTATCACCCATTACATTCAATTTAACAAGAGGAATAGAGTGCAACATTGTTTTATAACTCAAACACAGATTATGTAATGAGTAATAATTGTTTAGTCCATTAATTGGCACGATGCTAGGATGACTGAAATGCTTTGGAGTTGAATAGTACCTACCACAAACTCACATAGAAACATAAAAATTTAAAATCACACACATCTAATTAGCCAATGCTATTGATCAAGCTTAGCTCTAGAGGTGGTGGGCCCTCCCACGCCTGGAGTAATATGGCTTACTGCAACTGAGGAAAATATTTAAGACATCAAATATTAAATTCAAGATGGATCATGGCAACAATGATATTGCTCACAATATGAAGGCGACTTATACAAATATTTAAAACAACATTGAGAAATAAATTACAAAAATCAGGCACTCAATTCTGGTTTACACACAGTAATTCGTCTATCTATATTAAATTTCTCTACAACTCGATACCAGTTCTACCTCTCAGAAATTTGACTTCACATTTGAGAAATTCCCCCCCCTCTACATCTGAGAAATTCGATTTTACATATGAGAAACTCCCCCTATCTAAATGACAGATTAACTCCCTTTCCTTAGTGCAGAACTTCTGCTTTATAGTAGCAACATTGCTCTCATTTTCCAGAACCGTATTTACAAATATCACGGTTGGTTACAATGGGTTTGAAACCAGGTATTATAAACTGGTATTAGAAATCTGATTTTTTCTAAGTCTAGAGGGTCAGCGCCAATGGGACATCACCGGTGATGCACACATTTATCGATTTCCACAACTGCAGGAACCGATATCGACCATGAATTATTTTCTGGAATGTTGTTAACAACAAGTTTGTTTCAACTGAATGCTTTGAATTGAGGTAGAGGACCCTTCCTTTGTCATTTGATGATTTATGAAGGTCATTTAAAATTGGTGTTAATTGATTTGCTGTAGTAGTATCCACCGTGTAATATTTATCTTTCCCCATCGAATTTTCTTATACAAGCATATGAAGGTTATGGTAATTCGATAGATGCCGGAATGCTGGAAGAGGTTGGGCTGTAGTTGATTGATCTGGCTTAACAATGCATTTGCTAGATTAAGGCTTTGATGTGCCAAGCATGAAGAGAAATATCATAGAAATTCGTAGATTCAATCATGCTCCTTGACTTAGTGCAGATTGTTCACGCATAGTAGAAAGAGGTGTAGGAGCTGCGCTCCAGATGCACTATCTATGTTTGCACTTTGTCCATTGTGAGATCTTGCATTATAATTTTGGGCATCACCGACTTCCGTAGATCCTTGTTCAAAGTGTCTCTTCTGTTCTGATTGTGAACCGTTTGGAGAATTTCCATTGCTTTCTTCACTTGATCCTTTGCTCCCACTCTCACCACTTTGAGAGAAAACACCATTTGAAGTTGCTTATTTTTTAGTTTCATTAGTATTTCTGGTAAGCATATGAAGACTGCTTAAGCTTCGCTTGGTATTTTTCAGAAGACTTCGATCCTTGGCCTAAGAAGACTTTGCTTCTCCTTCTACACTTGCAGTTACTGCACTAGCTGTAACTTCATTAGTAACTCTTGAAGATGTAAAGCATGAAAAGGAATGTCTCAGGTAGCATGTCTCAGCCAACTAGGTTTGAAGTTTTCAACCAAAACCGTTCTACAAAAAACCAGACCGAATTGACTCAATGCGTTCACATTCAGAAATGGTTTTCAGTGAATATTCCCCCAATGATAACGCCTTTAGGAAGCTGAATTTTTCCAAATGGTTTCTGGGTTATATGAAACACGGTGCTCTGAATAAAACCCACGTCTCTGATTTAGAGATTTAGCTCCATTTGATCAAAAAATTGATATTTTCACCTACATCAATCTCGTTCTCAACTACCCAGCTACTGCTTTTATGCATTTTCTGGAAGGAAGGTATCATGTTCCATTTGGAATCTTCCCTGCTTCATTGTTATATACTGCAGAACTCAATGGAGAAGGTTTATCTTCTAGAGGGTAATTCACAACATAACATATTTCTTGGCAAAAAATATATTTCTGTTGTGCATGGATCCGTGCTTAAATGCAGTTCTGCACTAGACTTATTCACCTGCTACTAAGAGAACATCTATTAATAAAATTTACACACAAATACTCATCTATTTAAATAATAAGATGAATTCATATATTAACAACTATCGTCTCTAAATGCCTCTAATCATCATCTTAAAAGGACAAAAACACCGGGTACAAGCATATAATGATGTGATAAATATCATGAAAATTTGTGAAAAAATGCGGCTCAACAACTATCTTTTAACTTCATTGATTAACTTAGATGAATTTCTTGTTATACCAAGAACATGAACATATAGGGGAATCAAAGCAATACACCCCTTCTAATTTGATTTTATATATAGGTTAGGATCACTCTTAATTTTAATAAAACCTTTCTAAAGAAATAAAGATTTAATATTCACATACCAAGATCTTGGTACTTGTTTTAATCCTGGCATATAAGGGTTTTTTTAATTTACAAACAAGATTAACTTGACCCTTCTTTACAAATATTTCTAATTGAATAGGATGTACTTCTTCCTTTAGATCCCCATTCATAAAATAAAACTTAACATCTAGTTGATATAGCTTGTAATTATATTTTGTAGCTAATACAAGCATTAAACCAAACATGTTTAGCTTAGATATAGGTGCAAATATTTCTTCATAATCAATTCCCTCTTTTCATCAGTAACATTTTGCAACAAACCTGGCTTTATATTTATTTACACTACCATCAAAATTAAATTTGCGTTTGAACAACCATTTGAATACTATAGGTAACTTATTTTAATAAAATCCTATGAATTATTAAGTATGTTTTTTCATTATGGACTCATATTCTTGCCTCATTTGATCTCTACATTATTTATGCTCATTAACTTGCTCGAAATTCAAAGGTTTTATGAAATTAATTACTCTAATCATAAAGTAATATATATGTTATTAGTGATTGATTTTACCTCAATGATGATCCAGGTGTATATTGGTGGCCACCTAACTATTCCGCTTGGACCCCCACCATTGTTTCTTTCAGTTTTTCAGTTGCCTTAATTGTAGCACAATTTACTATTTTTGGTAGTTTTTCAGGTCCTAAACTTTTAGAGCCGTTTTGAGGCCCCAAACGACATTTTTTGGGCATGAAACTTTTGGCGAACATGATTCTTCGAGACTCAATATTCACTGTCAGCTATTTTATTCCTTGATAGATCTTTCTAACGATGTATCATGTGTGTCAAACAGAGATAATATGCCAAAGTTACAACCCTAGGAAATTGATGTACCAACTTACCCCGACAGGGCCCATGGTCTGGCGGTTCATATCCTAGGGTTAGGATTTTGGATATTTAGGGTTTTCCATTGTTTCTCAATAATATATAGGCCTTCAAGCCTCATTGTAAGACAAATTTCAGAGGCCTGTAGCCGCCACATCTCTTCTTAGAGATAAGGTACCAGTGCCCTAGCTAGTTTATTTCCATTCTGTCTGTAAACAAATTTGAGTTCTTTGATATTAATGAAATGAATTGTTATTTCCACTACATCTTTGTATTTATGGTTATATGTGTATTCTATTGCATTCCTACATCAATTCTAATTAGTGGTATCAGAGCGGTCTGCTCTTTCTTGATCCTTCTTTGCATGTCCCCAATGAGGTCAGGATATAAAGAGTTAGGGCTCGATCTGGTTGAACCTTTGTAAGATCAACCTTGAAAACCCCAATGACTGCCCATTGAGGACAAAAAGAAAGATGAGGGAGCAGGATATCCTATCAAAATATTGCTCGAGGAGGCCTTCGAAAAACAAAGGAACACGATGATGGATAGCTTTGCCCAGATCCTTCAACGAATGCCCACTGGCGACGCATCTGCATCCAGAATCCACTCTGGAGGTACAACTCATTTTAAGGTACAAGTAAACTTTGACATTCCCATATTGGACTGCCAAATAGATGCAAACGTCACTGATAGATGGTTGAATCTATTAGAAGGATATTTCTCGGCTCATGACTTTTCCGACAAGGAGAAGATTATTTTTTCACTCTTCAAAGTCACCCCCCATGTCAAGGACTAGTGGGAAACATACTGTGAGAAAAAGGATGAGGGGGAACCCTCTCTATTCTCGGTCATACCCACTTGGAATTATTTCCAAGACACCATCAAGGAACAATATTATCCCATGGGGATCTAGGAGGACAAGTACATATAATGGACTACACTGCGACAAAAAAGGGATCAAGATGTGCATGAGTTGATGAATTTGTTCCATACCCTACGCATAGAGTTGGGTATCAAAGATCAAAGAAAAATTTGGTGTTGAAGTACCACATTTTTCTGCATAGATACATTCAGGAGGAAATGGAGTTCCTTGACATCTCCTCGCTTGGTACGAAATATTGGTATACTGCTAAGATTGAGCATAAATTAAAAAAAAAGAAGTGGGACTTTGGATCTACAAATAAAAATCAAGGGAAAGGTGCCTCTAAATTGCAAAATAAAGGACAAAGCCAAGGCATGGCGCCGAAGACAACCTGCTAAAGTTACAAGTAAATAACAAAATCGAGAAGCCGAAGAAGGGCATGGGAAAGTGGTGTGAGTTCCATAAGATCTCCACTCACAACACAAGTGAGTTTCGGGCCAAGCAGTCATTGGTGGATGAGATGAAGGCTTTTGAATCAGATGCATGCTATGAATCTGAATCAAAACCTGAGAAGGGGAATGACAAAGGGAAGAAAATTATTGATGTGGAGCCCAATGCCACTGTTGCCACCATGAAGATCTAAAAGGAAGAAACATAAGATCCAGAGGAGGAGGAGTGTCTCTTCCACTCCTATATGTGGGTAAAGGGTTCCTCGCTACAGTTCATTGTCGGCAGTGGGAGCCAAAAGATCCTCATTTTAGTAGAGGTCGTGAAACGGTTAGCATTTTCAACCACAACACACCCACATTGGAAGAAGGATGGGACTTGGAGACTCTGTATTGACTATCGAGTGTTGAACAAGATCAATGTCTGGAATAGGTACCCAATCCCATGGATTGATGACCTTATGGACCAACTCAAAGGGGTGAAATATTTTAGCAATATCGACTTGAAATCTGGATATCACTAGGTATCAATTGAATCATCTAATGTGTGGAAGACTTCCTTCAAAGCCAAGGAGGGCCTTTTCGAATGGCTGGTCATACCTTTCGAGTTGACGAATGCTCCCACAACCTTCATGAGACTAATGGATGACATCTTGTTGCCATTCACCAACTCATTTGTAGTAGTGTACTTGGATGACATCCTGATCTTCCACCAGACTTGGGAAGAGCACCTCCACCACATCTAACAGGTCCTCCAAACATTGAGGCAACACAAGTTGTGTTCCAATTTTGAGAAGTGCACTTTTGGCATGACCCAGGTTCAGTATCGAGGATGCATTATTGATGAGCGAGGGGTGAATGTGGATCCAACCAAGATCCAAGTCATTCGGGATTGGCCAGCCCCATCCACTCTAACGGAGCTTCGGATCATTCTCAGTCTTGCTAATTTCTGTCGTAGGTTCGTGTTGGGATTCTCTTATATCACTTGGCCCTTGAGTCAAGTCACCAAGGGAGGAGCGAAAGAAAAATTATTTTGGTCAAAATATCAACCGAAGGCGTTCATAGAATTGAAACATCGCCTCTGCTTTGCCTCAGTGCTCACATTACTAGAATTGAAACAACCATTTGAGATCGAGACATATGCCTCTAACTATACCATTGGGGTAGTTCTTACTCAATAGGGGCATCCAGTGGCATATCACAGTGAGACAATATCTGAAACAGTCCGAACATATCCAATTCATGACAAAGAGATGTATTCCATTGTGCATGCTTACTGACAATGGAAGCATTACATTTTGGAGAAGGAAATGACCATCCAAAAAGACCACTGACCCCTGCAATTCATACAAACAAAAGGGAAGTTCTGAAAATATCACCATCAGAAGTGGTCCACATATCTGTAATAGTTTCATTTGAACATCAAGTACAAGAAGGGCATCACTAATAATGTTGTAGATTGCCTCAGATGACCACCGATCATGGAGATAACCACCGTGCTCAACTCTTGTGGGCATGAGACTTATGATTGGCCGATTCTCTACACGAGGGATCCAGAATTCGGCCACACATACAAGACGCTCTTGAAGGGTGACCTAGTTCCAAATTTTCTCCTCCAAGATGCACTGCTATGTCACATGGGACACCTTTGTGTTCCTTCAAGTGAGTGTTCCAAGATGATTTGGGAAGCACACTACAGTCAGTTTGTTGGGAATTTCTGGGTCGAGAAAATAGTGGCAGTACAACAGAAGTATTTTTTTGGGCCAAAACTTCGACAAGATGTCAAGAAATGCATCAGATCCCGCACTACCTATGCCATTGCCAAACCGACCATCAAGAACCAAGGCCTCTGTACTCTGCTGCCTACCCCTAGTCGACCTTGGGAATCCATCTCCATGGATTACATGTCGGGTCTTCCTTATAATAAGCATGGAAATGACTGTGTTTTCGTGGTCATCGACAGATTCTCGAAGATGGCCATTATGGCAGCCTACAAGAAGAATATCACAATAGAAGCCACTGCTAAACTCTTTTTTGCACGAGTGTGGGTACACTTTGGGATCCCACAGTCAATCATCTCATATCAAGATAGTAGGTTCCTCAGTAAATTTTGGTCCAGCCTCTGGTCAATGCTAGAGACCAAGCTCACCAATTCCACAACTTTCCATCCCCAAACTGATGGCAAGATAGAGGTCGTCAATAGGATGATCATAAACATTATGTGCATGTACAAATCAAAGCATCCATGCATATGGGATGAGAGCCTCCCCTGTGTACAAAATTGCTGTAACCGAGCCCTCCATAACTCAACTGACCACAACCCCTTCAGGTGGGCTTGGGATTCCACCAACTATGTCCCATTGATGTAGCCATGCCATTTTCATCCACTCAGGCTGATTCGTCTCATGTCCATTCTGAAGCTGATAAGGCGAACAACTTCATTGAGCGCATTCAGCACATCCGCCAACATGTTCATGACATAAAGGACAGAGGAAATGCTAAGTACAAGTAATGGCATGGTCAACATTGGGTGCCACACAAATTTTATGTGGGAAATAAAATGTGGCTACATTTGCAGAAGGAGTGCCTCGCTAGACCCCACCGCAAGCTTCGCCCAGTCCGATATGGGCCATACACCATCACCAAGGCTGCAGTGGACAATTCCTTCGAGCTTACATTATAATTGTAATTCTAATCATAATTCATGTATGTGAAGTTAATGTAAAAATGTAATTGTAATTTTAATTTTAATTATAATTGTATGTAAAATATTTGTAAAATTTTAATTCTATTAATGTGAAAATTTTAATTGTATTAATGTGAAATTATTTTATTAAAATATTTAAATTTGTTAATTTGCAAATAATTGTAAAATAAAAAATCTAGAATAATATGAATTTTTGTAACATAATAAATATTAGAAAATAATGAAAATAAATTAATGTAATTTAGAATTATCATTATTTTATTATGATCTTACATATAAAAAAAAAAGAATTTTATACAGTTCGGTGCGCTTATCATCATAACATGCACCGGTGTGTCGTATTACTAAGACGCACTAGTGCTTCACAACTCTTCCGCACCATTAACGAATAAATGCAAATAAAAAAAACGCAACTCTATTTTCTCTAAGTGAAAAAAAACGACAATTTGAAAAATGGGCACAAAAATATTTTCGAAAATATAATTTCATAAAATAATTCTTTAAATACTAAACACTTTTCATTATTTCACTATTTTTGCTAAAATTTTCAGCCAGATATTTGTAGGAGATAGACCTGGAGCAAGAGAGAACAAGGGCACTATGGAGTAGCTAAATACGTTCAAACAGAATTATTTAGACAATCAAAAACCAAACCTCTGGTGATTCAAACCCTGTATCATAGAATTTCAAACCATCTTGTGATTAAATTTGATTATTTTTTTTACTTTCTTCTGCAGTTTTTTTAATTTTTTCTGTAGTTTTATCCATTTTTACCCTAAACCCTTCAATTTTTTGTTTTTTTCCCTTTCTTCTCCCTGTTTTTGTGATTTCAGAATTAGGGTTTTTCATATTATATTGACGTCCAACCCACGGGACGACTTGCATAGTCGGATCCCAATCCATTTGGCCATTGCGTGAATTTTTAAAAAAAATGGATTTTTCTTTATCGGTGCGCCCTGCGTACGCTACCACACTGGTGTGTTTTATTACAGCGCACTGCACAAGTACTGTCTAGTAAAAAAATTGAAAACATTTTTTTCTAAATCCGTGTGCCATATCTGAAATAGAGCACCAGTGCTCCATTTAACGAGGATAGCATCGTATGGTGTATTACACTATTTTTTCCGTGCGTTTATAATAACCCACGCACCATATGGTCTATTACACTATTTGTGTGGTGCGTTTATAATACCCAACGCACCATATGGTCTATTATACTATTTTGCGGTGTGTTTTTAATATCCCCACACACCAGTTGCGGTGCGTACCTCATGATAGGCACACCGGTGAATTGAGATTTATTTTCTACCTGAAAATTTGAGAATTTATTTATAAATATATTAATGAATGGTATGGTATAGGTTTTATATTGATAAAGAAATGATTGACAAGAGATCAAGTAACAAAAATAATGTTAACACATCAAGAAAAATAAAAAAGGAAAGTTCTTTGTAAATTCTTTATAAAAATATTATTTTTGAACTATATGTAATTTTAGCTAATATGTATTGTTTACTGTGTATCATGCAGAGCCACAAAATAACAAAGCTCGATATGATTATTTCTTATCTAGGACCAGAAGAGCGTAAAACTTTAATGGAAAAATTGCAAAAGGATGAATAAGGTGAATGAAAAAATACTATCAATCCAATATGAGTTTCTTTTTTTAATTATCATTACTAATATACTTAAAATTATTAGATAACATGTGTCAAATAGTGTACTAATTCACATCTGTTTAATGTTCTACAGGGACCAACAACTCAGAAAAAAAAATGTTGTTCTAAGAAAAGGAAAAAAATATAACATGCAAATGAAAATGAATTTCTCCTTAGCTCATCTGGAGTGGTGTTGGAAGTTAACGAAAGGGGGAAAAATTTTACAAAAGTTTGAGGGATCTAGTGGAACGAATATATAGACGTTCTTTCCACTTACAATACAAAAATCAATCCAATGATTCCAAGAACCAAATTTTATCTAAACTACAGGAAGAGTTTCCAGAGAATTGGTCAATGATACATGTCAGACTTTTAATAGCAAAAATGTACAACGGCAAAAAAGAAGGAATGAAAAAGTAATATTCCTTTAAATGTTTGTCTAGAATTATTTATAAATATCACTTTTGTTATATTTACTTTTCATATATCAATATAAAAATTAAATATTTTATTGTCATGTTACATTTTCAGGAAGATTATGAAAATCTTAAAAGATGAATGAGCTGATATCGGAAATATGCCAGTAGGAATGTCAAAAAAGGTGTACAAGGAGATGGTCAAAGAAATGGACAAAATTGCATCATAGGAGGAGCCATCTCAACAACAATGTGCTTCAAATGTAATATGTAATCATTGAATTTTTCGATCATTAGGTACAATAAATAAACAATTTAGCATTAAATACTATTTTTCAAGAATTTTCTTGCAGAAAAGAAAAGCAAATGGAACCCATTTAGCACATAAAACAGGACGACAAGGAAGAAAAGGGTTGATATCTAAGTTTGTGAGTAATTGTTACTTCCTTATAACAACTTAAATAGATTTCATTTTTGTATTTTTTAAGTTTTTTTACAAAAATCATCATTGAATGTCTTTAAACAGGTGCTAACATACAAAGAAGAACCATCAGACGAATTGACTGAAATTGGGTTAAATATGGGTTGTGAGTATATGTTGGCATATCAGAATTTAGTTGTGGAATTTGTAAGCATCTATCAATCTTATTTTACTTAGCTCCATTTATAATTAATAGAACAAAAACATCTTTTATATTAAATATATGATTTGTTATGGGGTATAAAACTTGCAGGAAACAAAGTATGGAACTGCGCCAATAGATGAAATTTTGAAAGATGGTATGGTACATGGTTTTGAAAGAATGTGTATAGTTTATGAGTCAATTGTTGCTATGGTACATAATTTTTCTTTTCGATTTACATTGATGTACATTCTTTAATATTGCAATTATCATTATTCTCACCAATATATATACACTCATTTTAGTTTATTTTTATGTTTGTAGATGGAAGGTGAAGAAGAAGAAAGCAATCAATGTTGTGAACAAAACAATCCTGAAAATAACCCAAGTCATGGAAGTAGCTCTAACAGTGACAACAATTCAAGTGAAGAATGATGATCACTATGTTTGGATATCAAAGCAAGGCGTTTTAGTTTTTGGAATATGTCTATGAAATCATACATTTTGTTTAATGTAATGGACATAGTGTCCCAATTGAAAGACAAAGGGATACGAATAACTATCCCATTTTGTATGATAAAGACTGTATTATATATATATATATAATCATAAAATATGTTTTAGTTTATTCTATTGCGTTCTCCATTGTTGTTCTCAAATGAACTAATAAAAATTCCATTCATATGAATATTGTTATAATATATATATGTGCTGAATTTTGATGAATAATGAATTTTAAAAAACCACACTGATTCTGATATGATATAACAAATTAATCCAAACAACACATTCAAATCCATTAATAAAAATGTAAGTAATATGAATATTGTTATAATATGTGTTGACTTTTGATGAATAATGAATTTAAAACAACCACAATAATTGGACTGTCACTGGTCGATGTTTCTAAAAATAAAAAAAATGAAAACCGACGCGTGTCAGTAACTGTCGATTGGTGTGTTTATGTGTCTATACGCATCAGTGTCATTGTACGATCCATGGGCACCTCAAAAATACCGATACTAGTTATAAATATCGGTGCGTTTGTGTGATACTGCGTACTGGGGCGTTTATGTATTTATAAGCACCGGTGCATTTTTAAAATCATTGGGCACCTCACGAATACCGATACCAATTATAAATCTCGGTGCCTTTCTATGATACGACGCATCGGTGCATCATAAAGGTATACACACCGGTGCATTGATACAACCTATGGGCACCGCATAAATCCCAAAACCAATTAGAACGACCCTGTGCATTGTATGACCAAAACTACGCCCGATGCGGTTTTACACCTAAACGTCCTAGTACGTTTGTTCGACTAAGACAGCCCCGGGGCACCGTCTTCATTTATGCACCGGTGCATTAAATCCAAAGTAGCACACCGATGAAAAAAAATCCGTAATAACCTCTGGCTGCCCATTTTTTTTAGTTGTGTTGAATTTCCGTTAAAAGCTCAGCCACAACCTCTGTAACCATAAACAGATGTTGTAGAAAATGTTGTTTTGACAATTTTGGCCACTTGTATAACACTAAAAACCTCCTTTATAACCTCCGCTAGAGGGTCTTTTCCTTGTAGTGTCATATCCCTTCCTCCTAGAATTTTGAATTGATTTATCTTTGAGGTAATCTTCTATAACTATGGATTAAGAACCCTGAAAGCATGGTCACTAAACCTTGTTGCAAGCACTATCTCACGGCACCGAGATTTGGGAAATTCTATCTTGTATAGCACATAGAGAATTTATAGTGCCCCTTCAAAAGTAAATTGCACCACACAAAGGTCCTATCTCTCTCATATTGCAGTGAACATCTCCTAAGAAAAGTGACTTTCATTTTGTTTCCTCCCTTAGTGAACTGATTAATATCCTCTTCTAGGGAGATTTCATGAGAAAGAGATGCAATTTTAGTGGATAGTGAGGAACTACATCAGTAAATTTCACTAGCCTGGAATCCTACCCTCAAGCACTATGCATGTCATAATTGTAGTGCCTAGTGCTACTGATCCCACTACTCACAGTAACCCCTCACTGCGCCAGAGACTTTGTTAGGGCCCTATATTACTGATGTGGTCCCTTATTTTTGTTATTGTATCCCCATTATTGTTATTTTTGTACGCCTATAGTCACCATATTTTTATTATTGTGCCCTTACATTATTATTGTTAGCTCGACTAGGATTATATTGTGACCCCATGGACTCCTATATATAGAAAGGAGGTTTTTTCATTTGTGTCATCCAATAATTGTCCATTTATGTAATGTAAAGGAGTTTTCCCCCTTGAAGTGGTTGATTTAAAAGGCGTTGATCCCTTTTTTCTTCTAGTTTTGGAGCTGTTTTCATAACATTTGGTATCAGAGCTTTGGGTTCTAGGGTTTCGGTGCTTCAAACAGGTCATCATGTAATTTTAAATATAATTTTTTTTTTAAAAGGTTCAAAAGCTAAAAAAGAAACCCATTTGCGAAGAAACCTTGAGGAAATTCGTGTAAAAATATTAGATCTTGGTTCATAATATTTTCAGAGATATGATCTATGGAAGTTAGGGTATTTTCAGGCTCCCGAATTTCATCTCAAAGAGGCGACCTTGGGAAATTAGTCATAACTCTCTTTCTAAGTATCAAATTGGAATTCTGTAAAATGTTTCCAAAAGTGCACAGACTGTAGTTTCCTGTGTATAAATTTCATATACAAACGAGGAAATAGTGACACGTGAAATGTCATACAATTTCGCTTTACTAAACTAGTCAATAATTAGGTCATTGTGGAAGATTGGGCATAAATTTTCTTTAAGAATCCAAATCAGGCCTGACCTATGGAATTAGAAAGATGATTCAAAGGGCTACTAAAGGACCGAAAATAAACCCTTGGGGATTAGAAATTACAGAGATATACCAGTTTCAATATCGAGCTCCTCAAAAGAAAGAAAAAGGTGTGTATTTTTTTTTTTAATTACATAAGTCTTGTTTCAAAAATCCGTTTGAAGTGATTCCAAGGGAATATTGAACCATATATATCAGTATTGGATTCTAAAATTCCTCCTAAAAATAATTCGACACCCATTAACCCCTCATAAGGCTCTAATATGACTCATGAAGAGGAAGAAGTGCAAAATGATATATCAAAATTACAAGAACAAGTGCAACAAATTTCGCTTTTGCAAAGAGTAACAAAAAATGAAATGGAGCTAAGATTGATGGTTTGAAGAAAGGCGTGGAAGCTAAGATGGATGGTATAGAAGGAAACATGGATGGTTTGAAGAAAGGTATTGAAGATAATATGGATGGTTTGAAGAAAGGCATGGAAGCTAAGATGGATGGCATGGAAGCTAATATGGATGGCGTGGAAGATAATATGGATTATGTGGAAGCTAAGATGGATGGTATAGAAGGAAACATGGAAGATTTGAAGAAATACATGGAAGGTTTGAAGGAAGGTTTGGAAAAGTTGCTACAACAAAAGCTTCCTAATGGTGAAAAGGTAATAGAGGAAACTCATGATGAGAAAAAAAGAAATGTTAATCATGATTTCATAGACTCTAATGTTGGATTTAATACCCACCATATTCCAAAGATAGATATGAGTAAGTTTGATGGCAAGGATCCGATACCACAAATGGAGAAATACTTTGAGCTCCATAATACGCAAAACACACAAAATGTACGCATCGCAACTTTATATTTAGAACAAAATTAGTTTGTATGGTATCGATGGCTTTGTTCTCGTAAACCACTGGTCACTTGGTAAATTTTTACAGAGGAAATGATAACACATTATGAGAATACAAAGAGAAACACATTCTTTGGCCAATTGATAAATCTCAAAAAAAAGGGTTCAATGATGGAGCACATTGAGGACATCCAAAACTTGAATATAAGGGTAAATAATATTCGAGAGGAACATAGGATTGATGTCTTCATAGGGACTATAAAGGATAACATCCAACATGAGGTTCACCTTTGGGAACCTGATACATTGGAGAAGGCATTCAGGTTAGCAAGAAATATTGAAAGCAAATTATGGGGACAAGGGGGCCTACCACTCACAACTATAAATATGGAAGTGTTGCTACTCCTAGACTTCCAAAACCTACAAGGTTGACAACACAAAAATTGGAAGAAAAAAGAGAAAAAGGGCTTTCCTATAATTGTGATAGAAAATACACTAAAGGTCATAAATGTGCTAAGAATAAATTATTTTACATATATTGTGAAGAGGAGTAAGAAAAGGAACAAGAAACTTCAAAAGAAGATGATTACACCAAGAACCAACCCTAGAGAAAGAAGAAATGAATCCAACCATATCCTGTAATGCATTGGCAAGAATTACCACTCCTCAAACTCTCAATATATAAGGACATATCAAGAAGAAAAATGTAATAGTGCTTATTGATTTGGGTAGTACCCATAATTTTATTCATTGTAAGGTATCCAAGAAATTGAATTGCTTCCTATACCCAACACCAGAGTCTCAAGTGATGGTGGAAAATGGAGGAACTATAATTTCTCTGGAAAGTGTCATAATATGAAGCTAACCATGGGGGAATATATATTGAATAGTCCAATCCTTTCCATTCCAATTGGTGGTGTTGATGTTATACTAGGAGAAAAATGGTTACAATCTTTGGGGATGTCATCTTTTAATTTTTGAGAACTTTTCTTGAATTTTTTTTCGAAAGGAAAGGAATTTGAATTACGGGGCATTATAGGAAAGTCAGGAAATATAATAAGCTCTATTGTCATGAAAAAGCTTCTGAAGAAAGAAAAACGAGGCAACATTGCACAATTATGCTCACTAGAAGTTCAAACATCAAATTCATCTATTTCTCTAGATCTCCAAAAAGTCTTCGAGAATCATTCCAAGGTGTTTGAAACTTTGAAAGGACTCCCACCTATTCTTGATCATGATCATGTTATTCATTTAATTCCAGGAAGTGTTCCTTCAAACATCAGGCCTCACAGATATCATTATGTCCAAAAGAGAAAATTTGAACGTATGATTGCAGAAATTATAGAGGCTGGTATAATTCAACCTAGTCAAAGTTATTTCTCTCCTCTAGTAGTATTGGTGCACAAAAGGGATGGATCATGGCACATGTGTCTGAATTATAGGAGCTCAATAAGCTCACTATTAAAGCTAAATTTCCCATTCATGTGATTGATGAATTATATGGAACAATTTATTTCTCCAAGTTGGTTATTCATTCAGGATATCATCAAATTAGAATGAATTCTGAAGAAATTCTGAAAAAAACATTTCAAACTCATGAGGGTCATTATGAATTTTTGGTCATGCTTTTTGGCCTTACCAATGCACCTTCTAGATTTCAAGGGTTGATGAATTCCATTTTCAAACCCTTCCTTAGAATATTTGTGTTAGTATTTTTTGATGATATACTAATCTACAACAGGTCTTCGAAGGATCATGTTCAACATGTTGATAGAGTTATCAAACTATTTAAGGATAAACAATTATATGAAAAAAACTCCAAATGCTTCTTTGTGGTACAAGAGGTGGAATATATGGGTCATATTGTATCTGAGAGGGTGTTAATGTAGACCCTAACAAAATTAAATCCATTAAGGAATGGAAAGTCCCTACAACCATAAAGCATATGTGAGGATTTCTTGGGTTAACAAGGTAGTATCGCAAGTTTGTTAAGAATTATGGGAAAATAGAAGCACCTCTAACAACATTATTGAAGAAAGGTGCATTTTCATGGAATCCTGAAGCAACTAAGGCCTTTGAACATCTTAAAGAGGAAATGTGCCAAGAACTAGTCTTAGCTACATCATACTTCACAAAAACCTTTATTGTGGAATGTTATCCCTTAGGAAATGGAATTGGTGTTGTTTTAGTGCAAGAAGGAAGACCCATTGCATTTGAAAGCTGTCCAATCAAAGGAAATTATTTATGGAAATCTATTTATGAGAAGGAAATGTTGAAAATACTACATGCAATAATGATATGACGAACTTACGTAATGGGAAGACACTTCAAGGTAAAAAATTATCATGATAGTCTTTAATAATTTTTGCAACAAAGACTATCTTCAGAAGAGCAGCAAAAATGGGCCAGAAAGATGTTGGGTTATGACTTTGAAATCATCTACAAAAGATGGAAGCTAAATGTTGTTGTAGATGCACACTCAATAAAGGATGAGGATGTGGAAGCATTGAATTGTGCCATTTCTATTATCCAACCAGATTGGATAACTGAAGCAAGGGAGGAATGGAAGAATGATGAAGAAGTATGGACACTCATCCAAAAGTTGCAGCAAGATCCCAGTACATCTGACACATTTAGTTGGAAAATTTATTCCTTGTGGTACAAAGATCGCTTAGATCTTTGTAAGAATTCCCAAAAAAAAAAAAAAATATTCTTTTGGAATTTCATACCTCACCCTTAGGAGAACACTCGCGATTTTTTAAAAATTACCATAGTGTGAAAAAAGATTTTTTTTGGGATGGCCTCAAATCTGATATTCAAAAGTTTGTGGCAGAATGTTTACTTTGCCACCAAAGTAAATTTAAGACAATTAAGACAACAGGTCTGCTACAACCTTTATCCATTCCAAATCAATGTTTGGAGGAGGTTTCATTGTATTTGATCAAAGGTTTACTGAAGTCCGAAGGAAAGAGTGTCATCATGGTGGTAGTTGATAGCCTTACCAAGTATACTTTTGTGCATTATCTCATCCATTTAAAGTGAGTACAGTTGTTACTGCATTTATGGAAATAAGTCAAAATATACATGGAAACCCAAATATTATTGTAAGTGATAGAGATCCCATTCTCACTGGAAATTTTTAAATGGGAATATTTTCTTGTTTGGGTACTCAACTACCTCGTAGCTCATCTTATCATTCTTAATCCAATGGGAAAACTGAGATAGTGAACAAATGTTTGGAAGGATATCTTCGTTTCTTTATATTTGATAAAAAAACACAATGGGTCAATTGGTTTCCTCTAGTTGAATGGTGGCATAACACTTCCTTCTACACTTTAGAAAAAATGATCCCATTTATGGTACTTTATGGATATGATCCGTCATCCATCACATCATCTTTAAGAGAAAATTATAAGGTTTAAGTAGTGTAATATCAGATCAAGGATGAACAACAATTTCTCTAACTCTAAAAGTATAACCTAAATTTGGCACAAAATCAAATGAAACAACTAGCAGACCAACATTGCAGTGAGAGAAGTTTTCATGTAGGTGACTGGGTATTTTTATGGCTACAATGATACAAACAAATGTCCCTCAATCAAGCTAATAAAGATAATAAATTATCTACAAAGCACTATGGTCCTTACAAGGCATTGAAAAATATTGGTACTATGGCATACAAATTTGAGATTCCTGCATCTTCCCAAGTGCACCCACTTTTCCATGTTTCATGTTTAAAGAAGGTTATAGGTGACAAACTTTCGCTTCAAACAATATTTCCAGAACTTGATGAGGAAGGAAAAATAATATTGGAGCCTAAAGAAATCAAGGAAACTGTAATATTCCTAATTAGCGACAACTAATTGGAATATTCGATTTTGTATAGTTTTGCCATCTATGGGTTGTAAATAAATAAAAAGTGAGAAAAGAGGGTCGAACTCACTTTAGTAGAATAATACATCCGCCTAGTAGCACAACGTTGTGACTCAAGGGGGGTCAAGGGGACCAAACACCATTTAGAGGAGGGGGCCTATGTGCACTCTAGAAGCTTCTACGCAGACAAGGATGAGGATGTGGAGGAGAGAGAGATTACGGCGGGTTTTGGAGGGAAACCAATGTTATAAAGGATGGAGGAGCCTCCTCATTTGGATCATTCTTGAGTTGATGATTTTGGAGTGAGACTTTTGTCTTCTTGAGCACGCTGGCTGTTTAGCTTGTCTGCAGCACTGTTTAGTGCATTGAGTGTCTTCGGTCGGAGATCTCGCCCTTAGCCCCGAGGGACTTCGAGTGCCTACTCGGGAAAGGTTTTTTTCCAGTATTTTGTGAGTCGTTTCATTGTTTGGGTTCGTTGCGGAGCCGATGCTTATAGAGACTGCGTAGTCACTGGGAGAGAGGACGCAGTCCGTTGTGGAGGGGCTTCTGATTGGGGTTTCTGCAAGTGATTTCGCCGAGATTTTGAGCAGAGGATCAGCCTTTGCCCGTCGGAGGTTTTTGGCAGAGTTTGTGGTAGAATTTCAGCTGTTTCTATCCAGCCACTGCGTTGTACCTTGGAGGCCAGCATAATTCACTCGGGAGGTAGTTTCTGGTGATTTCTGGGGTTGGCCATTCTTGGAATGGTTTTTGGATCTTGTCTGGGTTGTCGAGGAGAGGAGGTTTGCTGATTCTCATCTCATTATGGCAAGGGGATCAGCCCCTAATCTTCAGTCCATTCCAGCAGTAGCAGCTACACAGCATTTTTCCAGTAGCTGGGATGCAGTTCATAGAGTAGCCCTGTCTTTTCTGAGAGTGTTTTCATACTTGCTTTGGGCAAGATTGCTTCTTGTACTTCATTACATTTCTCAGATTAATAAAATGGCTCAACATTTCCTCACTATGTTTTCTGGTTGAGTTGCCGTAGTTGCCATTGTTGTCGTAGTTGCTGTATTCTCTTTCTATTATATGTCTATCATTGTTTTTGAGCATTCTAGTTCTATACCACTTGGTGCGTTTATCTTTCACTCTTAGACAGAGTCTGGAAAGGGCCAGGTAGCCTCCGGATCTCGTCCTCTTTTTAGAGGAGAAATATTCGGTAAATTCCCTCCGAGTCTATCTCTGGTCGGAGTTTTGCTGTGTTTTATAGATATCCCCGAAATGGGATATTACAGAAACAAGAACTCGACAACTATGAAATCGATTAATTTCAGAGTATCTCATCAAGTGGAAGAACTTACCAACTGAAGATTCCACATGGGAGGATGATAATTTTATACGAAAGCATCCAGAACTACTCAAGTGTTGAGGACAACACGTTTTTGAAGGAGAGGGGCATGTTAGGGCCCTATATTAATAATGTATTCACTTATTGTTGTTAGTGTAGCCCCCTTATTCTTATTTTCGTACCCCTGTAGTGCCCATATTGTTATTATTGAGCCCTTACATTATTATTGTTAGGTTGGATAGTATTATATTGTGGCCCCATGGACTCCTATATATAGAAAGAAGTTTTTCTCATTTGTGTCGTCCCATAATTGTTCATTTATGTAATGTAAAGGAGGTTTCCCCCTCGAAGTGGTTGATTTCTAAGGGGTTGGTCTCTCTTTTACTCTATTTTGGGAGTTGGTTTCATACAGACTTGCTCTTCCTACCTCCCTTGATGTCGATCACATTTCTAGTGGGAATTTAGTCACTTTTGAATAAAATTATTCTCTCCCTTAAGACTGTGTCTCAGTTATAGCGCATGGTGCAACTTTAGTCAGCAATTCATCAACCCACGTCTAATAGACTCCATCACGATGCAATCATTGAGTCTTTCCATACCTCCTGAGTTCATGTCACAGTTCTAGTCCACAATTATGGCCTCCGCCAGTCACTCTAAAGCTCAATTTCACTATCACTAGCTCCATCTCAATTAATCCTAGCGCATGTCGTAGTTTGAGTTAGTAAGATCATCACACTGTCTTTTGCACTTTCCCATTGCTCTAGACCTTGAAGAGTAGCACATGATGTATTTCTAGTGAGAAGTGTTTCTTTCCTTAGCCAGTGTTGAGCTCAACTATGAAATCCTCAAAAAAATATTCCTCTTTTAATTCTCCCACATGCCCATTAGAATAAGCTTCTTCCATGAGAAAATTAGGGATAGAATATATTATTTTCATACTGTTCTTTCATTTTCATGAGTTAAATTCATTGGAAGTTGTACCTCCTCAACAAGGCAAAGAAATTCTCAATGAATGTTTCAAGGAGAAGAATCAAATAAGCACTTGCAGAGAAGAAGCACAAAGAGGAACCCACATGAAGACATGAAGAGATCCTGAACGAAGACAGGTTAATGATTTTTCATGATAACGTAGAAGGTCCTGATGTTGATATAAGATGCTTTAAAGGGTGAATATGAAGTACAAAGTATATCTTTCATGAAGATTAAATATAAAGCAGAGAAGAGAGAGCATGGAATTTCCACATCATCATGTAGTTCCATGTCATCATTTCCAAATCGTGGCTTGTACAAGTCTCATCTCAATGTCATATGTGTCAATGCATCTTGCCACATGATTTGGAATGTAATTATGTATTATCAAAAGGAAAATGACAAAATGTAATGTGTGGAAGTCCAAGAGTCACGTGTGGAATATGAAAGGTCACATGTCGGTCAAAGAGTCAAGATAAGTCCAAAGGTCACTTAGGAGTCCAAGACTCATGAGGGTAGCTCAAGAGTCATAAGGGGAGATGAAAGGTCATTCCTCTTGTTATAAAACAAATCTCATAACATAAAAAAATGGATTTTGGAGGCTTAGGCTTTGGAGAGAAAACTTTGGCTTCTCTAGCTTGGCATAAGAGAGAATATCACTCCTTGGAGAAGCAAGAAGTGACTTGATGTTCAATTATTGGAGCTAGTGTCACATCATTGTAACTATGTACTTGGATATTTTACTTAATAATCAAAAGCTCATCAAGCCACACACTTTCATGTATATATCATGAATGTTGTAATACTATTCCTTATATGATCGTGGTATGTGTTATTTTCATATGTTCTAAATAAATTGAACTACTTCATTGGATTTGGTGCTCATCTTGTTGAATGTGTGTTGTATTTGCTTTAATTTTCATTGTGTCTTGTGAAATATTTCACTAGATACCTAACAAATATTTCCTTACACTCATGTTCCTCTCTTATGATAGTACTATTTCTTTCCTTCTAGATAATCACTCTTGTCTCCTCTCTTGTGAAGGTCTCCTTTAACAAATTTCAATTGGTGTTTCACAGGGTCTAGTTCATTGTTGATTTCAAAGGTTATGTGTGTAACTACTTATGTTTTCCATTGAAACCGAGTAAGCCTTATATTTATTGTGCTCAGGTCGATACTCTAGATGGGGCTCCTACTCCAAATAGTGTGAGGTCTAATTGGGATCTCACATCAGGGACACCCCCTGTATATTGGTAGAATATAGCACCCTAAACAATCATCTAAATGATCCATTTAAAAGCCTTAAATAATTTGAACTATGTGTAACAAATTGAAGTCCTAGAGAATTAAGGTTTGTAATCCTTATGCAACAACTAGTTACAATCCTTAATTTCTCTTTTCAAAACATTGGATTATGATCATTATGATTTTGTTAAAAACATTATATTTACTTCGATGGGAATTATTGCTTTAAAATTTTCACCATTACTATCATAAAAATATGTACATGCTCCATACTTAAACAATATTTTATATTTTTCTAAATCAATTCTACTGCAAATAATAATAATAAAATTGTAAAGGCCATAAACTAAAAAAATGTGTTTGGAATATCTTTTCCTTTCCAACAACTTCCATGAGTTTTTTGCGTTCTAATTTTTTCTAAACTTTTCCATATTTCATCATTTTCTTTGAATGAATCTTTGTTGGAACCATATCATTGGAAAAAGAAAAGAATGAAGGAATCAAATATAATTCTAAATATTATTTGCAATATGATAAAGAAAGATATTAAACTTTAAATAATATTCTTCTGAATCATTTTGAGTAAAATATTTTTCATTTAGGGTATAATTTTATTTGAAAAAAATAATTCTCTTAACATGATAAAATATTCAGTAATAATGAAATTTGAATATATATCTTCTATACATAAATATGTTCTTCTAATGTTATCGTTCATGACTGACTCTATTTTTTTTCTTCTTTCTCTTGAATAATATTATGTGTGTATATTTTTTTTTGTTTTTTTGTAAATTGTAATACTTCATATTCAATTCTAAAACAAGGTTATAGAGCGATCAAATTTAGACTCATATCGAACCAAACATTCCATTCTTCATCAGAAAACTAAAAAGAACAATATAACTGCTCTGCAAGATAGCAAAAGACAAAATGAATTTTCCAACCACTGGAAACATAACTAAGAAGAGAATAGAGTAACTTGGACCAAGATTTTTGAATCCAAGACCTGGGAGAATTTATAGCATAACATACCCTCGTATCATCTCCATAGACCATATGCCAGATTGGAATGAAATGTTAGTGTGTACCCAAATCATATAATCTAAAAAAATTTATTGAGAAAGTTTTGAATTTTTAAGCATCGTGACTTACTATTTTCCTCTCACAACGAGGGAAAGTTAATGCCCCATCAATCATTGACATCACAACTAGAGCAAAGGCTTTATGTGAAAATACAAGGACATGGTTAAATGGAGTCACATAACAATAGTCATCCAGCTACTACAAAATCCAAAATAGCAGGGTAAAGAATTGAGATAACATAAAAGAACCTACCAATGATGAATTTCAAAAATATCAAACGATATACCACCATCTAAGAATCGAAGGAATAACAAAAAAATTGGAATCATTTTTTTTATCTTCCCTACATAAAATCCAGAGTGACCACTAAACCAACTCACACCCAGTGGCCCTAAATTTGAACAATAAAGAGCATCATTGAGTAGAAAAATAATGAAATTGTAATAAACCAAGTGTCCCCATAGAAATTTGATTAGAATGGAAGCACCAAAATTTGTTTCATTCTACATAAAAGCCAAAAAGAAGTTGAAGTCACCATAGACAAGACCATATTCAGAATTGGATTGCCAAAATGGGAATAAAAAAGCATAATATCAACCAGTACTAATCCTTATCAAAGGATATTATTGTGAGATCTTGAGCATTATCAACTTCAGGGTCAATAGGAGATCACCGAGTCAATCAATGAGATCATCTAAAGTTAAATCCGACATGAGAAATATTTACTCCTAGAATAATGAAGAATCCACAGTATCTAGAAAAAAAACTTTAATTCTAGAGAATATGTTTTATAACCTCTAGGGAAAAGAATAAATTATAGTTCTAAACTTTCTTATCCTTAAAAAGTAAATGCAACGAAGTATCCATTTGTTGTTTCAGAGCCAAACATTTCAAAAACTAAATTTTCTAGGATCAAGAACCCTATTCAAATGATCTCTTACAAAATATGAATATGTGTAGTATCGATGTTCCCCAACCTATTTATACTCCAACATAAGGATTTCCTTCATCACTTCTAAGGGAATAACATCAAATAAAGTCACAATTAAATCCTAGGAAAAATGGATAATTAGCTTGAAACCGTCATTGCCCATTCCACCCCTTCGACTTGCCATTATCTAGTAAGGATGCGTAATTACAGAGAAAAAATAACAAACTTGAAAACCACTAAGAGACCCTCTACTAGACAAGAAATAAATAAGACAAGTCATAGATCCCTATAACCCTGACCTAAAGATCAACAAATCATCTCCTAATTTCCAATCGAGGGGACCAAATTCCAATAAGTTGTTAAAATCAACATAGTGCAAAATACATAACATACAATACTCCCCAAAACCATAAAGATAAATGAGGGATCCAGAAACCAACATAAAGAACAAGAACAAATTAAACACCAAATCATGCATCGCTACTCGCAAAGTGAAACACATAGTAATTGATAATGTAATCACACATTGGCATACAAAAGCCAGAAATTACTTTAAAAAAAAAAGTAAAGTAGAAAAGTAACACCAATGCACCCTAATGAGAATCATTTATGATAACACACCTCAAATAACATAGCACTAAAGCTTCTGAGAGCCATGAAAAGCTTGTAAAATGAACTAGATATTATTTACATAATGTAATACTAGAAAAAGGAAATTGGATACCTCTAAAACCACTACTATATAGCTAAACCCGAGCTAAAAGAAGAGTTGATGCTCTACACCCGTTAGGTAAGAAACAAGACATAAAAAACTCAAAGAAAACCAGATGAAGGAGGTTGAGGATAAATTCCCACATCCACTCCCATGTTGCACGTACTTTGGTAACACAAATAACTGAAGCATTTAAATGGACAAGGCCCACATTTATCATTCCAATATTTTTATCTATTTACTGTGATGCCTCCCCTAGGTGGAGACACATGTGGTGCATTTAGCGTAGCTTTTGAGGAATCTCTCATTCCACTCATATTAACACCTAAATCGAGGACCAATTGATCCTTCTCCATTAAGTTCTGGAGAAGTTTCAATCCTTCTACCAAAACAAAGAGGGGCCAACAATAATCCAAGAGTATTACTCTAGATCTACATACCAAATTCTTTGGTAAATATATAACTTTATTTTTCGATCTCCTTGAATGCATAACTATTACATAGTCCCACTTGCAAAAGTAAGGCCACAAAGAATTCCTCTGGAATAGGAATGTGTAAAAAATATATCGATGCCTTCCATAACCAAGATGAATAACAAGGGGGTAATGGATATGCCTATCTTGTTAATAAATGCGGAAGGGGTAATGTTATTATCAAATCATCTACATACAAAGAAATCACCACTATCTGCCCTTCATTATTAAACATGGTATATAAATTGGGATCATTTTTGCTCCTTTCATAACCATTCATGAGGAAAAAAGAATCAATTTTTTCATACCAGGATCTAGGTGCCTGCTTTAAACCATATAAAGCTTTCTTTAATCTACACACTAGATGTTCTTCTCCCTTCTTAACAAATCCTTCAGGCTGTACTAGGTATACTTCTTCTTTTAAATCACCATTTAAGAAAGCAGACTTAACATCTAATTGATGTATTTTCCAATGATGTTTAGTGGCTAAAGCAATGATCATTCTGATGGTGTTTAATTTTGCAACAGGGGCAAATGTCTCCTCAAAATCAATACCCTCTATCTGGGAATATCCCTTTGCCACCAACCTTGCTTTATGTTTATCAATAGACCCATCTGCTCTAAATTTCAACTTAAATAACCATTTGCAACCTATGGGTTGTTTATCATCAGGAAGTTTTACTAGATCCCAAGTATTGTTCTTAATGATGGATTCATATTCCTCATTCATTGCTTTCTTCCATTCAAGAATTTTACTAGCTTCATAAAAGTTAGAAGGTTCTGCAATGTTTAACATACCAGTCATAAGCGTACAATCCCTATATCGAGCTGGTAACTGTCTTGGCCTGCTTGATCTTCTGAGTGGTGGGGGTTCAATTATTCTGCTTATTTCTTCCCTTTGTGGACTGAAATCCACATTATCCTGTTGCTGCTGTACCTGCTGCTGTTCCTGCTTCTGTTCCTGCTGCTGACTGACTCCTGTTTCAGTATCCTCTTCTGAGAGTAAGGGCACATGCCATTCTTCATTGTTTTGGACAGGATTTCCATCATCAATCTGTTCATGGAATAATACATCTCTACTGACAAACACCTTGTGAGTAGCAGGGTCAAACAATTTATAAGCCTTATACTCACTGCAATATCCAATGAACGTGCATTTAATGGCCTTTGAATCTAACTTCTTCCTATTCTCTTTAGGAACATGTGCAAAAGCTTTACAGCCAAATACTGTAAGATGACTTACTGCAGGCTTGAAGCCAAACAATGCTTCAAAAGGAGTTTTATACTCAAAACTTTTAGTAGGACTCCTATTCTTTAAATACACTGCAGTATTAACAGCTTCTGCCCAAAAACCATTGGTTAGATTCTTACCTTTCAACATACTGCGAGCACACTCCACCAGTGTTCTGTTTTTCCTCTCAGCAACTCCATTCTGCTGAGGAGTGTAAGGTGTTGTGAATTGCTGCTGTATCCCATGCTCATTGCAATATTTGGTGAAGACTCCTTTCTTGAATTCCCCCCTTGATATGATCGAAGAATCCTGATGAACTTTCCTGTTTGCTTCTCAATCATGTTTCTGAATTGCTTGAAATATTCAAAAGCATGACTTTTCTGTTTAAGAAAATACACCCATGTGAATCTTGTACATTCATCAACAAAGATTAAAAAATAATAGGCCCCCCCTAAAGACCTCATCTGCATCGGGCCACATAAGTCAGTATGTACAAGTTCAAGTATATCCCTCTGTTTTCTATCTTTAACGGCAGGAAATTCATCTCTATGCTGTTTACCGAACGCACATGCCTCACAATCAATATGCAACTTTTTCAAAACAGGAAGACCCTCTACCATACCTTTGTTTTGCAGCAAAAAGAGATCACCAAAGTTAATATGCCCAAGTTGCTGATGCCACAAATTTTCAGCAGACTTATTTGACGCCATCAAGGCTTGCTGAGGCGTACTTTTCACATCCAACTTGTAGAGTCCTCCTATGCGAATACCTGTAGCAATGGGCTTCATCTGATCCAACAAATCTTTAATAATGCAATAAGATTTAAAAAATTCTACCTTGAGGTCCTGATTTGTAATCTTGGACACAGAAATCAGGTTCTTCTTAATGCCGGGAACATACCACACATCAGATATATTCCTGATCTTACCATCGGGCAGAGTAACAAGGACATCTCCATGTCCCTTGATCTCGTACCCACTATTATCTCCAAGATAGACTTTTACTCCAGAGTTGGATTCTTTAAAATTTCTGAACCATTGCTTTTTACCTGACATATACGAGGAGGCTCCAGAATCCACGAACCAAATATCTGATTCATCCTCCTCAGTAGCAGTGTCAGCCTCGGCCATAAATAGTCTAACATCCAGATTCTGATCTGAGTCTGTATCTGCATCTGCATCCGCCAAATGACCTGCATACCTTCTCTGATTGTACCTCTCTTGATTTGCCTTCTTCTTGCGACAAAATTTAGCAATATGGCCTATCTTACCACAATAAAAACATTCAGGAGCAGAGTCATTTCTATACGAGGTCATACCTTGTGGTGTCATTTTTGATGTGTTGCCCCTCCTCTGATCAGCCATCGCTCTCCCTTTTGGCTTGAACTTTGTTATTAATGCAAGATCTGGATCTTGAGGCTTGAGAGACGACCTCCTTTCCTCTTCATGTAGCAAAATTCCAGTAAGCTCTTCAAAACACGGAGGCTTTTCCCTTGCATTCAATCCAGTTATAAACATCTGATAGTCATCTGTCATACCATTCATGGTGATTGTCACCAGATCATCATTTGCCACGGTTTGACTGATATCAGATAGTTTATCTTTAACTTCCTTTATCCGGGATAAGAATGACGAAACAGACTCATTCTCCTCCATCTTGATTGAGAGGAGCTTCTTCCTAAGGAACAAGGTTCGGCTAGTATTCTTAATTTCATACATGTCTTTGAGAGTTGTCCAGACCTCATTCACTGTCTTGCAATCCCGAATATGAGGGATGATGCAATCTTTAACTGACAGTTTTAATAGAACCTTTGCCTTCAGCTCCCTTTTCTCCCATTCTTGAATTGTTGCATTCGTTCCACCATTTGCAACAGTGGGCTTACCTTCATCGCCAATGACAATGCTATAGGTATTCTGTCCCTCAAGCAACGTTTGAAGTTTAAATTTCCAATTTGTGTAATTGGAACCATCCAATTTGCTGCTTTCATTTAAATAATCTGCCATCTGAGCATTCATCTTGGAAAAAAAAATAATTGGATAAAAGAGAAGGCCTTCAAGTTTCAAATAGAGTAAAAAAAACTCTTGATTGTATCCAAATTTTTTTTTTTTTAAACCACACTTGGATCAAATTGTGTTAATATCCCATGATCATAGTAATATACACATTGTATATACACTTCTAATTCATTGCTCTTAACGACCTGGAAAACCAAAAGAAAGAAAAACACCCAGAAAAAACAGATCCTGCTGAACAAGAATGGTGTGTTGAGTCACAACAAACGTGATTTAACTCATGCGTTTCGGATGGAGAACAACCTCTGTGGTGGTCACACAGATGGGATGTTCGGTGTGAGCATAAGTTCCTCCGACTGTATCTCCAAGTTGCCTGACACTGGAAATTCTTAGACTTCAGGCCGAAAAACAAATTCAATTCACTAGGATTAACGAACAAAGCTCGCGCCTGTGCCGCGGACTCAGTCTTTCTTCTTGCCGTCGGCCTGGGTTTTCTCGGCGCCGGCGGGCACGTCAAGATCTTTGGTATTCTGTGCTCCTCAGATTTGGGACAGAGTATAATATCATATGTTTCTGGAATAAGCGGGTATGGAGGACATGCACTCTCAGGAGCTCGGGTAAACAAATGGTGAAAAAAAACAGCAATGCCCGTGACAGATATCTTGCCCTTGTTTTCTACTAACACAGAAGGCTTGATTTGAGAACTTCAGATTCGCAGTTTGTCAAGCCAGTGAAGGGTATGTATTGTAGATCTTTTCACCGCAGTTCATGTACAGGAATTCATGATTTAAAGGCAAGCATAGATAATGTTTCAAAACATTGCCATGTAATTTCTCAACCTGTTGACAGAAATGAAATGGATCCAATGTAGAAAAAATGTTACAAACCTTCCTCAACCCCGAGCTGGAGTCGCGCGGTCTGGCCTTCACACAGCAGGTTGGCTGGACTCCAAGCAAAGGTTATAACGCCGCTCCTGTACTTTCTGTCAATGCCGCCTTCACCCTGCAGCAACAACGAAGTCCGACTCGTGGCTCACAACGCTGCCTTCACCAGCTTGTCCGCACCAACAATCACACCACTCGAAGACTCCCTTCACGGCAATACGATCTGCCTCACGCAGTCAACAGAGCGCAGCTCTTCCTGAGCTCTGATACCATGTTAATAAATGCGGAAGACAGAAGTTTGGAAAAACACACAGGAGCTCATAGGTGCAGATCACCAGGAGCTCCCACCAGCAAATGCATTCGCTTGGGATTATTCATTAAGCATCAGGAATTAAATAGATACATAGGCAAAACAGATTCCTAATTAATAGGAACTGAATGTCAAATAAAGTGCAAATCATAACTACGTAACCTATTCTCCATTAATTTCTAACATATCTAAGCTCGGATGATAGGTTAAAATAATCAGAGGGAGAACCATTAATCAATATAGAGAAAATTGGAGTCAATATAAGAGAGCACATCAAGGAGATCCATTTCCTGGAAAAACCAAAATAATTAAATATCTGCAATAAATATCCCAACTGTTCCTATCATAGGGATTTGAAAAATCAAGTTTGATAAACATTTCTAGATTATTCATAATTTTCAAAGAGTGAATGATCTCTTAAACTGCAAAAATTCCATCAAAAATCTATCTTCCCTCAACAAAACTAATTTTTTTATAGAGAAATCAGAACTTTCAACAATGGCTTCAAACGATTTATAATAACAGTGGAAATTGCCTTATAAATGACATTGAATAATGCAATGGGTATAAAACCACTAGGATCATATGATTTTCTAGCCTTGGAAGTGAGGGTAAAAAATTTAGCATTTAAACCTCCCCACATAAACTGAAATTTTCTAGATTCCTCGACCACCTCATGGATCTCTTTGCCCAGAAAAATCCAAACAAATTTATAAAAATCAGAACCATAACCATGTAGACTAGGTCATTTATTGTGAGGAAATCGATAAATTACTTCCTCCACTTCTTGGAAAGAAATCAACCTCATTAAAGAAACATTTTTCTCCTTAATAACCAATTTATGCTCCTCAGATTGTCTACGACATGAAAATTCTGTCGGTTCATCCCGATAATAATCTACCAATTCCTCCTCAATTTCCTAATGTTGTAGCTTTCTCTATCCATATTTAACACTCAATAAAAAAATACAGTTTACATGTTCATGTTGAATCATAAATTTGTGGAAAAATTTAGAGTTCTTCCCCCTCCTCTTCCTTCAACCATTTATCTCTACATTATTCTCGCCAAAAGGTTTCCTTCTATTATCACCACATTTCTAACTTATTCAATGTAAGCCCCTGATTCAATCACTAATTCAGATGATATTCCTTCTATAGTCATACATTATTGATATCATGAATATTTTATTACAACCTCTGTTTATCCTCTAATATGTTACCAAATTTTGTCTTATTCCAAAACCAAATTTTTTCTTTTAATTCCTGAAGGTTTAACTACAAATGATGTGTTTTATACCTTCCTTGAACCACAATTATCTTCCACCATAGTCTGGCTTTCTCTAGAAACTCAGGTGACTAAATCCAAAAACTATCAAATCAGAAAAGTTTGTTACTTGGGGCTTCTTTAAGATCAATCTTCACATGAATTGGCCAATGATCTGAGCCAAGATATGGAAGAATGGTTTCTTTGACGAATATTTACTTATCCATCACTAATTTAGACACCGGAAAATGGTTCGATTGACTGGACCTGTGATGTTTAGCCCCTATTCAATTCTTCTAGGTAAAAATACCATTAATGGTTGACACATCCACTAAATTCATACATTTAATGAATTCCACAAAATAAATAGATTTCAGATCCAATTGGCGTAGCCCACCGTTTTTTCATCTAAGGCTTTAATAAGGTTAAAATTACCCCAATGATCCATATGGAATCATGGGTGATATTTATATGAACTTGAATATCTTCCAAAAAAATCTAAATTCTCCCTCCTCGTATGAGGACCATACATTGTTGTCATCCACACCTTCTCCTTTCATCCAAGATACTGGAATGAACCAGTCAAAACACTAGGGCTAGACATCCAATCCTAACATGTTACCTCTATTGCATTCCATAAAATTTCTAAACCTCTAGCGCTCCCTAAATCATCAATAGCAATAAATTCACAAACTATCTAGCAATGAGAAACTATCTCAGACATTTTTTGATATAGAAACCTTGGTTTCTTACTAAATCACCAAGGTAGGGTTTTTAAATTTTATGTTCTCCCATAAATGTTGTTTTTCCCCTTTACAGTTAATACCTATAATATTCCATGTAACCATTTTAATTGTAAATATTTTTTAGAGGGAAAACCAATTATCTTTGTGTAATGTCTCAAATTAATTAACTCCTCTTTCATATTCTAGAGCAGTTATTTCGCTATATTTTTACCTTTCCATTTAACATATTTATTGATCATCTCTTTACCCTTATCCTTCAAGTCACCAGAAGGCTGACCATCATAAGTATCTATCTGAACCTAAACCTATTTAGTCTTCCAACTTAGGTAGGCCTGTACATAAAGTTCCCTTTGGACCTCAGCAAGTTCATCCATATATTTCATAGCCCAATCATTTAGAAGAGTCACTAGAGTTTGCTCCTCATCCACAAGTGTATCTATATTTTGGTTCGTTAACGGCAATACTTCCCTAATTCCAGGTAGATCAAAAAAATAATTGTCGACATGCATATCTTCATTTAATAGCTTCTTTTTTGTGTGTATTTTTCATTGAATTCTTTATTAGTTCTTTCAATCATTAAGATATCATATGGAAAGGAGAAGTCTTCCTGTGTGACATCCAAAGCGGAAAATGGATTTTTATCTATAAGTTTGTTTTTCGGATGTGTCATTCTTCCTTGGGTATTCCACCTTCATGAGAGAACTTTATAAAAACCATCATTAGATGATAACCCTAGTCCCTATTACTCCTTCGAAATTAGGTAGTCTCGAAACAAATGTTTGTGCTCATTATAATCACGACAATGAATGATACATATTTGTAGCCAATGGGTTATGACCATGCTTATTTTTTGTATTCTAGGTCAATTAACTATGGTAATGGTTATAAAATGTTCATGTAGACACAGAGTATCACAAAAGACGTATTTTTCCCTCATTTAGTAATTTCGAACAATTTAAAAAAAATTCCAATTGCAATGCCTATGCCCTTGAAAATTTAGGTGATCCAAAAATCTATAAGCAAAAGATAGATTCGAACCTATATTAGAGTGACCACAAATTCCTCCTTGTTTGGATTGAAACATTCTTCTAAATGTTTCATATATAGCCCTGGATTATTAAATAAAGAGGGAACTCCCTCAAAAACCCTATTCTCATCCTCTAAACTAGAAAAAATCATTGTAAAAAAACTCTTCGGTCCCAATTTTAGGTCGACCTCGCCTTTAGGTTGTCATTTCTGCTAAATCGGTCATTTTAGTTCCCTTTCCGTTAGCTAAGAGAACTATGATATTTCATTTTGCTATGATTATTTTCCAACGGAAATTTCATCCTAAAACTCGCCTCCTAAGGAAAAATAATAAAATAAGAGTTATGAATTTTGGAGGGAATAGATGAAAAAAACTTTTTTTAATAGTCTTTTTGGCTTATATTCTTATAGTTTTAGTCACATTTCAAGTGTATATACTCGTTGGATGCAGAATTAAAGTCCACATCCAACAAGTACAAGACCCACATTTATAAAAATTGAAGATACATTAAAAAACATGTCGAACACGCTTTTTTAATGTATCTTAAATTTTTAACAATGTGGGTCTTGTAAAAAGTATGAATAATGGGTACTAGTTGGATGTGGAATTTAATTTTGCATCCAAGAGTGTCTACACTTTAAATTTGAGTAAACCTATACGGATATAAGACAAAAATACAATAAAAAAGTAGTTTTTGTTAGTTTCCCTCCAAAATACTTACATGTAACTCTTTTTAAATTTAAATAATTTTGATTGGTTTACATACTATGACATGGAAATTACGTTAAAATTTCATGGGAACTTTTAGGCTGAAATTTCCTCTACAGAGGAATAACAAGCCTAGGGTTTTTGGATTCCTTTGGCAAGGAATGATCCCTCAATCTTGCCTAACATTGAGCCACCAAAATTAGAGCCTCCTCAGAACTTCCACTAACCTTGTATTTATGTGCAGAAGTTGCTCCTTGTTACAAATGTCTAGTTACAATGTTTTGAAAGGAGGAGTGTCTAGGCCACCCATCACGGAACTCATAGCTCCCCTGCAAGTAGAGCCCATGAGTAGGTATGAATAAAATCAAGTGAAAAGAACAAACACTAGTTTCAAACCCAAAAAATATTGCAATTTTATCACATTTCTCTCTTAACTCCCTTAAAAATTCGATGTCCCTCTCTTTTTGGGGGATTGTATGAACTCATATTTTTTCTACAACTTTTTCCTTAATTTCAAAATACTTTGGAAACATTTTTCACTTATATATCTAATCGATTTTCACGAAATCCAAACTATCCCACAAGTTTTTGAACAATGTTATTTTTAAATCCTTGTATTCCTCTATTCTAATAACTACTAAATTCCATCCATTGTGATCATCTAAGTATATTTTCATAGGTTACCTACTTTGATGGCAAGAAAAAAACCGTATTCTGATTGTCCTTCAATTAAATATTTTAAACCTACCTCTTCACTTTCTACAAATGGATTGATTTGATTTTTTTTTTAATCTTTTCTTATTTTTGTAAGAGCATTGCATTGTGTCCCAAGTTTCCTTCACATATTTTATTGTTACAAATTTGGGAAGAATGCTCACATTTATAAAAATTTAGCTAAAGCATTCTTGTTCTTTACATATCTAATCAATTATTTTTATCTTTAGACTCATCATACATCACATGAATTGAATCATATACATCTATAAAATCCATTTAGGTATGTGTTTTAATTTTCCAATATGCATAGTGATCATTATTAAAATGTGACACTAATAAAAAATTATTTGTTACCATTAACTATTTTCTTAACCTTCAGAGATTGAAAGCCTACAACTAGTAAAAAAAATTGGATACCCCAAAATTAACCTCTGATACAAGATAAATACCTCAAAAATCTTAGATTTGTTGCATATTTTTTTCCTAGAAATTTTTATATCAAGAAAATTTATCTTCTTTATTATTCATAATTTTGTTGACATCCAACAAATTAACCCTTGAAACACTAACTATTGCACACTTTGTGTGAATACATACTTTTATAATTGATAATACATACCTTTACAATTGGTCTACCAATGGTTTGGCTTCCCTAGTGGTAGACCAAAGGAATACACCAAATGGTTTCCCCAATACAAGACAAAATGCAAACAAGGAAATAGACATAATGTAGTTTTTTTTTTAGCTAATATGGGTTCTTAATTTATAGAATAATAATATGATAATTTCATCAATGATCGTTCTTTTTGCTTAACTAGTTTTGAGATCACTTTTTTAATATAATAGGAATATGTAATTCATTTTTTTGCTAAACATAAACATAAAATAAATTAAGATGTTCGTGTTAAATCCATGTTATATATATATATATATATAATTAATTGAAAGAAACAAGTTTCCTATTCAAAAAGAAATTATATCCAAAGGTTATCCATAAACTGAAAAATTCAATGGTAATTTTCTTAGTATAGATATGTACATATATATGATTAATTTAAATAATATTTAAATCTAAAGATATTAAGGATAATGAGGGATTAAGTTAACGAAATCCCTTTAAGTTTTTTAAGAGATATGCAAACCTTGACACTTCGATAAACTTAGTGTCAAGTGCGATGAAATACCTCTATGTTTTTTCTATGAGCAATCAGATTCTCTCTAAGCGAAATCTTAAAGAGATCTGATCGGTATGAAATTAAGGTGAACGTGAGTTGGTTCTAGTGAAAAGAAGCCACATCAAAAGTTTCACTGATCATCATTATGTATAAGTTTTATATAATTCTCATCCTTTAAAATGTATTAAATACCATCTATATATTGAGATGAATCATAATAAAGTAGCAATGTTTATGACAAAAAATGTGAATGGTAGGCATGTAATGAGATGTGTATGATAAATAACAAATAAACTACATGTGATCAATGCTAATACCTTTGCTTCAAGTTTTCTTTTACCCACATCTTTAAACTTTTCATGGTTGTCATACATATCAAACACCACTTAAACATTCAACTCGAGATATTATTGAAAACAACATTAATAGATACAACACACCATAGTCCCTGCTTCTACCAATAATTAATTTTCCAAGAGTGTTGAAGAAGTATAATGAGATACTTCTCTACACTTCCATATAATTCATAATGAATTATCGCAATGACAATCATTTTCGATTCACGTTTTCTCATAGAAATTGATCAAATTTATTAATATTTTTTTTTTTGTAAGTTTGGTAGGACTACATCATCATCATCATGTCCAATACATCACCCGGATAGGGGCGGGGAATTGAACTAGTGAATTCACATCAAGGAGTGCTTTAATAGAGCATCTAATCACCACCTATCCAAGACCCCGTGGACATTAGTAAATAAATTTGATTTGGTCATAAATTTGAAGTTAAATTTGATTTGGTCATAATCAATGTTTCATTATGTGGAGATTTCACTATGTTGAGAAAGCTTCCTTTCCACAATGAAAGCACTGCAAAATGAAACATTGATCCCTCAAACTCTAGCTTCCCGCCATGCATTCATTAAATTATTATGATCACAAAAACAATGTGAATTCTCTATGTGCACTTTGACAAGTTAAATATTTAATCATTAAATAAATATTTAAAACTTTAATAGAATTTTCTATATGTGCGGAATATGTATATACAAAGTCTAGCACTAGTTATTTAAATTCTTATTTTCTTTAAGAAAAAAATATATAAGCATGTATAACTAAATTAATTGCAAATACTAATTTAGCATTGACTATTGCAAAATGAAATATGGATTTTTTCATGGTTCTTTGAAAAATAGAACACATAGTTTAATGTATTATGAGATTCTACTTTTACCTTAAAAAAATAATTGGTTGTATCATAACTTCCTATTGTGTTTAGAAATTGATAAAATTTATTATTAAATAGATTTGATTTGGTCATACTAAATGTTTCATTGTGTGAATCTTTTTTTGTGTAGAGCTCTCAGTGTGTGGAAGAAGCTTCCTCTGCACATTGAAAGCTTTCACTGTAAGCTTTGAACAAGGAAGTTCCACAAATAGAAAAATTGATCCCTACAACTCTAGCTTCCCTGCATGCATTTATAAATGACACTAAATTTGTTTTCATAATAATATTAATTGTTTTTAGCAATTGCTAAATTTTATTATTAAATAATTTTATTTGGCTATAAAGTTAAAGTAATTTATTTATATTTATGTTTTTTAGGTTTATATTATTTTAATAAAATACAATTTGTTATTAAATAAATTT
Source organism: Pinus albicaulis (assembly GCA_034641835.2). NCBI lineage: Eukaryota > Viridiplantae > Streptophyta > Pinopsida > Pinales > Pinaceae > Pinus > Pinus albicaulis. The sequence goes on from CM076583.1 coordinate 89,807,647, forward strand.
TATTTGGTCATAAAGTTAAATTATTTTAATTTATATTTATGATTGTTAGGTTTATAATTTTTTAAGCAGAGTTTTCATGTATTCATAAATGATGTTAATTTTCTTTCATAATAATATTAATTGTTTTTAGCAATTGATAAAAAAATATATATACTATATTAAATTAGTTTAATTTGTATTTATGATTTTTAGGTTTATAGTTTTTTAATGAAAGATTTCATTGTGAAATTGGTAAAAAAAATTATTAAGTAAATTTGATTTTGTCATAAAATTAAATTAATTTAATTTATATTTATGGTTCTTAGGTTTATAGTTTTTTAAGCTGTGTGGATATTTTACTTTGCAGAGGAAGCTTCATCTACACAATGAAAGGTTTTGTTTTAAGCTCCACACAATGGAACATTGACCCATTCAACTTTGGCTTCCGTGCATGCATTCATCAATGACATTGAATTTTCTTTCATAATATTAATTTTTTTTAGGGATTGATAAAGTTTATTTTTAAATAAATTTGATTTGGTCATAAAGTTAAATTAAAATAATTTATATTTGTGTTTTTTAAGTTTATAGTTTTTTTTAATGAAATATTTCATTGTGTAGAAGAGGCTTCCTTTGCACAATGAAAACTTTCATTGAAAGTTTCACCCAATGAATGTCTTCAAATTAAATAGAGATAAGCTTCCTCCACACAATGAAAGCTCCTTATAATGAAACACACCACTATAATTATAGATCTAAGTTTGCTACATGAAATATTCTTCTTCCTCCACACTTCCACACTCCACACAATGTGTCAACTTTATTTAGATTTGTTCAGCCCACACTCCCCTCCTTCCCTATGTAAATGACTTGCAACTGCATCAATTTTTGCATCATTAGGAAAAGAAATAGCATAACAGTGTCAATGTCACTGTCATAGAACTCACTAACGAGATAATTTTTAGTGGTGGAGCATAATTTTTTTTTTAAATAAGTTTTAAGGCATGAACAAATAGCGAAAATAAAATGTGCTCCACCATGGGAATTATGTACCATAAAAGCTCGCTTTACCTACGAATCAAAATTTATGAATAGGGTTTCACGAAAATTAGAAAATTATTTTTGAATCTACCTGAAAATATGAATATTCACCATTTTCTCGAAACTTTGGTTGAAAATAATCAATCTCGGGAAAATAATGGGAAGTCAATGCAATTTAACTATGAGGATAATTCTATAGTCCCTTGCAAAGAAAGGACAAATAACACCCTATCTCTCTTATTTTATAATTTTAAATTAATTTTTCCCCACCCTTTATTTTTGATAGTTTCATTTACATTCTATTGCAGGGTTGTAGGGTTTTAGTTTTAATGCATTATATACCATCTATGTAATTTTTTTTGTCTTGTTTATTTCTCATTGCCTTTAGTTAATATTAAAAGCCTCATTTCTATTAAAGTGATATGATTTCACATGAAACATAATTTTTGGGCATACCCTCTATGTTGATATCAATCTCATTTTTTCAAATGGCAACAATATGGTAGGGTTTCTCAACACTTTGATGTTTATTCATCATGTCAAATCATTTCTAATAATGAAGGAAATTAACCCTAAATATTAAACCATGATATCTATGTGACTTCAATAAGCTCATGGGGGATTCACTCAATGAACCTCTAACATATCATGTTTTTGTCTTGATTTTGACTGACCCAAGTTTAATCTATATTGCGGACCAACAAAACCCTTGATCACTGACCCTTTCAGAAATGACCTGCAAGAAGATCGAAGTCTCACTCGAAGTGACTATAGGTGGATGCAAAACGAGGTTTCTGTAGCCTGATGGACTGTGATATGTGGTATTTTTATGTTATCTTACTCTTCACACTTATAAATTACTTCTCCACATTAAATTAATCATGGAAACATGTCATATAAATCCATAAACCATTACTACATTGACATATCATGAAACTATAATAAATACTTTGCAACAAAATATATTAAGAAAATATATACATAAAATGCATAAGAAGACCAGAATATCATCCAAAAAATTTATTCTTTATTATGATGAATCTTCAAATACAACCATCTCGACCTGTGGACTAAGTTACAAGTGGTCTGCATACTAAGCTACAAACCCTTCCCAGACCTCTCCACAATTAGTTGCAGAGCCTTCCCTTCTCTACGAAATATAGATTCTCCTTAGATCTATCATGTTATATATCCTTAACATAGCATTACATCCCTTTATATATTATTACATCATAAGGTTACATCAACAAAATACCATGGTCTAAATACCATGGACTCTCTAAAACAAGAAACTATGACCCAAATCTATTACCAAATTGTTCGCTTTATAAAAAGGAGGGGCTTTGACTCGACCCAAAGCCCTTATGACACTGTGCGATATATTTAACATGCTTCACTGCATTTTCCACTTTGTGTTCGCCCCAAAAAATGAAAAGTCTTAGCTAAAATCTAGGCCAAGTTGGGTTGTACCCAACAGGGCCCCAACACTCAGATGTGACTTGTTCCAAGTGACTCAACTACTTTGCCTCTGATTTTTGTTGCTATATTATCGTAGGCATTGTTGAATTTCTACATAATCCCTTAGATCTTCTTTTGCTCTCTGCGCACTTCTTCCAACCGTGATTTTTTCACTGCCCTTGTAGACTTTTGCAACACTGCCTCTTCTTTTTATCGAAGCTCTTGAAGCTTCCCATCCACTTTCTGAGACAATTGGAGAGCCTCTCCTACCATGGCTAAGTTCTCTCTTCCAAAACCTGCTCTTCTTTCCATAGCTCCTCTATTCTCTTCTCGATTGAATTTTCTTCATTGATATTGGTTAGCTTCTATGAGATTGGCAAGGTCTTCGCAGTTGCCCAAATCTCCTCTAGCTACTTTTGCTTCTACTGAATGTCTTCTTCTATATTTTGCAAATTTAGATGTAGAGAAGTCCAAATTTGTAAAGTCTCGTCCAACAAACTGCCAAAATCTACCAGTGTTGTGGATATGTCATCCATTGCAGCCTTCAGGTCGGTCTCCCTCTACTCTCGCACTTCTAGTGGCGTGGTTGGCTACATCTCACTAATCTTCATCTCATATGAAAATTTCACTTCCACAATTTTCTCCTTGTATCCTTTTATTGCAAGGACAAGCTTCTCGACCTTTCCCTCCATTGATTCCTCTTCACGGACATCCATGTCTAGAACCTCTCAGCATGTGTCTTCGACCACCTCCTTTAACTTCTATGGCTTTACTTCGGTGGAGTCAAAATGTAGCGCTCCATTAGGTATCTGTGTTAAGTGCACCCCAAGTGTGGGCTCTACTAATATTTCTTCTCGCATCCTTTCGTTCTTTTATTTTAGTTGTCTCGTTTTCTATGTGAATCTCTTTAACTCTGTAATTTGATCTTCGATACCTATTAGAAGTGCGTTGTAGCGATCCTATAACATGTTCCATGACTTTGTCATAACTTCTTGTATCATACCTCCAATTTGATCCCAGTCCCCCTCAGTGAGGACCAACAACATTATTGTTGGAGTGGGGTCCCCTAGGACCGAACTTTGATACATTTTTGAATATTTTTGTAAATATTTTGTAAGTTTAGTAGTGCACAGCACAAGTCAAGGGGATTTCGGACGGGTCAAAGTCCTTCATGAGTTGTAATGGGACAAAAGGGTAGAATTAGTGGCCGTGTAGGCTAAAAGTATAAATAGGAGTCTAGATTGAGTCGATAGGAGACAAAAGGTAATGAATGATAGAGATTTGACTGTAGTTTGATATTCTAGGGGATTTTTCTAGGTTAAAAGGTTCTTTCTCGCTGTGTATAAGGAGACCTTAGTCCTGTTGTGTGCAGACCCCGCTGGCTGAGTGCGCAGGTGAAATAAAGGTTTTTTAAGGAAGAGATGAACTATTAATGAATGAAGAGTTGTTTTGGCTGATATGTGAGTACAAAATTCATTTGTTATTTTCTTTATGATGGTCTCTACATGTTAGTTCCAATTACTATGTTACCTATATTCAGATCGACTACAAAAATGTTTCTAGTTTTAGATGAATGATTAGTGAATGGATCTAGTATTGTTGGGTTCTAATAATATGTGTTAAAGGTTACTACATAAATTACGGACTCTGTTTAGCCTGCGCGCAAGGTATTCTATATAATTGACATAAATTTTTCTGGTTATGTTTTTTTGGTTAAGGCTTCTATTGCAGAGGTATGTTCATGGTTGTTTTAGATCTAAAGGCACCCACATAATTTAATTCTCTCTCAGGGTGGGGAAACCTGGTTCCAACACCTCGCATACTACTTTGGGTGAGACTTTGACTCGCGCAAGCAAGTCACTACCGAAAGGGCCAGTAGTAAGAGGATTTTGTTGGTTAACCTCAATTCTGAACCTGGGTTAGGACCCTCATTATAAAAAATGCTTTTGTTTCCAATGGATTATATTGTCCCAAGCCTATGCATCGCAACTTTCACAAATATGTTCGAGCCTAACATTATGGAGGAATGTTTTGCACAATTGTTTGCCTGAAAATAAGATTATTTCATCACTAACTTCGATAAAAAATCGTAGTAGGCGGCTATGTATCAACGTGTGGGATTGGAAAATTTAATTAACAGATTGTGCGGTGATCTTCCTGAAGTGGTCACCCCGGAATTTGCCACACTAAAATTCAATATTGAAAGCCTAGTTTCTGCACTAAATGCTTTTAGAATAGAAATGAAAACCGTGAAAGCGGAGCTTGAGCATCAAATTGGAACATTGCAGGATAAGATGCAACCTAAGACTCCCCCAGAAATGCATGCGCAGCGGGATGCCCTAGTAAAAGAATCATCCAAGAAAATTTCAGCTAACGTCAACAAGGGCTGAGAGCTACTTGAGATAACCATGGGACTGTACAGACCCAATTTTCAAAAACATCAATCAGGAGTTGCGCACCAAGGAGTAGGTGTTCAACGATATGCAGGAGGCCTTACCCACTTTCATTCCTTCCCAATGCATGGCCTGCCTATAGACTAGTTAGGTTCTACATGATGAGGTTGAGGAACTCTGCTAAAAGAAGAAAATTGTAACTAACCATATGAAGTCGTGGGAGGACGAGGTAATGAAGTTGTCTCAGGATCTAGATGTAGCAGTTCGGTACCTAAATCAGACCCTGCAAAGTGTCAACCTAGTTGCGAAAGGGCCGACATCATAGAAGCCGAAAGATATCGCGCAGAGTGCAACAGATCAGAGTATGTGAATCTTAGTGCCCTTTGTTGCTACCATCAAATAGATGTAGAATAAGATGAAAAACCCAGTGCCGCTATGACTTGGGCGAGTCGCAAGATTGTGTTGGGACCTTGTTGGAGTGAGGTCCCCTAGTACCGAAATTTGATACATTTTTTATATATTTTTTTAAAGATTTTGTAAGTTTAGTCATGTGCATCACAAGTCAAGGGGATTTGGGGCGAGTCAAATCACCTCATGAGTTTTAATGGGACAAAAGGGTAGAATTAGGGGCCACAAACCACGGTTTGTGGACCTTAGATGAGCTTAGGTTAAAAGTATAAATAGGATTCCATATCGAGTCGATAGGAGACAAAAGGTAATGAATGTTAGAGATCTGATTGTAGTTTGATATTCTAGCGGATTTTTCTGGGTTAAAACACTCATGCTCGCTGTGTGCCCAGAGACCTTAGTCTTGTTGTGTGCAGACCCCGCTGGATGAGTGTGCAGGTGAACTGAAGGTTTTGTAAGGAATATCTAAACTATTAATGAATGAAGAACTGTTTTGGCTGATATCTGAGTACGAAATGCATATGTTGTTTGCTTTATGATTATCTCTGCATGTTATTTCCAATTACTGTGTTACCTATATTCAGACCGACTGCACAAGTGTTTCTTGTTTTAGATGAATGATTAGTGAATGTATCTAGTGTTGTTGGGCTCTAATAGTATTTGTTAAATGTTACTACAGAGATTGCAGACTCTTTTTATCCTACATGAAAGGTATTCTATATAATTGACCTAAATCTGTGTAGTTAGGGTTTTCTGGTTATAGCTTCTATTGTGGGAGCCTATTCATGTTTGTTTTAGATCTAAAGGCACCCACATAATTTAATTCTCTCTCAGGGTGTTTAAACCTAGTTCCATCACCCCCCCACACTGCTTCGGGTGAGACTTTCACTTGCACAAGCAGGTCAATGCAGAAAGGGTCAGTAGTAAGAGGGTTTTGTTGGTTAACCTCAATTCTGAACCTGGGTCAGGACCCCTGAACCCAAAAATTATGTGCTTTGTCTTATATGACTCCTGCTTCATTTTAGGTCTCTTGGTAGCTTTGACACCTAGCTTCCTCTTCTCTACGACTGAAGGGTCTGTCTTAGTCTTTTCAGGCTCTTAGTTGTACTCATCCCCTGCAATTGGTTCGTTTTCATTTTTCTCCTCTTTTTCTACCTCTTCCTCATAATTGTCCTTATCCTTTCCACTTGGTTCCATGTGCTACAATGTGTCCTCCTCTATCGAACTACCTTCTGCCTCTGTCTCCAATGCAATCATCCATCATTCAGGCCACTTTTGTGATTCTATAAGGAGATCATCTGTTGTTACCAAATATGGTAGGGTATGCCATGTCTTTGTTGAGTCCTCGCTTGCATGTATATAGATTCTATGGAAGTCAGCTTTGAACTCTACGAAATTTTGATATTGCTGCTATAGGCTTGGTCACATATGAGGGTGATTTTCACCAACATATGCAAATCCATATGGTATAACACAAGAAATATCATTTTTTCTAGTCATATGGATGCCAAGAGGAATAATGTCACTTTAGTTTCTACTAGCCTTTCTTTAGTTGTGGGGTGGGGATCAAACCCATTACAGCGTTCACTGTTCAACCTTAGTAACATTTATGCACCTACTGATGCTACGGAAAAATGAATTTCATAACTTGATGGCTAGCAAGCTGGCCGATTCTCAGTGGCTAGTTTGCAGGAACTCTAACACAGTTGAACTCTAGATGATAATTAAGGTGTGTTTCTTGTCAGAATTCCCTAGAGAGAAAAGGTCACTAAGTGTTTTTATCATGAGAGATAAACATGGATCAAATAGAACCAACAACACACCCTAAATCAACAAAAAACACAAAACGCACAAAGAGAAGAGAAGGTCATGAACAAGAGAAACACTGCATGCAACTAAAGGATTGGGCATAAGAGAGAACTTATATTCTGATTAAACAATGTATTTGTACAATATTTTTTCTGACTCTAAGGTGGACCGCCCTCCCTAAGAGGAGATACAGGCCCGTTAATATAGATTGGTCCCAACCACATAGATATAATAAAATAAAGAGTTCACTAGCATATATTTTAAGCCAGAACCATTGCTACACTTGGACAATATAGAAGTTAGGTCAACCCATGATCCTGTAGACCTGTGAGTGGAAACTACATCAAAAGTGTTGATATCAATGACCCTTTGCAAACAAGAAGCATATGCTTGTTAGTTCCAATATGAATCACTGTAGATAGTTGTGTAGGACTCACATAACCAACTACAATATCTAATACATAAGTACCAACCCTTTGAATAGATGAAAAATGTCTCCAAATAAGGTGGATCGAATACCAAGGACATCACCATCTAAAACAAGTATAGTCCAATCTACAAAGAACACAACCATATGTTTACCATAAGAACAATCCATCTGGTACAATATATGAAGCTTCGATGAGTCTTCAAGAAGACCCACAAAATGGAACAAGAAGGATTTAAAACCCTATTATAAAGGTGATACTGATACCTTATTTCATTGGCCATTATGTAAAATTCCACCAGTCATTAATCTCACATATTAACTGAATAACATAGAAAATCTGGTGCAAAGAAATTCTCCATAATAGATAGCTTCAAGTGGGCCCTCCTAGGAAGCCTTTAAAGGGAAAGAATCTTGAAAAACCCTCAAAATTTGTGCAAATACAATGATATAAACACTTAATGGTCAGTTTTCTAGCAAGCACTTGAAGATTAGTGAAATACTAGTGAAATGCGATAATCTGAAAAGGCTTGAGGGAAACCCTTAGAGAAATAATATCAAGAAAAAAATTTAGATCATCTCCAAATAGGGCTAGAAAAGACTACAGTTAAAAAAAATACCAGCATGAACAACCAACACATGAAGAAATATTGTTGCGTGCCAAATTTTCCATACTTAAGGTAGAATATGGACAAAAAACAACCCTAAACAGGAAGTCTTCCAGTAAGAAAAAAAAACCCATAGAAAAACCCCAAAACTTGTTCAATTCGAAATTATTCCAGATATATAAAATACCAGCAAGATCAAGAAGAAAACCTAATAGGATCAAGTGCACCAGCCTTAGTCTAATCTCAAATAGGAAGGAAAAAGAAAAAATGATCACAAGTGAACATTAAAAAGAAAAATATGGCCCATCAAATATATGAAATCAACTCTGTAGGATATGCGTTAAATAATCATGTAATAAGTGTTCCAAGGGATGAATGATAACCCCAAGAAGACACACAAGATACAAGGAAAAGTGGTTGACAATTAGCAATGGATGCTAACATGAAATGTTTGTAGTTCTTAATGACTTCGGTTCTGTAAAATCTACTCCATCTATTTCTTGCCACCAAAGGAAAAAGACTTGTTGGGAAAAATACTGAGAGGGGGGGTGAATCAGTATTTAGAGTTGACTGAAATTTTTTTACTTTTTTTCTTTCTCTTAAACCCATACGCTACTTTACTGAACCCAACTCGCGTATACACGCGGATATCCTTAAGAAAACTTGCGTATGTCCAGAGATCTTATTATGCATTTAAATTCTTTACTTAGATCATTTCATCATTCATTCATCAGATGTTTAGTAAGCAGTAAGCATGTGCAGTAATAACAGAATAAACCATCACACATAAGCAACACACATGAACACCAGTATTTAAGGTGGAAACCCAATTCGCGAGAAAACCACTGTTGCTGTCATCTCTATCTTCAATATTTATTATAAAGAAAACTTCTTACAATTTTGTACTAGCGCAGACTCATACCAGCACGCAAGCACCCACCTGCAGAAGGCTGCAACCTTCTCTCGTTTACCATCCTCTCCTGGAAGGGAGCTACTGTTTGGTCAATTTAGTGTGTCCTAAATTGCTGCATTTAATTTGTCAATCCGGGAATCGTAAGCTGATGAAGTGCGGCGCACTATATGTGCAAGATAACCTATTTCTTAACTTTTTGTCGTTTTTGGTTTTTCTAAGATGAAATGGAAATTATAAGATGAAAACAAGTTTGGTTATGTTTGTTCAAGGAAGTGATATCCCCTATAATGATTTACCAACTTGAAACTTTAAAAAGCAAATTGAAATTTACAATGACAAGACTTGAAAGAAAATGAAAATGTACTGCTGAAATGAAAAGGTGCTGCTAATCTAGTAAATCAAAACAGTAAACTGGTGAGCATGAAAACCAAACTATTCTTGCTGCCAACTAAACACAAAAGAAACTATGCTTAAGGAAATTCAAAATTGCAACAAAATAAATCTAAATCGGATTACATCAATTCATTTTCTGACCCTTCATCATTAGACCAGCTATGATTTTCGGAAGTAATCATAAACAACTTGAGAACTGATGTTTAATTTGCGGAAAGTAAATAATACTAAACCATACACTCAGCAATTTAATCCCTCACCATCGGTCAGTGTGGCTTTCGGAGAGCAGCAAGAGATGTCATGCATGATTTAATATATCAATTTCTTTGGAAAAGAAAATTAATAACAAACTACATTTCATGTCCCCAGTCCCTCACCATCAGTCCAGCTGTGGCTTTCGGAGGCAACTGAAGATGCTATGAGCAGCTTAATATATCTAAATTTGCAGAAAAGAAACTAATACTAAACTACACATCTCATAATACAATCCCTCACCATCAGTCCAGCTGTGGCTTTCGGAGGTAACTGAAGATGCTATGAGCAGATTAGTATATCTAAATTTAACTATTGAAGCAGATAAGCAATACTAAAATTAAACAAAAACTATGAAAAACAAACTAGCAGCAGAACAATGTTAGTTCCATGTCATTAGTCAAAAAGCTATGAAAATGCCCGGGCTGCCTATCTATAACCTGAAACAAGAACACTGATCAGTGATTAACAATCATAAAGCATGAAAGACAAAAATGAAATGGAAATTATGGAAGTGTATAAACAGAAATGAAACAAATGCAATATATGAACATATGAATGGATTATGACACAATGGAATGAAATTAAAATTATACACTAATGTACAAAACCTTAGCTGAGCAGGGGCCCTCTACACCAGCCTTGGCAACGGTCCTCAAATACGAATTAAGTTGAAAAACAGAGTCTTCTCATATTAAAAAGCAGTCATTACAGAATGGTAATGTTACGGCACAAGTGCAGCGTAATCACTATAGAGCAGACTAATCAAAAGATAACAGAGGCTACATTCACTAATATCGACTAACTCTATATGCGTATGCAAACGCATTATATATAACAACAAACTATAACTGTCTCCTAAAGTTCATGCTGGTAGAGAGCACGTAGACCACTACGTCCACAGATATAGGAGCATGGCCGTGTTGGAAAGTGAATCTACGGGAGGTGGATGCTTGAATTCGACTCTAGAGCACTGCACAGATGTCGATTTATCCTCCGCAGGCTTAGAAACGGCTGTATGGATCTTTATGTGACACGAAACAAAGTCCGGCCGACATGAAACTCCATGGTTGACTTCCATATGGACGCCTTTGACCGCGGCTTCTTTGGATGAGTTTGCTTGAACCAATAGGACACGAACCATGTCCACGTCATTCCTGACCTGCCCATGTGGCTCGTTTCCCTTGTAGACACCTGTAGCATAGAGTTTCACAAAATAGCTGCGGAAAGTTGCAGCAGCTGCGGAAAGTGGCAAGATTCCGCAGTTGAATGAACAAAATCTAGATCAAATAGCAAACACAAAAATATAATTAAAAACCATGTTAGATGCCCTTTTGCACATGATATTGACAATCTGGGAGGTTTAGGTGAGTGAAAAAGGTATGGAAAAATGTATGGAAAAGATGCAAATTTGGGACTCAACATACCCCCACCGTGAAGGTGTTGCATGTCCTCATGCAACCAAAATTTTGATACTCTTTGTTCAGTTCATGTGCCTTGATACTTCAGCCAGCACATCCAATCCCCTTCTCTTCTTCTTTGGTACTGCCATCATTCTGGGTTTCTTCATTAAGCATCTAAATTTGATATTTACAAGTGCTCTGCTCAATTTTTGGCATTTTCTTTTCAATTTCTTATTCTTCTTTTGCCATATTCCCTAGTGTAACATAGTATTATCATGGATGATCTTGTCCAGCTTGCCTTGTTCTTTCAATGTTTCATTTTCATTTTTGATGTGCCTATTTAAAAGCTCCAGCTCAAAAATTTCCTGTTTTAATGATTGAACTAAATCATCCTGCAATGTATGAGGCTGAATAGAAGAAGTACTTGGACCTGTGGCTGCCTTTTCCAAAGATTCTATATAGTCATATACCTCCTGCTGCTTGGGGTCTATTTTAGGTGTCATTTTTATTGGGCTGTCCCCAAAATGCTGTGAAGGAGAGTTATGTTCAAAATCTGGCCGAGGAGGGCTTACATCAATATTTTGCTGAGAATAAGATGGAGTATGCTCATTGTCTGATTGGGAATGAAATGAACTAGGTTCACTAACTGACTGAGATGGACTATGGTCAGTTGGGGACTGTTCAGATGTCTCCTCACCCAAATCAATGAAATGAGGACCCTTAATTTGCGTTTTTCTCAATTTCCCCTTAAGCCTGCTGCTTCTCCTCACACGCTGTGGTACACTATCCTTTTGTTTTTGTTTTCCTTTCTCTGCCTTCTCGGATATAGATGACTGTTTTTGAAGATAGACTAATCTTTCAGAAAGAATTTGATGATCTTCTTCTTCAGAAGAAGGAGTTTTATGTACAGCCTCAATAGCTTCTTTCCCTTTTGGTATTATTGGCTTCTTACCCTTGATTTCCTTCTTCTTCCTTTTTACCAATCTCTCTTCCCTATCAGTTCTTTTCATAGTAGTAGTAGGAGTATTTTGGATTTCATCAATTGTTCTTTTCCTCCTACTTCTTCTTGATGTGCTAGCTGCGGGAATTTCCTGAGTAGGAGTAATTTGGGTTTCAACATTTATTCTTTTTCTTCTACTCCTTCTTGTTGAACTACCTTCAGGAATTTCCTGAGGTTCCTCAAAGAAATTTCTAACTAGAAATTGTTCCCATGTGACTTTTCTTTCCTTTAACTCCTTTTCAATCAGAATTTTTATAAGGCCGTGGTGATATAGATGAGGCTCTACATCTCCTAAGTGTTTCTGAACAGTCACAGCCATTTTCTTCAAGCTATTGAATAGAAAATATGGGAGATTGAGAGTTTGATTTTCTAGAAAATTCATTAATAGCCTGGTATGGTACATGTACATGGACCCAAAACGGCCTTCACATGTAATGAATTTATGAACAATTAGCAGTAAAGTGGCCCATTCTTCTTTTATTGCATGCACAGGGATTCCTCTTTTAAAAACAGTTATGTCCATACCTTGGTTTCGTAGGATTGTTCTCCATGCCTCATCACTGATGCTTTTATTTTTGAACCAACGCTCTCCCTCCTGAAGAAGTTCCGTGGTTGTTGCTATAGATGCTTCATTGACTGCAAACTTGAGATCTCCAATCTCTGCTTCCGAGCCATCAAACGACCTTGCAAATGCTTTCGTAACTTCTTTGTGATAACCTCTGAATTTCTGAATAAAACGCAGCCATTTTGCTTTCTTCAATATCTCTTTTGCTTGCGGATATCCCTCTATAAACTTCGGTCCTTCCGGCTCTGCTCTTAGCAATTTACCCATTTCTCTTTTCTGTTCTTCACAAATTTGACTTCGTGAGGGTTTCAAATGGAAGTAGAATGGTTGAATGTTCAGGAACGAGCACAATGGCTGTGGGGATGTATCATAAAATGGGAATGAGCACCATAAACGGAATGGAGTGAGACTATGGGTAGATAACCGGGAGTGAGAATGAGCAAAAGGAACGAAATGGAGTGAAACAGTGGGTAGATATTTGGGAGTGAGAATGAACAGAGTGGGGTTTCGTAAACACAGCAGAGACACGACAAAGAGATTAACAAAGTATAACACATTCGGCAGCGTTTTGAATTTTGGTGGCTGCGCAATAAATATGAACACGTTTCAATCAACGGTTATGGATTTATGCGGCTGCAAGAGTCCTTGGTCAAATCAAATACGTCTCATTATCTCCGGTGGGATATTGGAACATGAGTGAAAATCGGACTTTTAATGATAAAACCATTTGTGAATGAATGCAAGAGGATAATATGGAGATCGTGAAAGGTTACGGAACTGTCAATATAATCATTGCGCGTAATGGATAGAGCTCATGGTTCAAAACTATATAAAAACGTGTTTTTCAATGCTATTTGAAATAAATTTTATTCATACCTTTGGAATCTTTGCTTTTTCCTTTGGTCTTCAACTAATTGATCTCCATTGGTGTCTTGAATGCTCCATTGATCCTCTCACCTGCATTTTATTTTCTAATTATGGCAATAACATCTGACTGTGCATTCTCTTTGAAAACAGAGTAGTAGCTGCGGAATCTGCTTATGGCTGCGGAAACTGGAGTCAGCTGCGGAAACAGATGTCAGCTGCGGAAACTGACACAGCTATTACTTGGTTGAATAGAAATGAACAAATACAAATGACCAGATGGAAATGGTCATGAAAAATATTTTTATTGATGGAATGGAATGAAATGAAGTGGAATGAAGTGAAATGAAATGAAATGAAATGGAATGAAGTGGAATGAAGTGGAATGAAATGGAGTGGATGGTGACAAAGCTTGTGAAATGAAAGAGAGATTTTTTTTTGGAAAATATAGAGTGTGAGGTGTTCCTGATTTTCACCCTATATTTTCTGCATAAGACTGCCAATCAATGATTGGTTTTCAGGCTTATACCATTTTTTTTTTTTTTTTTTTTTTTTTTTTAAACTGAAAAACAAAAGCTAGGTTGGTGGAGAAGAAGAATTCTTCTGTACCAGCCTGATTGCAGAACTTTCTTGAAACATCTTGACAAAATCCTCTTTTGAGAGTGGCTTATGATAAACTTTCAATCTATGGCCATTCACAATAAGAGGAGTTTGAAATTCATCAATGGTCTTGATTCTTACTGCTCCATTGCTAAAGATCTTGTCAATCTCATATGGCCCAAGCCAATGAGTCTGAAATTTTCCTTGAAAATCTTTAAACTTGGAGTCAAATAACAATGCCCAATCTCCTTCTTGAAACTTCTTTTCTTTGATATATTTGTCATGCCATTTAGTTCTTTGATATTGAACTAGATCAGTTCTTAGAATTTCTTCTTGTCTGATCTCATCTAGCTCATTCAACTGCTCCATTCTATGCTTTTGGGCTTTTGATAAGTCCATCCCCAACTGAACTGCTATCTTGAAGGTCTTGACTTGGAACTCAATGGGGAGCAAGACTTCTTTCCCATAAACAAGTTCATAGGGAGAATGTTCTGTTGTATTCCTCCATGTAGTTCTGTAGGCCCACAAGGCTTCTGGAAGCCTTTCTGCCCAATCTCTTCTATGTAGATGAACAGTTTTGGTGATGATACTTTCAAGAACTTTGTTTGTAGACTCCACTTGACCATTTGCTTGTGGATGGTAAGGAGTAGATCTTCTGTACTTGATTTTGTATTCTTCCATCAACTTTTCCACCAAATTGGATGTGAATTGGCTCCCCTGATCTGTCACAATTTCTCTTGGAACACCAAAGCGAGTAAAAAGATCCTCATAAAGAAAATGAACAACTGAATTTTCAGTAGCAGATACTAATGCTTTAGCTTCTACCCATTTAGTAACATAATCAGTGCAAACCAATATATACTTCTTTTGCTTAGATGGTGGATTAATAGGTCCAATGAAATCTAAAGCCCATTTTTCAAAGGATTCAATGAGTACCTGTGTTTGCAATGGCATTTCATTTGAAAGGGTAGGTTTCCCTACTCTTTGGCAGCTATCACACCTTTTGACATATTGTTTTGCATCTTTGAAGGGAGAAGGCCAATAATATCCCAAGGAAAGGATTTTATAGGCCGTCCTTTTGTCCGCAAAGTGTCCGCCGCATGGTTCATCATGACATGCCTTAAGAATATCAGGCATTTCATCTTCCCTGACACATCTTCTGATCACAAGATCTGGCCCTGTTTTAAACAATTCGTTAGAAATCCATGAATATTTTGAACTCTCCTGAATAATTTTCGTTTTTCACTTGGAAATAAATGTGAAGGTAGTTTCCCTGTAACCAAATAGTTAGCAATATCTGCATACCAAGGGGTCTTAATAGTTACTGCAAACAAGTATTCATCAGGAAATTTATCTTCTACGGGAGAATCTTCTTTAGTATTCTGAATCCTAGACAAGAAATCAGCTACTGTATTCTGTTTTCCTGGTCTATCCAACACAGTAATATTGAATTCTTGCAAAAGTAAAAGCCATCTTGTCACTCTGCCATTAGTAACAGGTTTGTTCATTAAATATCTAATTGCAGAATGGTCAGTATGAATAAAAGTTTCATAGCCTGTTTTGTAATGTCTAAACTTATTAATTGCATGAACAACAGCTAAGAACTCTTTTTCAGTCACAGTATAATTCAACTCTGTGGGAGTCAAATTTTTACTGGTGTAATAAATGGCATAAGGAATTAAATCTTTTTGACCCAACACGGCTCCAAGAGCTGTATCTGAAGCATCTGTAGAAATATGGAAAGGAAGTTTCCAATTTGGTCCTCTCAAGATAGGTGCTTCAGATATTCTTGTTTTCAAAGTTTCAAAATTTGATTGACAATCAGGATCCCATTTAAATTCACAGTCTTTTGTAAGCAATTTGAAGAGTGGAGATGCAATTTTAGTGAAGTTTTCTATAAATCTTCTATAGTAACCAGTAAATCCTAGAAAACTTCTAACATCTCTTTGACAATTTGGAATAGACAACTTGGAGATGACTTCAACTTTTGATCTATCAACCTTAATCCCATCTCCTGAAATATGATGTCCTAAAACAATCCCTTCAGTAAACATCATAAAGCATTTTCCATGGCTTAATGAAAGGTTTGTTTCTTTACATCTTATAAGAACTTTTTCCAAATTTTCTAATGCCTCTTCAAATGAATTACCATAAACTGTAAAATCATCCATGTAAACCTCTACACAATCATGGATTAGATCAGAAAAAATTCCTAGTACTGCTCTTTGGAATGTTGCAGGTGCATTACATAACCCAAAGGGAAGCACTCGGTAGGCAAAAGTTCCCCATGGACAAGTAAATGTGGTCTTATCTTGATCTTCAGGTGCTACCTGAATTTGATTATAGCCACTAAAACCATCCAAAAATGAAAAGTACTTTTTACCTGCTAATGTATCTAATACCTGATCAATGAAAGGCAAAGGAAAGTGATCCTTCAAAGTTGCTTTGTTCAACTCCCTGTAATCAATGCATACTCTCCATTTACCATTCTTTTTAGGTACTATAACCAAAGGAGAAACCCATCGGCTATCTGAAATTGGATAAATGAAGTTTACATTGAGAAGTTTTTAGAGCTCTTCTTTCACTATCTCCCTAAGATTTGGATTCATCCTTCTTTGAGGTTGTCTGATTGGTCTACTGTTTTCCTCAATATAGATATGATGGATGTAAGTCTTAGGATCAATACCCTTCATGTCAGTATACTCCCATGCAAATGCAGTAGAATGTTTTTGCAAGATTCTGGTTAGTTCTTCTTGTTGTGACTTCTCCAAATGTTTGTTGATATTCAATGTTTTTTTTGGAAAAATCTCAATAGCAGAATTACCAAACTCTTCCATAGAGTAAAGAGACATTTGTCTTGATGATAAATATTCTATGTCAGATTCCAACTGAAATTGTGTGGGGTCATATTCTGAAGATGTCTCAAAATTTTCTAATGTATTCAGAATTTGACTATCCTCACTGATTTCAGAAATGGTAAAGACAGGTTGTATAGTGTTTTCATCATCGACCCATTCATTGTCTCCTATTTCTGTGATTTCTCTTGCTGGAGGATACAAATTTAATTTCTTTGTCGAATTACCATTTGAAATGTACATGTCTCCAGATCTACAACTAATAAAAGCATCCGCTGTGGCTAGCCAAGGTCTTCCTAAGATAATTGGATGTTCTCCTAGATTATTCTTGGGAGTCAAAATCATAAAGTCTACTGGATATTCCCAAGAATCTAAGGAGACTGAAATATCTTCTAATACACCATCTGGTTTAATAACTGATCGATCTGCAAGTTGCAGTAAAGTAGGTGTAAAGAGAAGGTTAGGAAGTTTTAGCTGTTCCATAGTTTGTCTACTCATAATGTTGATAGCAGCCCCTAAGTCAATCAATGTGTTTGGAATTTCTATTCCATTTATATGTGTCTTGACAATTGGACTTCCTGGATCTACATACTTCTGCATGGTAATTTTTCCCATCATAATGTCTGCAATCTTTCCTACCAGGTGGATTCTTCTTGTGTCTTTTAGCTTCCTTCATGGTCTTTTGAAACTCAACTCCTTTATGGTTTTTGCTAGAATAGGAATTTCTCGAATGGCTTGTAGCAATGGAATCTTGATACAAACATTCTTCAATTCATCTAGAAAGTCATAGTTAGGCAACAAGATTTGTTTTTCCACCCCCTTATCAATTTTTAGTCTTTCCGAAAAAGGAGGTATAGATGAAGATGCAGGTTGCTCAACTATAGGAGTTGTGGGTGTTAAATTTTATTTTTCTTTTTGCATGCTTGAATTTTGAAGAGAATCTTCCTCAGAACCCTTATTAACTTGAAGAGAGTCCTCCTCAGAGGTATCTTGCTCTTGAATCTCTATAGAAGGTTTTTCTAAAACTCTACCAGATCTGAGTTGTACATCGTTGAGAGGAACAATCATATAGGTAGGAAATTGTTGTCCTTATACCATATAAGTATTCTGAGGATTCTTATTGTTAGGATTTGGCAATGGCTGAGCTGGAAGTTGATTTTTCTTCTGTTGGTATGGGATAATGAGTTGAGGATTTGTATTTTGTTGAGAAGGTTGTTGTTGTGGAAATGGCAATGAAAGTTGTGGATTTGGGCTTGGAAGTTGTGGAGCTTGTTGATTTTGAAAAGATGTAGGATATTGATAAAATTGAGCAAATCTCCCATAAGGATTTTGCATCCCTTGTACCCATGGCTGATATGAATTTTGATGTTGGGACCAAGGTTGTTGCCAAGGATTCCAATTTGGTGGGGTTTGAAGATTCATCGGGTTATTAAACCCTTGAGATTGTTGTCCCTGCCAAGGTCTCCTTGCGACAAAACAGAGAGATTCTACTGAATTTGGATCTTCTTGAAAAACAGCTTTGAGTCCAGGAATTGAAGGACAATTCTTGATCTCATGATTTTCTGAGCAAATCATACATGTTTCTACAACTTTTGCATCCAAGGGACATTCCCTTAAAGCATGTTTCTTCCTACATTTCGGACAAAAGATGGCTAAAGCATCTGTTTCTGCTTTCTGCTTGTTTTGGATTTTAAGGGTGTCTAGTTGTTCACTAAGGCTCCCTAAGATATCAGTTTTAAACTCATCAAGCATATTACCAATCTCTTCCCTACTTACTGATCCAGTTGCAGATTTGTTAGCCCTAATAAGAGAAGAATCCCTAGGCCCTTTTCCAGTTTTAGATTTTCCCCTTGAGAGATGGATACATAGTTATGTTATATCATGAAATGGAAGTTGAGAAATGTCTCCTTTCCCCATCATGTTTAAAATGTCTATCCATTCATCTCTAATGGCTTTTAATAGGAGGGCTTTCAAGGTTTCATTATCTAAGTTGCTCATCTTTGCTCTTTTCAAGTTGTATTGAAATCTTTGAATTAAGTCTTCCAAATTTTCATCTTCTTTTTGCATCATTTTGAATACCTCATCCTTGTGATTGGTGGGCATACAATAGTCCAAGTATCTATCCAAAAATGTTTGTTTCATATCATTCCAAGTCCTGATAGATTGAGTGGCTAATCCCATGAACCATTTCAAAGCAGGTCCCTTCAATGTTGAAGGAAACAGTTTGAGTTTTTGAGAGTCTTCCATATAGTCATAAGTTCGGCACACAACTTCAAACTCAAACAGAAATGTTTCAGGATCCTCACTTCGCAATCCATAAAAGTTAGGGAGAACAGATGGTGAGATATTTTTCATCGTTGCATGAGTTTCCTCATCAACTATAGGGAATCCAAGCAACTTGTTTCCTTCCCTATTTCTACCATTATTTTCTTCACCATTGTTATCTCCATTGTTTCCTCCTCTTCTACCTCCACCTCTATTTTTACTTCCTCTGCCATGATAGTTTCTTTAGAGTCCTTATAGTCCTCTAGTTCTTCTACCAAGGAAGGATGAGAGAAAGTCTCTTTGTTTTCTAAGTGGGTTTTAGTAGGTGGTATAGGAGAATCCTCTAATTCAGCTGTTCCTTGACTTCCAAAAATCTTAAGGCTAGGGATAGATGGTGGTGAATCTGGTCTATGCCTTGAAGAAGATGGAGTTGTGAAAATCGAACTCTTGGCTTTAGCTATAAACCTTCCCCTAGAATCTCTTGCTCTATGCATGTCATTTTTTTTTATTTTTTTAAAAAGTTGGGCTAATAATTCTCTTTCTGGTCTTCCAGATCACACTAGGTGCAAGAAGAGAGGATACTTAAGAAATTACTAAACCAATAATTCTCTTTTCTGATCCTCCAGATCACACTAGGTGCAAGAGGAGAGCATACTTCAAGAAGTTATCAAGCTTTCCCTTCTTTTATGATTTTATGTTTTTTTTATAAAGAAATTGGCTACCTAGTTACACTTCCCCGGCAACGGCGCAAAAATGTTTGGTCAATTTAGTGTGTCCTAAATTGCTGCATTTAATTTGTCAATCCGGGAATCGTAAGCTGATGAAGTGCGGCGCACTATATGTGCAAGATAACCTATTTCTTAACTTTTTGTCGTTTTTGGTTTTTCTAAGATGAAATGGAAATTCTAAGATGAAAACAAGTTTGGTTATGTTTGTTCAAGGAAGTGATATCCCCTATAATGATTTACCAACTTGAAACTTTAAAAAGCAATTTGAAATTTACAATGACAAGACTTGAAAGGAAATGAAAATGTACTGCTGAAATGAAAAGGTGTTGCTAATCTAATAAATCAAAACAGTAAACTAGTGAGCATGAAAACCAAACTATTCTTGCTGCCAACTAAACACAAAAGAACTATGCTTAAGGAAATTCAAAATTGCAACAAAATAAATCTAAATCAGATTACATCAATTTATCTTCTGACCCTTCATCATTAGTCCGGCTATGATTTTCGGAAGTAATCATAAACAACTTGAGTAACTGATATTTAATTTGCAGAAAGTAAACTAATACTAAACCATACACTCATGATTCAATCCCTCACCATCAGTCCAGCTGTGGCTTTCGGAGGTAACCGAAGATTTCATGCATGATTTAATATATCTAAATTTGCAGAAAAGGAACTAATATTAAACTACACATTTCATAATGCAATCCCTCACCATCAGTCCAGCTGTGGCTTTCGGAGGCAACTGAAGATGCTATGAGCAACTTAATATATCTAAATTTGCAGAAAAGAAACTAATACTAAACTACACATCTCATAATACAATCCCTCACCATCAGTCCAGCTGTGGCTTTCGGAGGTAACTGAAGATGCTATGAGCAGATTAGTATATCTAAATGTAACTATTGAAGCAGATAAGCAATACTAAAATTAAACAAAAGCTATGAAAAGAAAACTAGCAGCAGAACAATGTTAGTTCCATTTCATTAGTCAAAAAGCTATGAAAATGCCCGGGCTGCCTATCTATAACCTGAAACAAGAACACTGATCAGTGATTAACAATCATAAAGCATGAAAGACAGAAATGAACTGGAAATTATGGAAGTGTATAAACAGAAATGAAACAAATGCAATATATGAACATATGAATGGATTATGACACAATGAAATGAAATTAAAATTATACACTAATGCACAAAACCTTAGCTGAGCAGGGGCCCTCTACTCCAGCCTTGGCAACGGTCCTCAAATACAAATTAAGTTGAAAAACAGAGTCTTCTCATATTAAAAAGCAGTCATTACAGAATGGTAATGTTACGGCACAAGTGCAGCGTAATCACTACAGAGCAGACTAATCAAAAGATAACAGAGGCTACATTCACTAATATCGACTAACTCTATATGCGTATGCAAACGCATTATATATAACAACAAACTATAACTGTCTCCTAAAGTTCATGCTGGTAGAGAGCACGTAGACCACTACGTCCACGGATATAGGAGCATGGCCGTGTTGGAAAGTGAATCTACGAGAGGTGGATGCTTGAATTCGACTCTAGAGCCCTGTACAGATGTCGATTTATCCTCCGCAGGCTTAGAAACGGCCGTATGGATCTTTATGTGACACGAAACAGAGTCCGGCTGACATGAAACTCCATGGTTGACTTCCATGTGGACGCCTTTGACCGCGGCTTCTTTGGACGAGTTTGCTTGAACCAATAGGATACGAACCATGTCCACGTCATTCCTGACCTGCCCATGTGGCTCGTTTCCCTTGTAGACACCTGTAGCATAGAGTTTCACAAAATAGCTGCGGAAAGTTGCAGCAGCTGTGGAAAGTGGCAAGATTCCGCAGCTGAATGAACAAAATCTAGATCAAATAGCAAACACAAAAATATAATTAAAAACCATGTTAGATGCTCTTTTGCACATGATATTGACAATTTGGGAGGTTTAGGTGAGTGAAAAAGGTATGGAAAAGTGTATGGAAAAGATGCAAATTTGGGACTCAACAGCTACTACCACCTACTCTCGTTTACCAGCCTCTCCTGGAAGGGAGCTTTTACCCCCTGCTCTCGTTTACCAGCCTCTCCTAGAAGGGAGCTACTACCCCCTGCTCTCGTTTACCAGCCTCTCTTGGAAGGGAGCTACTACCCCCTACTTCTCATTTACCAGCCTCTCCTAGAAGGGAGCTACTACCCCCTACTCTCGTTTACCAGCTACCACTGGAAGGGAGCTACAACCCCCTCACTGAAGGCTTCGACCCTCAGCTCCACTGCGGACCATGTTTCATCAATTTTCATACTGGATCCATCAGCTTCCACACAACATACCTTGCAGGCCACTTTTCATCCACTCCACACATTTAATCTCAACATACATCAAACTGAAACTTATAACCCCATTAATTCATTCATTGAATCATCAACCAATCAACCAACAACTTGATCTTTAATCATCATAATCAACATTCAAAAAACCGAGATCTGTATGAATACACCATTGACAGATAGCAGTAAAACAACAAAACAGATCAGACATTTCATTCCACACACTTCAGCAAAACCCTAGATTCCATACGCGCTTTTACTTCACTGAACCTGCGTATATACGCGCTTCCACAGAGACAAAACTGCGTATTTCAGAACTAACCTTTGATTTCATACGCGCTTTTGCTAAAACGAACCCACGTATATACGTGCTTCCACTATGACGAACCTACGTATATATCTGCAAACATTTCAGGACTGTGCAGCTCTTTAGATCAGATAAATAGCTCATATCTTACCCTTCACTTCAGCAAAGGTTCGCCAAATCACAGATCTAAACATTCCATAAACAGATCTAGAAAATACATAGTCATTTCAGATCTAGAGATCCCTCTTCATCATTTTCTTCATAGGTGCATTATTAATTCAGATCAATCAATAAACTGTTACCCATTCCATGTAGATATAATTCAGAGTGAAGTATTCATTAAAACCCAGACCTATGCACCTTATCAACAATCATAAAATTTGCCCAATACTTCAATTAGAACAGTGAAAACACTGTAACCAGAACTTTAGAAATAACCTAGACTTCAGAATAGATGAGCAGATACAAATTCAACCCTGAACCTTCATCAATTCAAATAGCATACGCTACTTTTCTTTACTGAAGCTGTGTACATACGCGCTTTCTTGCAAATCAACCCGTGTATACTTCTGTGTATTTTATTCTTCAGAAACCCTAACTGCCATACACGCTTTTAATGAATCGAACTAGCGTATAGATCTGTAAAAATATATATTTTTCAGAACAGACCAGATCTATAAGACTTACCCAGATTTATTCATTTTCTTCAGCAGAATAGCACCAGTTCTCCATCATTCCTTCAGTAGGTCATTCTAGTGATTCATCATCATCAGATCTAGAGATCTTGAACTATCATCATATCCATGGGTACATCATAGATTCAGATCTATCAATTAAGAACAGAGTTCATCCATGCAGATATACCTTAGAGAGATTTATTCATCAACAACTCTTACACATGCACACTTTGCACTATGATCTTCTTCTCCTTAAATAGATTTAGCTTTTACCAATACCATGAGCCAAAACCACACAACTTTCGATGGTATTCTTGGACGGAATCAAATAAACAATCCAGCGCTCAATACTGTGGGCCAATACCATGGTAAAGTCCCCTGGTTTTATAAATTTAGAGCGCAAATAGGCATATGCTACTTGGTATGTACTTTTCTGCGTACATACGCTACCTGGCCTTTACAAACTCGCGTATACATTGTGACATATCTTATTCATCATTACTATGGCACTTATTCATCATATCTTCGTTACTTCTGAACTGCTCTGTAGATACATCGGATTTACATCATCAACAAATAGGTTGTTATCCAAAGACAACTCATCAAGTCATTTTTCATCAAGAACAAATTCACCAAGCAGGTTGTTTCCATTAAGAACAACTTAAGTAGGTTTCCATCAAGGATAAATTCATCAAGTAGGTTGCCATCAAGGACCACACATTGCATCATATTTCCAACAATCTCCCCCTTTGGACTTGATGGCAACCATGATGGTGTTTGATCACCACAACATATAGATACATTAATCATAACCATTACTCAAACACCATGATACTCTCCCCCTTTGACATCAAGGGAAAAGGACAGATCAAAACCAAAACAAGGTTTTTCTTCTCTTGTAGAAAGAAGAGCTCTGTAGATCTGATGTGCACCGAAGTTACCATGCCCCCCCTGAGTTCATGCTGAATCTTCAAAACATATTTTTCAACAAAGTATATGACTCTATGACTTTTCCTATCACCAAGGACTCATACTTACATCAATGATCCAACCAAGTGGATTTACATATGAAACGCAAGTACCCAAACAAGTGGGTTTACACATTTTGACGCAACTACCCAACTAAGTGGGTTTACAAATTTGAAGAAGTCCTTACATGACTGAATATAACAATTTACATCATAGGTCTCAACATGACCTTTTCATCAAATTATAGAAATAAATTATACAATCAAGACCAAAGAATCTCAAAGCATGAGATCAGATCACAACAAATAAAGAGAATGCCAACAATGCATCCTTTCCACATGACCAATGCTCCCCTTTAGCCTATGCATCCTGAACACTTTCAACAGAAAATCATCAATGCATATTCATCAAAAACATCAGAGAATGAAACAGAATTATGAGAACTGGAACACCACCAGAGATACCAAACACCACCGCAGCTGTGCTGAAGAATGCTGACCCAGAAAAATTTTGTCAGCAAATACCCATACGCGGTTTTCTGTGTATAAACTCGCATATATACGCGACTGTCCTTCATGAAATCTGCATATCCAATTTATTCTTCTGAATTCAAGCAGATCTGATCCTCTGCATGGCAGAGACTACTCCAAGCTTCTGTCTGAGATATTTGAATGCTTCCTTGGGTAAAGGTTTGGTAAATATATCAGCAACTTATTCTTTGGAGGGAACATACTCCAACTTCACCTTTCGTTCAAGCACTTGTTCACATAAGAAATGATATTTGATGGGAATGTGCTTGGTCTTGGAATGCATAACAGGATTCTTTGAGATACTGATGGCACTTGTATTAACACACATAATGGAGATAGGAGGTGAACATTTGATTTGAATGTCTTGTAAGGTTTGCATCATCCAAAGAAGTTGAGTGCAACATGATGCGGCAGCCACATATTATGCTTCTGCTGTAGATAAGGCAATAGAGCTTTGCTTCTTGCTGAACTAAGATACTAACCGAGGCCCCATATAGAATGCACCACCACTAGTGCTTTTCTGATCATCAACATTTCCAGCCCAGTCTGCATCAATGTAAGCATGAAGAGTAAGATCAGCATTCTTTGGATACCATAGTCCAAAGTCTTGAGTTCCTTGTAGATATTTGAATATTATTTTGAAAGCCTGAAGGTGAGACTCTTTTGGATTAACTTGGAATCGTCCAACAATCCCAACTACATGCATAATGTCTTGTCTAGTCCCAGTGAGATAAGGTAGACTTCCTATCATAGATCTGTATTCTGGTTGATTCACCGCGGGAGAATCATCATGAGAATTGAGATTACATCCGGTTATCATTGGTGTACTTGTAGGTTTGCACTCTTCCATGCCATACTTCTTCAGAATTTGCTTAAGATATTTTGCTTGTGGCACTTCTTGTTTGTACACCTGATCCCTTTTCTCCCAAAATTTGAGATTCTGGATGATTCTTTTGAACATATCTGGATGGAGCTTTTTCAGATAAATCATCTTCGGGTTCTTCATTGGGTTCACTATTTGATGTAGAAGGATATATATCACCATCATAATGCCAACAATGCATTACTCTCAGCAAGGCTAATGCTCCCCCTGAAACTGTGCTTCTGTTCTTGAGCCATCTCACTATTTTTCTTAACAGAAAAGCATACGCTTCTGTCTCCATTGGAACTCGCGTGTATACGCGGCTTTAGTTCATGAAACCCGTGTATGGAAAGTGAAATACTGAAAATTTCACACTCCTTCTTCTCCTGTCACATCAGATGCACTGTTAGAAATAAACACAACCAGAATTACCAAAACAACCATGGGAATCACCATATATTGCTCCCCTTGTGATGATACATTACTGATTCCTATAATGTATCTCACATCACTCCTGCAGTCATTGTGAGAAGTAAGCTTTAGAAGCGAAAGACTGCAGTAGGATTATTATCCCCTACGTTTTTGACCGGTCCTCCTTCTTTTTCCAGCTTTGCTTGAAATTTCTTATTGTGTGCTGAAAATCATCCAATTTCTCAGATCTATTCATCCTGCATTCTTTTTCTACATGTCCATACTTGTTACAAGCATAACATCTTGTGTGACCAGAAAAGTAAGCATAGGGATCATAATGTGTTTCTCCATTCTTTCTTCTATTGCAATCAGCTGCTTTATGACCAAAATTGCTGCATGAAAAACAATATCCCTTAAAGAAACCTGAGTACCTTTTCGTGTAGAATCTGTCTGTTTGTGACTAAAACAATATGCTTCTGCAATTGGCTGCAACATGCCCATAATTATGACATTTAAAGCATTCAACATTATTGATCAAAGGAGAGAATCGATTGATGCTTCTATAGTTAGGAGGGAATGATTTCTTTTGAGAGTTCATGATTGTTGGTTGACCTTTTGTTTCTTTCAACACTTCAGGTTTTGCATTGATATCCTTTGAATCTTTAGCACTTTCTTGTGAACTAGATTCTCCTTTAACCGTTTCATGAAAACCAAGACCAAATTTAACAGAAGGAGACCTTTGACTACTAAGAATATTGTCCAGAATCTTAGTACTATCTTGAAATCTCAAGAGTTTATCTTTTTCTTCTAATTTACCTTTTAAAATGTTTACCTCAACCTCCAATTTTTGGCATTGATTCTTCATACTTTCTTCGACCCTTCTTCCTTCTTCTACTTGATCATTCAATTTTAGAATCTCTTCTTTCAACCCATTTTCTTGTTCTTCAAATGATTGTAGAAGTTCTTCATTCTTCTTATTTGATGTTTCGAGATCTGCTTTGAGAGAGATGATTTTTGCTTCAAGTCCTTCACTGTGATTGGTTACTTCATCGTACAACCTTTGATACTTGTTTATATGTTCATTCATTCTAGAGATCATATCTTTGTAGATAGATACCCTCTGATTAAATAATCTTTGTTGATCCTCAACTTTACTCCTGAGATTTGTACTTACTGCTTCTAGATCCATAACATTACTTTCACTTTGGTTTTCATGATCTTCACCATTGCATGCACAAGAAAGTGAATCACAAGAACAACAATCAATACCTGTTTCATCTTCTTCATTTTCTACTGTACATGTTTTCTGAGATATCTTCCCTTTTTGAGTAGCCTTCTTCTTTTTCTTCCTTGCCATTGTGACGGATCTCCTTCAAGCGATCAAGCTTCTGCAGAAGGACCTGCTCTGATACCAATTGTTGGGAAAAATAATGAGAGGGGGGGGGGGGGGTGAATTAGTATTTAGAGCTGACTGAAAACTTTTTTCTTTTTTTTCTTTCTCTTAAACCCATACACTTTCATGAATACAACTGGCCTTGCGTTATCTCCAGAAAACTGCATTTTATCAGGAAAATACATTGTACATTGAGTCTGCCTGTCTGTTACATCATTCATTCATCATATGTTTGTGCTTGATAGCATATAGGTAAGAACAGAATTAATCATCACACATAAGCGACACACATGAACACCAGGATTTAAGGTGGAAACCCAATTCGGGAGAAAACCACCGCTGCCGTCGTCTCAGTCTTCAATATTTTATTATAAAGAAAACATCGTACAACCATGTACTGGCGCAGACTCATACCAGCACGCAGGCACCCACCTGCAAAAGGCTGCAACCTTCTCTCGTTTACCATCCTCTCCTGGAAGGGAGCTACTACCCCCTGATCTCATTTACCAGCCTCTCCTGGAAGGGAGCTACTACCCCCTGCTCTCGTTTACCAGCCTCTCCTGGAAGGGAGCTACTCCCCCCTGCTCTCGTTTACCAGCCTCTCCTGGAAGGGAGCTACTACCCCATGCTTCTCGTTTACCAGCCTCTCCTGGAAGGGAGCTACTACCCCCTTCTCTCGTTTACCAGCTACCACTGGAAGGGAGCTACAACCCCCTCACTGAAGGCTTTGACCCTTAGCTCCACTGTGGACCACGTTTCATCAATTTTCATACTGGATCCATCAGCTTCCACACAACATACCTTGTAGGCCAATTTTCATCCACTCCACACATTTAAGCTCAACATACATCAAACTGAAACTTATAACCCCATTAATTCATTCATTGAATCATCAACCAATCAACCAACAACTTGATCTTTAATCAACATAATCAACCTTCAAACAACCGAGATCTGTATGAATACACCATTGAAAGATAGCAGTAAAACAACAAAACAGATCAGACATTTCATTCCACACACTTCAGCAAAACCCTATATTCCATACGCGCTTTTACTTCACTGAACCTGCGTTTATACGCGCTTCCACAGAGACAAAACTGTGTATTTCAGAACTAACCTTTGATTTCATACACACTTTTGCTGAAATGAACCCGCATATATACGCGCTTTCACTGTGACGAACCTGCGTATATATCTGCAAACATTTCAGGACTGTGCAGCTCTTTAGATCAGATAAACAGCTCAGATCTTACCCTTCAATTCAGCAAAGGTTCTCCAGATCACAGATCTAAACATTCCATAAGCACATCTAGAAAATACATAGTCATTTCAGATCTAGAGATCCCTCTTCATCATTTTATTCATAGGTGCATTATTAATTCAGATCAATCAATAAACTGTTACCCATTCCATGCAGATATACTTCAGAGTGAAGTATTCATTAAAACCCAGACCTATGCACCTTATCAACAATCATAAACTTTTCCCAATACTTCAATTAGAACAGTGAAAACACTGTAACCAGAACTTCAGAAATAACCCAGACTTCAGAATAGATGAGAAGATACAAATTCAACCCTGAACCTTCATCAATTCAAATAGAATACGCTACTTTTTTTTACTGAAGCCGCGTACATACGTGCTTTCCTGCAAATCAACCCGCGTATACTTCTGTGTATTTTATTCTTCAGAAACCCTAACTGCCATACGTGCTTTTAATGAATCGAACTAGTGTATAGATATGTAGAAATATATATTTTGCAGAACAGACCAGATCTATAAGACTTACCCAGATTTATTCATTTTCTTCAGCAGAATAGTGCCAGTTCTCCATCATTCCTTCAGTAGGTCATTCTAGTGATTCATCATCATCAGATCTAGAGATCTTGAACTATCATCATATCCATGGGTGCATCATAGATTCAGATCTATCAATTAAGAACAGAGTTCATCCATGCAGATATACCTTAGAGAGATTTATTCATCAACAACTTTTACACATGCACACTTTGCACTATGATATTCTTCTCCTTAAATAGATTTAGCTTTTACCAATACCATGAGCCAAAACCACACAAATTCCGATGGTATTCTTGGACGGAATTAAATAAACAATCCAGCGCTCAAATACTGTGGGCCAATACCATGGTAAAGTCCCCTGGTTTTATAAATTTAGAGCGCAAATAGGCATATGCTACTTGGTACGTACTTTTCCGCGTACATATGCTACTTGGCCTTTAAAAACTCGCGTATAAATTGTGACATATCTTATTCATCATTAATCTGGCACTTATTCATCATATCTTCGTTACTTATGAATTTCTCTGTAGATACATCCGATTTACATCAGCAACAAATAGGTTGTTATCCAAAGACAACTCATCAAGTCAGTTTTCATCAAGAACAACTTCACCAAGCAGGTTGTTTCCATTAAGGACAACTTAAGTAGGTTTCCATCAAGGATAACTTCATCAAGTAGGTTGCCATCAAGGACAACACATTGCATCATATTGCCAACAATCTCCCCAGGTTGCCATCAAGGACAACACATTGCATCATATTGCCAACAAGACTGACCCTATTCGAAGGCCTATTTACCAAAATCACAATAGTAATTTTTATTCAATGGGATTGATATTAAAAATAACTAAGGGAATTTATGTAATAGAGACAAGTAGACAAGTTATTTTATTCAAAAAATATATTTTACCATGACAAAATACTATTTTTTTCCACTACAAACTGAGGCACTTCCACACAATTACCTGACTATAAATTTCTCCTTTTGTATTTTTTCTCATCTCCTTTGAATTTGTAGTCAGATTAAGGAAAATTTGATACTGACCATACAAAAACCTCTTATAGTAGTAGCTTGTAGCCTTGCCTTTGATGTACAAATGTTATTTTTTGTAGTTTTTACACACCAAAGATACATTTAGCAGAGCTCTACTCTACTACAAAGGCTCCAAATGTACTAGAAGTTCACTTGTAAGTGTTTCATAAATATCAAAGATGCTTGTATCAAAAATGGTTTGCTATGTTGACAAAAGTGGATATATAATATAGCCCCCAGAAGGGCTCAAGTCCTACCAAGTGATATGCCCCATGCTTTTGAATGTACACATATCGCACAGGAACAGTTGGAGCCAGGTGCATGTCCTAGGTTACTTTTCCCAAATAGATACCCCCCACTCATGATTTCTAAGTTGAAGGCCACTGAATTGAATGTCACTAAAGGTTCCTTTGTACTACTAAATCTAGGGTTGTTGGACTCGTCATAATAAGAGGAAGCCCTTTGTGGAGGCTTCTAATTCAAAATATCCATTCAAGCTAGTATTGAATTCAATCTACAAAGTGCCCATAAACCATTGATAAGAATTAGCAAGCTTATCTTTCTAGAAGGGTTTGGAATGATTCCACTTCTAATCCTTTGATCAAAATAATTTTATCTGCATTGCTTACTTGAATTCGCCTTTTCAATTATTTTGAATATGGAATTGTGACTAGCAGCCTTCAACTAGAAAACACAATATAGAAATAATATATACAGCCAAGAATAATTTCAGAAGAAAGAAGTAGAAATATACATTTAATCACTCTTCAGAAAATCATTCATAGCCAAAGACAAATTTCTCCCAATGCTCTATGCTCTCCTATAGAGACAAACCATTTCCCTAAATCATCACAAGGGGAAAGTAGCTTTATGAAACAACTCTGCACAGATAAATGTATATGTGAGAAAGGTAAAAAATGAATAATTAATTATTCGCTGTACATTCCATCTCTCCAGGCCTCTGTGGAGAAATAGGATCTCCTAAACTA
This sequence comes from Pinus albicaulis, assembly GCA_034641835.2. NCBI lineage: Eukaryota > Viridiplantae > Streptophyta > Pinopsida > Pinales > Pinaceae > Pinus > Pinus albicaulis. The sequence goes on from CM076583.1 coordinate 89,838,912, forward strand.
TGTTGGGGAAGCATATGAAAACATATGAATAATAGTCAACAGATCAGTAGAATACACTAGAAAAAATATGGTGCTAGAGTATATTTAATTAACCATAAAAACTTAACTAAAGAAGAGATCAAGATCAGCATAAGAGATTTTGATAGAAAATACAAATAATTGTAGAAACATTACACTAAAATATAAAGGAGGCTCCAACTTACCCCTAAATAGCCAACTAAAGCTTGATTATTGGCAAAAAATGGCATAACAGTTGATGTCATATTTGCTACTACATCATGAAATAAAAAATGATTAGTTATATTAGTTATTGCAAGGTTGAAAAACATGGAAATGGGAAAGTTTAACAAAATCCAACATCCATACTTCTCTAATCAAGCTAAAACTTATATATCCTATCAGGATGATTTTATAAGCAATTTGATCCAAATGAATTTCATCAAGAAGAACACATAAGGGAAATCCAACCTAGGTTTTCATCATTGGAAGGATATAGACAACAGTAATAGCCAAATAACACAGTAACTCAAGGTGACTTTGAAATGACAAAAATATAACTCGCAATTACTGATGACAGACTCCTTTATCCATACATTAAGAAATAGATAAATGTAAACAAATAATCACGGGTCTAATTGGTAAGCCCTTGGAATTGTTCATGGTAGCAATCTTTATAGGTGTGACCACTGTTTTCCCATTTAGAACTCTAGAAACCCCTTGTTCCTATGTTCCTATAGTTACAACAACATCCAAATCCCCTTTGCGCTATGATATTTTTAGATATCCCCCTTTGTGCTCTGATATTTTTAAATATCCCCCTTTGTGCTTTGGAAAATGAAACTTTCACTTAGCACCATACTTGAAAATACCTATCTTGACAAAAAAATGAGATCCACAACAAGAAATTCAGTAAATCAATAGTTCCAAAGGAAAAAATGTAATCCAATTAGAAACAACTGTAGAACATGAAAAAACAAAACTTATCACTGAGTATCTTACAATGCACTGAGGCTGACCAAGCCTCTCTGGTAGTGAAAAAATAGCAGGTTTGACCTGCAAAGGCAAGAGCATATAAATTTAAGAACTGATTACATATCATATTAAATGGAAGACAAAAAATAATGGATGAAAACAAAAACTGACTTGAGTACCTCACTTCCATCAACATTCTCCTCTGATTTTGAGGTTTCCAGCCTATCTTTTGGATGGTGTAACTTGCATTTTGAAAAAAATTATAAATAAAAGCTAAATTACAACAATATCATAAGGATCTCAACTAAGGGAAAAAAAATCTTCATTTAAATTACAGGACATTGAGGCTCGCCTCGCCTCTCCAGTGGGGACTCACTTCTTGTGGCAACATATGGCAATTAGAGCCACACAAAATATGTAAAATTACTGTCCCCATCAAACTTAATCATGTATTGTAAAATGGAACAACCTTGCTGGCAACCTTACAAGATTGGATATACTGATTCAAAAGTTATAGCAAACTGGAAAATTACTCGAGCATTATTGAGATTGAACTTTACAATAAACTTGTATATACCCATCAGAAATTTCATTTGATAACACTGCAAGTAGTAGTTCAATATGGGGCTAGAAAAAACAATCACTGCTGCAAATATGTAGGTGGGAAAGAATAGAGATAGCAAGACAAGAATAATTTTAAGGTTATTATTCTTGCTACAATTTTAATGCCAAGGGTGAAAAACCACGTAAGGATGGTAAGAGTCATACCATATGAGAGAATTACAATTAAGCCCATGATTAGGAATTTTATTTTCTAAAGGAATAAATGTTTCATAGAAACAAATTACTCCCTATTACAACTAAAATGTGCTCTCTAAAGCATAAGTTCAGACACACTATTTAGGTGTAGATAATCATAATACCTTGATATTAAAAATTAATAGCATATTAACATTTTCAAGTGGTAATTAATTTCCACAACACAACCCATCGTCCACTAATAACATATCACATTAATAAGTTTTCCAGAGTGGAAGATAGATGTTTATTTACTTCACAAACACATATGTGTAATAAAGTGTGCTTATCTTTATTATCTGCATTTGATGCTAATTATATTGGCACACACACAAACAATAACAAGTACTACAATATAACTTCAAACATATAAAATTAACAAGTTTTCCATACTGGAAGATAGATGTTTATTTACTTCACAAACACATATGTGTAGTCAAGTGTGCTTATATTTATTATCTGCATTTGATGCTAATTAAATTGGCACACACACAAACAATAACAATTACTACAATAGAACTTCAAACATATAATTGTTGTGATAGCCAAGGGTTTGCCAATTTTATCAATTTTATGTAGTCCAGGTGAAACAAATTAATCCCTAATACAACTGGGATGTGTTATCTAAGCATAAGATTAGACACGCTATTTATGGGAAAATAATCTTGATGCCTTGATATAAAATATTAATAACATACTAACACTTACACGCAATAAATAATTTCCACACAACCCACAATCCACTTATAACATATCACATTAATAATTTTGCCAAACTTAAATATATATGTCGATTTATTTCACAAAAAAAATACGCGTAATCAAGTGTGCTTACTATTATTATCTGCAATTTGGGGCTAATTATATTGGCACACACACAAAAAATAACAAATACTACAATAGAACTTCGACCATATTATTAAAAATTGTTGTGATAGCCAAGGATCTACTAATTTTGTCAAATTGATCTAGTCTAGATATTTGAGATGAGTTTTATCCTCCCCACCTAGGTTGAATTCCCCCAAGTGACCTTAGCAAGTATACTATTCAACAGATTTTATCTCTGTTGTTTACCTTGCCTTTTTCTCTTTTTGTTTGTTATTGTAGAAACTACCTCTCACATACCTTGGAACTTCACATACAACACTTGAGAAATCAAACTTGAGCAGCTTGGAACTCTATGTTGGAAAAAATAGCCTAGATCCATCTTAACTCTGGATCTACCAAGCGACATGAGAGATCAAATGTCTTGAGATGCAAAATTCCTTTAGAGTGAAAAGATATTTGATCCCTCTTAGCCCTTGGTAGATCCAGAGTTAAGATGGATCTAGGTTGGTTTAATTTTTCCTTTTAAATAGGATTCAACATGAAGACCATGTGTCAATATAGTCATTACCATGGGTTCCCATAAAACTAGAGCTCAAAAACCCAGTAACTTGACTACATCAAGTTTTCCTAACAAAAATTAATAATAATAATAATAATAATGTATAATTTCTATTTTATTTTTTATTTATTTTTCCTGAGTCAAACTTTTTACAAGACATTATATCATGTCTATCGTACTAGGCTAGAAAGCGCCTCTCAGCACAATGAAAATCATCTATGAGTGGATGTTGTTTGGAGATGATTCAACATCCTAACATGGTAAGTAACTCATTTATCCCGTTGAAAATTACATGGGAAAAAAGCAGAAAAAATATATTTATTTTGGTTGAGAATAGAAGAACACAACTCATTCATACAATCAAAAATAGAAATTGGGGAATAAATAAGAATATACATACAAGCACACATTCAATCATGAGACAAATATCTCCATTCAAAAGCGTAACGTATTTGTGTTTTTGAATTATAGATAAATCCACCATTTCTTTTGTTTTTGAATAAAAAGATATTGAAGACAAGATATGAAAGATGGATCATAAAACTGCATAGAAGCCATAACAATGGGGAAGATGTGAATGGCTAGGAAAATACATATGATTGAAGATATTGGAAAATGTGCAATTTTTTTCGATCACAAAATCATTGATTTTAATAAATAAGGTACATACTTTCAGAGGAGAACTATATACTAGAAGCAAAAGTAACTTGTATATTATTATATGCTAAAACTTTGCAACATATGAGAAAAGAAGCTATTTTAAGTACTAAGTTACAACTCAATACAATTAAATATCAATACAAATTTAATAGTAACCTATTTCCAGTTTGGAATTTTATCAGCTAGAACCCAAAGGGGTATGTTCAAACTTGCAATTAGCTCCAAATTTACAGGTTCTTGTCATCATATAGTGAGTACAATCATTTTCTCTAGGCCGCTGAGGATAAATGGGAAAATCACTTGAACTGTCCAACCTAGGGAACTTGGCCAATGCATTCACAGATGAAAGAGCTTCATTTCACCCAAATGTGTTATGAGTTCCCATAAGACTATAAGGAGTAGAGAGAATATAGCATATTCTTCCATGGTACCTTGTTTAACCAAATGGCATTGTAGGCTAAATTCTTTGATAGCAAAAAGCACATTCATGGTTCCAATCACATTCTTATGTTGAGTATAGCTGCTCTTCCTATGTCTATCATGGAATAAGGAGTATACCTCTGTTCTTCAAAGTGTACGACTATCTCGGGTTCAAAGGACTTGAAATCCTCTACAAGGAAATCAAAATCACAATCATCTCCCACAAATAAGTCAAGCTGTTTGCTAGAGACTTGCTTCCATCTCTTTATTCTCTTCTCAATTGATGCAATAGGAGTTAGATATTTGATCACAAACTACTGGTAAAACAACCTACAGACAAGGTTATCAACAATGGAAACTTGGTATCCTCTATTTGAGAGATGAAAAGTTGTTTCCCATCAACAATAACCATCCCCTCCTACAATTTAATATTCCAAATAGGAAAATGATAGCAATACAAAGCATAGAAGACTAAATCTACAAAAATATGGAAAATAAATTAAAAACACCATCAAAAGAGCCAGAACTACTGAGAAATTTTATTAAAATACTGGAGATGAAAAATAAGTACAACAATGCTCAAAATATAGCACTTTAGCTGGCTAAGCTAGTTGGAATGGCCCTTAGATTCTCCCACCCAAACACTGCTCTACTGTTGCTCTAATGGACTCTCCCTCTGCGTTGTCCCACTAGAAATGCTGGAAAATGTTACTTTTGGCTGAATGGGACTATGTATATGAGGCTGATCTAGTGCTCAGAAAATGTTGGGATTTCAACCATAGACTCTACCAAAAAAACCCAGAAAGGATTTCCAGAAAGGCTGACCCCAGAAAATCACCCTCCTAGGACATGGAAACACACAACTGTTGGTTATGTAGAGGTATGGGCTAAACTAATAGATAAACTATCTGTGAATGCTCCCCAAAGCTCAAATATTGAAGGGTTGATCCCCTCACTATATTCCAAGTGAAAATGCCTTGGAATTTCTCCCTACCCAGAACCCCTCTATTGGTGGACTGCGTAAGTCACTAGGTGAGTGTTGTTGGACTGCGTAAGTAATTGGGTGACTGTGTTGCTAGGGGAGAGACTTCTTGTGACCTGATTCCAAGATACTGAATCATCTCTCATCAAACAATAAATTCCTCTCCTAAGCGGGCACTCGAAGTCCCCTGAGGATGAGGTTGGGATTGCCGCTCGGAGAGACCCATGTGCTAAAAAACACTGCATAGTCGGCTAAATAGCTCAAGTGTGCTCAAGTCATAAAGACTGAAAAATCAGAATATGGAAGAATGATTTCCATGGCAACCCTCACCCCCTTCTTATTCTTGTGAAACCCTACATCCTTGGGTCCACTCATTAACTGCGCTACTACTTTTCCCCTTTACTTTCACACTTGTCGCACATCCACTCATTAATTGCACTGCTACTTGTCCCCTTGGCCCCACAGGAGCTGCGTTGTCCACACTAGCTCTAGAAAAGTGGTTTTATTCTAATTGTTGGGTTTATGGGTCCCTTCACCCTTTTATTTACCTACTAAACTTAAGAAAAACAAAATTGGAAAAAAAATAATATTTCTAATTAGATTTCAGCTAAGTAGGAATATTACAGTCCTCCCCGCCAAAACATTGCTTGTCCTTAAGCAATGGCAAAGAGGGATTCTGTAGAATTTTCGCCCCCTCCCAAGTGGCATCCTCACCTTGAAGGTTCCTCCATATGATAACATTTTCTTTGACTACCCTCCTCCTTAGCTGCCTCTCTTGAGTGTCTAAAATGGCCTCTGGCTATAAAACGAAATGTCCCTCATCATCAATAGGCAGAATTTCGCTAGTGGCAACCACCTGTTGCCCAAGATCATTTTTTAGGCATGAGACATAAAAAATGTTGTGGAACCTACTCCCAGTTGGCAGCTCCAACTCATATGCTACCTCCCAAAAAGTTGGATCACTTTGTATGGCCCATAAAAGCGGGGTTAGAGCTTCTCATCTCCCTTCTACTTCAGTTTATACTGCTTGGATGGTTGAAGACGGAGGTAGAAAAAATCATCTACCTCAAACTACCTCTCCACATGGCCTCGATCTGCATACAAATTCTATTGGTTTTGTGTTGTAGCCATGTTGTCCTTGAGAGCACGGAGTATGTCCTAGATCTCCTAGATCTAGTCCTTGGCCCTGGGGGCCTTGCTTGCTCCAAACATCAAATCAGAAAATGTTAAAGCATCATAAACAGATAAAGTGTAAAATGGAGACATACCGATCAACATGTGAGATGTCGTGTTGTAGCAATACTCTCCCAAGTTAAGCCAACACATTCATGCCTTCTGCTACCCTGAGACATAGTTCTGCAAGTAGCCTTTCAACCAATTTTTTACTATCTCTGTCTATCCATCCATTTGTGGGTGATAACTGATACTGGGTGTCAACTTAGTACCCACCAAACGGAAAATATCCTGCCAAAAGGCACCCATTAAAAAATTGTCTCTGTCACTAACTATGGTCTTGGGAAGACCATGAAGCCTAAAGGTATCCCAGAAAAATAATCCAGCCACCTGTGAGGCAGTGTACCATGCAGAGATGGCGAAGATGTGTGCATACTTTATCAACTGTCGACAACCACATAGATACAATCCTTTCCCTTCACCATGGGAAAACTCATGATGAAATCCATGGAAATTCTTTCCGACTTCCCCTCAGGAATGGGGAGGGGTTGTAACAACCCTGTGGGATTGCTCAACTCCCCTGTGTTCCTCTGAAAAACTGCGCACTCCCTGGCATGCTGGAGTACATCCTCCTTAAGGCCTCTCCATGAGAACCTCTCCCTCATGGCTCGGTATTTTTTAGTAAACCCTCGATGCCCTGAAAGCGTTAAGTCATGTGTTGCGTGCAAGATCTTCCCCTTGAGTTGAGAGGTCCCTATCAAGAAAATCTTGTCCCTGTAATAGATGACCTCATCAATCACTCGATACCAGTCATTGATCACCTATCCAACCACTACCTCAAAAGAAAAGCAGTCCTTGGAATAATCTACCAATAGTTGAGCCCTCCAATCTGCATCGAGGCTCATCAAAGACAATGTTGTTGGCCTCTGAGACAAGTCATCTGTCACCATGTTGTTCTTCCCTTTGACATACTTGATGTCAAAATTGTAGGCCAAAATGTTTCTTACTGACTTCTGTTGCCTCTCCTGCAACTATTTCTACTCAAAGAAGAATTGGACACTGTTGTGGTTTGTGCTTACTCAAAATCTGTTGGCCACCAAATACTGCTGGAACTTGGCCAACGCATGCATGATGGCTAGTATCTCTTTGTCATATATCAAATACAAACTCTCATGCTGTTATAGCATCATTTCTCACCTTCATATGATTCATGATTGCTTTTATGGCTTTGGGCACCCATTCCTACAGACTTGGACAAATTCACTAAAAAACAGTGTAAAAATCCCCATACGCGATTATGCCCAGACTTTTCCGTGTGTATACGCGAGTCCACATGCACTTTTCCGCGTATGCCATTAAAATCATTAAAAATATATATAAAAATTCCCTATTTTTGGGTTGGGTTGATGGTTACTCTGGTAGTTCAACCACCCCAGCACGTGGCCAACTGTTTCCAACTGTTGAAACTACTTTGAGGGAGTATAAAAGCCCCTCATGTGTATGGCCTAAGGGAGAGAGAGGAATTATTGATATTATACTCTGTTGGTATTCCCTATCCAAGTCTGATAATCCATCCCTCCTGCACTTTCCCAGTTCATTACAGGAAACCCTTGTTTCCTGGAGATGCTCATCTTCCTATATGTCATCTCGTATGCACCAGTTTGGAAAGAATCTTAGCGAGGCAAGGGTGAGACGGATCCGGACGACGATCTGCTCGAAGATCGTGGAAGGATTCAGGTGATCTCTCCACTCGTTATTTTTGTACATGTTATTTATAATACAGAAGTACCATCTTGTTCCCGAAATATACGTGTTAGTGTCTGCTTGCATATATGAGAATATTTTTATTTAAGCATTCATTACGGTTTATCTAATGTTTCATATGGATTTCACTAACATTTAGAGTAGATATATGCTGTGCAACCAGTTCTTCGTGCTTGTTTCTTCTTGTCTTTCAGGTTAAGAAGGAAGGATGGTTGCTGGGGGTTTGGACCCCGCGGGATCTGCTTCAACCGTAGGACCTATGGGTAACTTCCTCAATCTACTCTATTTAGTTTTTCATGAACATGTATGGTTGTGTGAGTCCTTCTTAAGTAGCATGCCCCTGCTCTGTGGAGGTTTAAACCCAACAAACCTCTAGGGTGATTTTCCCCGAAACAGAACTGGCGACTCCACTGGGGATCGCATTCTTGTGATTCCCCTGTTGGGTGGTTTCAGCTGTTTGATAGGTTTCCAATAGTTTTAACTTCTATTTGCAGTCCAGTTTACTCTTTCTCAGTCAGACTGAAGTCCTGGTTTCTTATCCAGGCTTGATCCTTTTTGTTTTTTCATTATTTACCTTTATATACGCACTTTTTTTCTACACACAGTCGCGTATACACGCAATTTTGTCTAAAGGGAGTCGCGTATACATGTGTTTCCTTTAGCACAGTCACGTATGCATGCTGGTTGCTAAACTATGAAGTTGCGTATACCTAGGCAGATTTTGAAATTTTGGATTTCTTGACTTTTCAGTCCTTTCTGTCTGTGGAGACTTGTTCCTGCAGTGTCTTTGTACCCTCTGGATTGTGAAGAAAGTGGTCTTTGGTCTTTTCTCTCTTTCGTTTGATCAAAAACTAGTCTTTTTGGCAAAGTGTTGTTTCTGGTGCTAGCACTTCTGGTTTGAGTACCAAGATCTCTTTCTGAGCATTCTTGGCTGTTCTGCTTCATCAGAACAGAGAGCTCCTGCTCGTTTACTCTTTCCTATCTTTGTGTTTTGCTTTGCACTACGATATTTGCATGTTTCTTGGTTGGTTTTCTTGAGTTCAGTTGGCTAGGTCTTGTTGCAACTTTTGAGGAGTCTTTCTTGATTCTTTGAAGTTTTTGTTTGCGGCAAGGTTGCACTATTCTTCTAGGCTGAGTGGCTGAGTTTTCTTGTCTTCTTTTGCTCATATTGATCTTGCTACGAGTTAGCCCTATAAGATTTGGAGCATTGTTGAAGTTTGTGCTTGAAATTCAGTGTTGTTTAGCTTGGGATTTGATAGTTTCGCTTGGTCTTTTCGAGCTCTTCCTTTATAAAACTCAAAAGCTCAAAAAATATTTGCTTTGCTTTTGTTTTTTCATTTCAAAAGCTCAAAAAACATTTTGCCTTGTTGTTCGCTTTTGTTTTTGCATTTTTGTTTTCGTTTCTTTGTATCTTTTGAAGCTTGGTTGAGGTTTCTTGCCTTTGGATTTTGGCTTGATAATTGGAAAGAAGTTGTCATTCATTTCTTCCTCTTGTTTTTAAGTGTTTTTGGTGTCTTCATATTAAGAGTTCTTGATTTTGGGAACTAGCTTTCTGGACAACCAAAAAGAGTTAAAACTGAAGGATATTTTGGGAAATTTCACTCTGCTTTAGGAGATTTTGCATCTTAGAATTTGCATGCTTGTAGTGATTTGCATCAGGTGCACTTAAGCATTTAGTCATTTTCATAGTTTTTGTGAGTGTGAGTGTGTTATCTGAAAAGAAAAATACAATTTTTAATCTCGTAGAACCTGTATAGAGATTGATTTTCATCGAAAGACAATAACTGCATTTGCATGTAGTTTGGTTTTTATTAATTTCTTTCTGCGTCAAAACACCATAAGTTTCATCTCCATATCCTTTTGACTTAACATAACAACCCATTAAAATAAGCGATATAATTTAAAATCAACTAGCAAGTTTTATAAGTGTCATACACCAACTAGCTAGGTTGTAGGGCCTTGGAATAGGTGAGTGGAGAGTTAACTCTCCAAGGCCGCTCAAACAAAACATAGAAGTTGATTAATTGAGCGAAATCCAACTCCGTTAGGTGGACCGGGAAAGCTCTCCTCCAGAGAGTCAAGCGCAAGGGGAAGTGAAGCCTGAGAAGAGGGATACCCCCTCTCTGATTAGCTGAATCTGACCTCAATACCGTTCCGCCCGGCTTCTGACACGGATCGGTGCCCATAGTTGCCACTCCTAGGTTCCACACAGGTGACTGCGGGGGGGAATACCCGTGGTACCTGAGGCAGACGTTGCATCACTTTCAGCAGTACTTCTGGGGGGTGCCCTTGCGAAGCTTGGGTGCTTGAGCCAGCAAAGGCTGTCGTTAGGAGGTCGGCGTAACTTTTTCTGATACCTTCGCTAGTAGGCCTAGGCCGTAATTATCCCAGACTGCTTTCGGGAGGTCCTATATTTCGCTTTCCTGTATTTTGGTGTCCGGTCCTCATCACCCGGAGTGGAAATACTTGAAGGCTGTTTGCTTGATTGTATCTCAGGTATTTTTCTTTTAGTGAGTGCTCTTTGTTCCTAGCTTGCTTAGCTTTATATTTTTTGAGTCTAATTAAAATTTGCTAAAGTGGCTGATCAAGCGCCTCGTTGATCGAGGAGAATCCAGGGGTTATCTCCCGAGAGTCCAGAGCCTTCTTCGAGAAGGCGTAGGAGTGATTTAGCAGGTGGTTACCATCCTGTGGCATCTGACGCAGTGGAGAGAGATCCTCCACAAAGGTCTGAAGGTTTCATAGCTGATTCTGGTGTCGGTTCCGAGAGGAGCGTTCCGCTCACCTCGCGAGTTTTATTTCCTCAGGAAGAAGATTTTCAAATAGAAGACGTACCTGAACCTCCTGCGTCAGGTCCATCTCCTCTTCCTCCTGATTATCCGTTCGTTGTTCAATACATCGGGCCTGAGTCTGAGAGACTGGAAGATCTTCCGTATCATTCATACCTTTCGATGGCCACGACTGGGAACGCGGCTTCTGCTGTGAGTGCTGCAGGCATTCAGACTCCTGCTTCTGTTGAAGGAGGAGGCACTATTGCTTTATCTTTGATTGCTTCTAGTGCTGTTGTGTTTGGCTCTGGTTTCACCCAAGCACATGCTTCTCATTCTGGTCCCTTCTATTCAGGGATGCCCACTAGTGGGAATCCATCTTTTTCCTTTTCCACTGCTGCAGCTGGATCTACACCCATGTCTTCCATGGCTAGTGGATCAGCTTCTTTTCAGGGTTTCCCCTTTAGAACTGGGCACATTCCTAGTTCCAATCCTTCTTTAGGGTCCTTTCCGTTTACGTCCCAGACCCAGAGTTTCAACCCTTGGTCTGGAGGTCAGAATTCGACCACTTTTACAGGATGGAACCCTGTATTCACTACAGTGGGGGCAGGGAATCAGTTTTAGGCAGGTCATCAAGGGAATACTTCTTTCCCTTCGTTGAGTGCTTATCAGACCTTTTCTCCTCTTTCTAATGCCTGGAACCCCTATCAGGGGCTCTCCTCTTCATTTCATACTTTAGCGGGGGGAACTGGTCTGGGCTTTGGTAACTCTGCGTTGGGAGGAGGTTCTTCTCCCTTTTCTACGAGTCCTTTTTGGCAACCTGGTGCCTCATCAAATCTAGGGTATTCTTTTCAGAATGTTGGGAATCCATCCCATCAAGGATGGAATCCTCAGGCTCCGCCTCGCTTACCTTTTCTGGCAACGTTAAACTTGCCAGATCTGTCGAAGTTGACTAATGATCCGATTTGTTATGGTCCGGGGTGGCCTCCGGTTCCCACCAAACTTCCTTCAGACATTCCAAAGTTTGAAGGCAAGAATGGAGAAGATCCAGCTGACCACATCACTACGTTCCATTTATGGTGTTCTTCGAACTCCTTGATCGATGATTCGATTAGGTTGAGATTATTTCAACACACCCTAACTGGAAACGCCGCCAAATGGTATATTGAGATAACTGGGGGTAGTTTTGCTACATTTGGAGAACTGGCTGTTACATTTCTGAACCATTTTCAGTTGCCTGTCCGATACGACGCTGGGACTGAACTCCTAGCTAATTTTAAGCAGGACGACGCAACCCACATTTCTGATCACATTCAGGAATGGAGGAGAAGGAAGAGGCTTATTAAAGCTCATATTCCAGGAGAATTCCTTTTGGAATGGTTTCTAAAATCCCTGCAGTCAGATATTTCGAAAGATGTATCCCTTTCTGGGGTATTTTCCGAGGAGCAGGCCATTTTTAGGGCCCAGCAGCTGGAACTGATCTATTCTCAGTCTGGGGTCCTCCATAAATATCTGCCCAATGCTCCTCGCTCCAAATTAGATTTATCAAAAACTAAGCCCGGTCCTCATGGTGACGGACTGATTGGATCGATCAATAGTGGTGCAGCCAGCCTGCTTACTCAATTGCAGCAGTTGTCTTTACAATCTGCTCCTTCTGGTCAGGCTGTGCCTGCTGAGTCATCACCTTCCAAGTCTTTGTCCATAAATGTTGTCCAAGCTTCTGATCCCAAAGGAAATCAACAATCCGATGGGAAGAAGAACTGACGAAATAACAAGAAGAAGGGCAAGAACTGGAAGGGTAATGCGAATAAAACCAACGAGCATGTGGTGAGGGTCCAAAGGAGAAAAGAAAAGTGAAGTTTCCATGCAAGTTGTGTACTGGAGACCATCTCACACACCTTTGCCCTAAAATTCAGGTTGCGCAGCGCTTGTTAGCCCAGCAGGGTTCTTCTAGTTCCCAGGCTGTGTTAACAAACCCTTTTCACCAAGGGCAACAATTAGTTGTTGGCGCGAACCAAAATCCTGGGGCTTCCTCTGGGGGCACCCAGGAAGGGGAAATTCCATCGAACATTTTCATGATGAGTGCTCACGCGGATATCGCTACGAGATCCCGTGATTATGGCGGAGAAGAGTCTTCGAAAGCTAAGGATACTCCTGATGCTACTGAGCTGCTTCACATTACGAAGCCTACTGTTGATTCTATGCCTCGGATGCCCAAAGCATCTTCTAAGCGATCAACGATTAATCCGAACGCTAGGGCTGCCCAGAACTACTTGATTGTGGAAGATCTGGCGCAGAGTCCTTGTGCTATGTCAGCTTTAGAGGTACTCCAGTCTTGTCCGGCTCAGCGCAGTGCTTTGCTCACTTCCATTGGGGCTATTGATCCAAAAAATTCTCTTCTGATTATTTTTGATATGACTAATTTTAAGAAGAGACTTCCTCATCACATGGATTTTCATATTAAATCATCGTATCGGAAGTGCAATATCTTTTGAACGGTTGTTGATGAGGGTGTTTCCACATGTGTGATGTCTCTCACATATTGGAAGACAATTGGATCTCCCAAATCTGTTCCATCTACCACTCTTCTGACTACGTTCGATGGTCATTCTCACAGACCCCATGGTATTGTCCCAGCTTTGCCCATCTGTGTTGGGGGAAAAACTGCCAATATAGAGGTTGAGGTAGTGGACGCAAGCTTGGACTACAACCTTCTGGTGGGGAGAAACTAGATTTATGAGATGGATGCCATTGCATCCTCATTATTTCGAATTATATGTTTCCCCCACGAAGGGAGGATTGTTACAGTGGATCAACTGGACTGTCCTCCTATAGACCCGAATGCGTCTTCTGACTCATCTGTTCCAAAGTTGGATAATACTAAGGCGCCTGTTGAGAATTTAGGAGTTGGAATGTATTCTTCTTTGATGGGTACTTTTGATATTCCTCCTCCTACGGTTCATATTAATGCAATTTCATCCTCCAAGGCTCCTCTTCGAAGAGAGTTCTTCAGAACTCATTATTTTTCGGACCCTTGGACCTTACCTTCCCCTACTGCCACATTAGCAAAAGGTCAAGTGGGTGGAATGGCATTTCCTATTTCTGCAGCTGAGATTGCTTATCAGTCTATTGTTGACTCTGCAGAATCCATCCCAGCTCCTCTGTCACCGGAAGAGTTGGATGGAGATGTGGCTCCGGCTTGGACGCTTAGTTCTTGTTTGGCCAGAGTTGCTCTGATACCTCTTTGCTCCAGAAGGGGCCATCCTGGAAGCCATGGCAGTAGTATAGATGAGCGCGTGGGATGACTTGCATCATCGGTCTTACTTTACGACTTGAGCGAAGTTGAAACAAGTTTTCCAAGTCCTCCGTCTCCTGGTCCTGTTCACCCAGTCTTGAACCCTTTAGCACCAACACAGGTTTATGCTGAAGGGAACATGGCTGTGATTTATCCTACTATCTCGATGAACATTTCCAGGGATCCCAATATTATTGAGAATGTCTTCATCGAAGCTGAATGTTCCCGTGAAGAGGTTCAAATTTACACCGAGCTCTTTAAAGAGTATAGGGATGTATTCGCTTGGTCTTATGAGGAAATTCCTGGAATAGATCCATCTATTGTCCAGCATGAGATCAAGACGTATGAAAACGCGAAGCCGGTCAGGCAAAAACTTCGTTCGGTCAATCCTAGGAAGGCAGCAGCTATCAAAGCTGAGGTTGAGAAGCTGCTTAAGGCGGGATTCATTTTCCCTGTTCCTTTGACTGAATGGGTTTCAAATCCCGTTCCCGTAGATAAACAGCAAGGAACGATTCTAGTTTGCATCGATTTCAGAGACCTAAATAAAGCATGTCCTAAAGATAATTACCCCACACCATTTATCGATCAGATCATTGATGAGTGTGCCGGTAATGAGATTTTCTCCTTCATGGACGGTTTCTCTGGATATAATCAAATTACTATCCGTCCTGAAGATCAACATAAGACTGCCTTTATTTGTCCCTGGGGTACATTTGCATACAAGAAGATGCCTTTTGGTCTTAAAAATGTTGGGGCTACCTTTCAGCGGGCCATGTCGTATGCCTTCCACGACATCAAAAAGATTATCGAGGAATACTTGGATGATTTAGCTGCTCATTCTCGAAAGAGGATGGATCATCTTGGTCACCTCCGGCAAATATTTGAAAGATGTCGTTTCTATAAGATTAGATTGAATCCGAACAAGTGTGTTTTCGCGGTTACATCCGGCCGGTTACTGGGATTCATTGTGTCTAGGGAAGGGATAAGGGTAGATCCCTTCAAGGTTGAGGCAATACTTCGATTGCCTCCCCTGTCCTCTATCCGTCAGCTTCAAAGTCTACAAGGAAAGTCTAATTTTCTTCGGAGATTTATCGTAAATTATGCTGAAGTTACAAAGGGATTTATGAGATTGTTGAAGAAGGGAGTTCCTTTTCTTTGGGATGACTATGCTCAATGCTCATTCGATGCTTTGAAGAAAGCATTAACCTCTGCTCCTTTATTGAGTCCACCTGATTATAGCAGGGATTTCCTTTTGTATCTGGCAGCAGCAGAATCTACTATTGGTATGGTTCTGGTTCAGGAGGATGATGCTCTTGCAGAGAATGTTATATACTACCTTAGTCGAGGCTTGGTAGGACCTGAACTCCGGTACACTCCGATAGAAAAATTAGCTTTAGCAGCAGTTCATGCTGTGCAGCGACTCCGACATTACATTATTCTTCGAAAAACTTATGTTTTGGCAGCAGCCAATCCATTTCAGTTTGTCCTCAGTAGGCGAGTGATTGGGGGCAAATACAATAGATGGATTGTGATTTTACAGGAATTTGATCTTGAGTTCATGTCTGCCAAATCCAAGAAATCATTAGTTTTCGCGGAATTGATCTCCGAGTTGCCCTATGGGGAAGAGATGATTTATGATGAATCCTTTCCGGATGAACACTTGTTTCTTATCTCTTCACAGGATCCTTGGTACGGAGATATCATTGTGTATCTCCAGACTGCGAAGTTTCCCTCTACTTTTTCGAAAGATGAGCATCGTAAGTTGCGTCACTTGGCCAAGAATTATTTGATTATTGGTGATGCTTTATACCGTCGAGGGGTTGATTCAATCCTAAGACGCTGCTTAAATCTCGAAGAAGCTGAGGCTGTGCTGAATGATTCCCACAGTGGAGCTTGTGGGGGTCATTTATCTGGGCTTGCTACAGCCCAAAAAATCTTGCGTTCTGGGTACTTTTGGCCCTCGATTTTCAAGGATTGTATCGAATTGGTCAAAAAGTGTCATCCGTGTCAAGTCTATACTCGAAAAATGTGCGCTCATCCAGCTCCGCTTTTTCTAGTCATTACTGTCGGTCCCTTTACAAAGTGGGGTATTGATTATACTACTTGTAACCCGCCTTCGGCTAAAGGTCACAAGTACATTATTGTAGCAATAGACTACTTTACGAAGTGGGTCGAGGCTATGCCTACTTTTGGGAATGATGGTGAGACTGCAACTCTTTTCCTTTTCAACCAGGTTACCGCTCGTTTTGGTATTCCTAGAGAGATTGTCACTGACCATGGCAGTCATTTTCAGAATAGTATGATGGCTGAGTTGGCTCTCAAATTGGGTTTCCGGTAGGAGCATTCATCTCCATATTATCCTCAAGCCAATGGGCAAGTGGAAGCTGTGAATAAATCCTTGAAGACAATTCTTCAAAGGACAATTGATAAAGCTAGATCCAATTGGCATATTATGCTATATCCTGCACTTTGGGCATACAGGACGTCAGTGAAAACTGCAACTGGCTTTACTCCGTTTCAGCTAGTGCACGGGTTGGAATCTGTATTTCCCATTGAATGTGAGATTCCTTCTCTTAAGTTAGTTGTTGAACTTCTTCCTGACACTTCTAGTCTTGAAGAATGTCTCCTTCATCTGGAACATCTCGATGAGTAGCGTCGGGATGCCGCCACGATGAATGAAGCGCATAAAAACCGAGTTAAAGTTCAGTACGATAAGGCGGTCAAGCCTAGGGTTTTTTCGGAAGGTGACCTTGTTTTGGTCTATGCCCAAGAAAAAGATGCCCTGGGGGCAGGAAAGTTTAAATCTATGTGGTATGGCCCCTTCATCGTTAAAAAAGTCCTTAAGAAAGGAGCATATACCTTGGTTGATTTTGAAGGGAACGAGTTGCCGGAGCCCCGAAATGGGCTCTATTTAAAGAAGTATTATGCCTAGGCTTTGGCCTGGCATGTTGCTTTTGTATATAGTAGTTTTGTTTTGTACATATCTGGTTGATTTTCGATCTTTGATGAGTTGGTGATGTTTTTGATCTGCTTTGGCAAGTTGTGTTGGATGTCATGAGTCATTTTGGTTTCGCCGATGGTGCTAGTAGACACACCCGGAACTTAGCTTCCGCGGCTTGGGTGCTTCATTATCCATCCGGTCAGCTGTTAGTATCAAGAGGGGTCTGCATTGGTCCTGCTTCCAATAATATATCAGAATACACTACAGTTGTTTATCTACTCTCGGAGGCAATATCTTTGGGTGTTGATTCGTTGGTAGTTTTCTTGGACTCTCAGCTGGTGGTGTCGCAGTTTAACAATACTTATCGTGTTCGAGATCCATTTTTACTCCGGTTGTTCTTGAGGGTATGTTTGTTACAAAGGTCATTTCAATTTTTAACTTTCAGTCATATTCCTCGAGCTGACAATTGGTTGGCTGACTCATTAGCAAATCAAGCACTGGATTGGCATATTAATCATTCCATACAATAAAATTTAATCATCAAAAACATCATACATTTTGATACATTTATCACATCACATCAAATATCGATGTATATATATCATCAGAGTGTTCAAAAACTTTACAAAATTTGGATCCATAAGGTCATACAAAACTTGGGCTTATGCCCCGATCATGTTCAGTCTCAAAAAAGAATATACAGTCATCTAATACATAATATCTATCTACTCCTGAGGTCCCTGCCCAGAAGTCGTGTTCCTATAGAACGTGACCGCGGTGGCAACTCGGCGGAATAATCGTACCCAGTCTCGGGGCACTCCTACCACCCGTCTCTGGATGGCTTCCGGCAGGTCTTCCACGACAGCCATAGGTATTTGGCGGGTTAATCCCTCCAAGTTCCTCTGCACAGCCTGGAGGGTCCTGTCTGAATCCACTGTATCTGCTTCGCCCCTGCGACGCTTGTGGCGCGGGAAACCCTCAGGACGAACTGGTCCAATATCTGTATCATGATCATATTTACATTGTCAGTCATTATGAATCCAATTAAAAAAATGTTTGTTTTTCATTTTTTCATACATATTTGAAAAAATCCAAAAATTTATATAAGTCAAAAAATTGCAAACTTACCGACTGTACCCCATGTTGTGCCTGGTGGAAGAACTAGATCTGGATCTCCACGAAAGTCCATCCCGGCATAGGGATAGTCGTCCATAGCGATGATTTTTTCTCCCCACCAAAGGAAGAACTAATCGTCCCAAGTGGTCTGGGGAACTTCACTTCCCCCTAATCTCTTCATCATGTCTGCCCAACGGGCAATTCTTGGGTCTCTCGGGCTGCTGATGGTAGAGATGACTCTGGGTCTCAATGCTGGTATCTTCTCAAAGAAGAATGTCATCAAAATTGTACCGTATCCAAAGTGTTTTGTTTTTACTTGGCGGATTGAGGTCAACTGTTGCTTCATGTTCAGTAATAGGGTTGTGCACCAATCATACACATGAGTCAAGCATTCTACTGCTATGCTCATTTGCGTCCTGGACGCCTGATGTAGGGAGGCAGATCCTGCCACTCTGCCAATGGTGAAAAGGAGGATTTTCATGTGCAAATCCCATAAATCTTTAATCGCAATCTGAGTTCCAACTTTCTTGGAACCCTCTACGCAATACACGTGGACATAATCTTCCACGGTTAGCCCTCCCAGGGGCTTCCCGTGTAAGTCTACTGGTTCTCCCCTCCGGGAGAGTCCAGTGATAAAATATATGTCTTCCACTTCAATGCGTACTGGCATCTGATCTATCATAAAGCAGTCCTCTTCTGGTTCCTAGTAATTGACGAGCATTTCTAGCAACCGAACATTGCTTTTCATATTTGGCATTTTGAAAAATTTGAACAATCCGCAATTCCGAAGAATATTTTGCGCTGCTCGATCTTGCATGACCTCTTGATCAATTGCGCTGTGCTCACGCTCTCTCCATGAGATTGTCATCCTGTCAAATTTCAATAAATCATGCATTAGCCATGCATTTTTTGATTCGGGCCTGCACATACGTGACTTTTTCTATGCACAGTCATGTGTATACGCGACTTTCCTGTTACCAACCCGCGTATGCGCAAGTCCGAGTTTTTTAGCAAGGGTTTTAATGGTGAAAATCACTAAATTTTAATTTCTAAACGGACAAAATGATTTGCAAGGATGATTGAGGAGCCTACCTGACAATTTCGGTGCGATTCGACGGTCGGTTGTTCCTGATTTGACGAAAGAAGTTTTTTGCTCCAGAGCACTTTTTTCCAAATCAGCAATGCAATAATGAACCAAATATGAGGTAATTTGTCTATTTATGCCTAAAAAGTTGAAAATTTTCGCAAAAATTTGTTATGCTCATTTTTTCGATCTATCTTAAGTTGCATAACCCGGTTGCTTGGAAGTGCCGAGTTTGGTATGTTTTCAGGTACATTTTGACGAATTTGAGATTTTTCCCGTTTTTGATCCATGATTACCGACTCGTCACGGCAGGTATATGATCTTCACTGGCATATAGGTTAGGGAAATCACTTTCCGTTGCATCTTGCATACTAGCCTCCATACTAATCACTTGCCTTAGGGTCGATCCCATCAGGTTATGAGTATTACACCCATTTCACTCGCCGATTATTCAATCATAACTTGGTGGTAGAGCCTTCCTTTACATGGGCTTCCTAGTTAGTTCCTCGCTATCACTTGTTGCCCATGCTGCGTTTTCTGTAGGCTCGGGAGTCCACTTTAGTCCCGCCATGACTTATGTGTTGAAGCTTCATTCTTCTTCTTCCTCACTGTCATTTTTTCTGGCTTTTACCCTAGAGGCTCCCTGGTGTCGTTAAGTTGTATTACTGCATTGCATATTGGCTACTTGTTTATCCTGGCCTTTAGCCAGCTTCATTTGGACTCGATGTTTAAGCCAACTTTTGACCTTGACTCTCTTTACAAGTTAACCATTGCATGCACTTAGCTATTGCGACTTGACACCCTTTTACCCATGGATGGAACGTTCCTTTGAGTATCGCTTACCAGTTTCCGCCACCTTGCATTGAGCATAGGATTGTTCCAATCCCAGGAACTAGTGCATCTAATTTTTTGATACTCGTTCTATCCATTGTACCATAGCATTCTTTTATTCTTTTTCAGGCTTATTATATGAAAAAGACAAAAAAATCAAATATAACAAAAAGAGCGGGAACGGGATGTATCTTCGTTATTTTGATGGCAGTACAGAGTCAGTTTTGTCGCCCTTGAACAAAGCACATATACTTCTATATATTTCCTTCATTTGGGATGGTTCTAGTTTTGACCTAGGTTCAGCCTTTACCATGTTTCACTTGTCAGTTCTCCCCCGGTTGGTTATCTCTTCCAATCATATGGAGAGTTTGTTTTGCCTCCTGCATGACAGACTTATACAATGTCACTTTTTACTGCCATGGTCATCACGAGTCGTGCTTTTGTTCAAGGGAAGTTTAACCTGAGTCGGCCATTCTGCGGTGTCTCTTGACTTATTATTCAGTCGGCCTTCCCAGTCTTGTCAGTATCATGTTCTATCACATCAGATGTTTTGGTCTTCTGCTCGTGCTGGTTTGAGAAGGTCCCCATTGACTTCTTGCCGGTGGGTTTGTCTCTTATCGACTACGACACATTTCTCTGAGAGCAAACCTAGAGCCGCACCCTGGCCCTATTTCCATCATTGATAGGTGACCTTGTGCTCAGCATTTGATCATCATTATGGGTCTTTGACTGAGTGGTTTCCCCCGTGTTCGACGTCAGCACACATTATCACACTTGGGATTCGTGCAGTACCTTGATTTCCATTTGACCCTATCGGTGGATTTCTCGCCTTTGTGTCAACTTTCATTATTGGTTGGTTCAGAGGGTTTCTTCCATGCGCTAGCTTCATCTTGTGCATGTCGGAAACGTACTTCGGTTTTGGTTCCGTCACTCTACTTCGTCTGATTCCTTCCAAATATTGGCCTGCGGGTTACACTCGCGCTGGACTGATGTGGGATGCCTTAATGCCTTCCTTCCAGCAGATCTTTTCTCATCGACTCCGACTCATTGCTCTGGGAATAAGGTCTAGAGTCTTTTTGTCAGTACCTTAGGGTTTGCAGTCATCAATGGCAGACTCTTCGCTATCGACAGTGGAGATTCATCATTGCCTCCTGATTGGTAGATTCTCTCAAGTGTTCGACTTCAACTCATTCATTCGCACTTGTTAGATTGTACTGGGGCACCTTGATGCTCATTTTCATTATTGGTGGGTTGTCTCGCGTTGGTTAACGGTATACATCATTGACCGGTAATCCAACGATTTCTCACATGGTCGACTTCAGCTCATTTATTCCCATTGTGTAGAATTGTGCCATAGTGATCGGTGAAGACCTCGGGTTGCATCAGCATTTCTTAGTTCACTTTTGACAGTCCATTCAGTTTCTGCCAGTGATGTCGTCCACCCTTATATGTTACAGTTCAGTACAGCAGCATCTTATATGTTGGCTCCCGAGTTGCGTGATTGT
Organism: Pinus albicaulis; assembly: GCA_034641835.2. Taxonomy (NCBI): domain Eukaryota; kingdom Viridiplantae; phylum Streptophyta; class Pinopsida; order Pinales; family Pinaceae; genus Pinus; species Pinus albicaulis. The sequence goes on from CM076583.1 coordinate 89,860,605, forward strand.
ACCATTTGTTCCACCTTTTATGATTCGGTACTTGGAGATTCAGTTACTTATATGATCAGACATCCAGTTGCACCATTCTTGATCAGCTTTCTATATGTGATACTTGGACATTGATTCAGACTTACATTTCTGGGCCATGCTCAGATGATTCATTGTGTACTTTCAGTTCAGCTATACTTGTATACATGTTGGATCTATTCAGTACTTTCTATATGATGTATTTTTTACTGAGCATGGGTATGCCCGCCTCAGCATGAGTTGACTCTCTGTTTTCTTTCATTGGTTTTTGGCAAGCTGAAATCTGGTGAAGTCCTCTCTTGTCCTTGCGAAGTTCTTTCTATGTGCATAATACATTTCGGCCATCATGTACCCCTTCTGACCTCATATATTAGGGGGCATCTGTTATAGCATCATTTCTCACCTTCATATGATTCATGATTACTTTTATGGCTTTGGGCACCCATTCCTATAGACTTGGACAAATTCACTAAAAAATAGTGTAAAAATCCCCATACGCGATTATGCCCAGACTTTTCCGCGTGTATACGCGAGTCCACATGCACTTTTCCACGTATGCAATTAAAATCATTAAAAAATATATAAAAATTCCCTATTTTCGGGCTGGGTTGATGGTTACTCTGGTAGTTCAACCACCCCAGCACGTGGCCAACTGTTTCCAACTGTTGAAACTACTTTGAGGGAGTATAAAAACCCCTCATATGCATGGCCTAAGTGAGAGAGAGAATTTATTGATATTATACTCTGTTGGTATTCCCTATCCAAGTCTGATTCCCCGTGCCTCCTGCACTTTCCCAGTTCATTACAGGAAACCCTTGTTTCCTGGAGATGCTCATCTTCCTATATGTCATCTCGTATGCACCAGTTTGGAAGGAATCTTAGCGAGGCAAGGGTGGGACGGATCCGGACGACGGTCTGCTCGAAGATCGTGGAAGGATTCAGTTGATCTCTCCACTTGTTGTTTTTGTACATGCTATTTATAATACAGAAGTACCATCTTGTTCCCGAAATATACGTGTTAGTGTCTGCTTGCATATATGAGAATATTGTTATTTAAGCATTAATTATGGTTTATCTAATGTTTCTTATGGATTTCACTAACATTTAGAGTAGATATATGTTGTACAACCAGTTCTTCGTGCTTGTTTCTTCTTGTCTTTCAGGTTAAGAAGGAAGGACGGTTGCTGGGGGTTTGGACCCCGCGGGATCTGCTTCAACCATAGGACCTATGGGTAACTTCCTCGATCTACTCTATTTAGTTTTTCATGAAAATGTATGGTTGTGTGAGTCCTTCTTAAGTAGCATGCCCCTGCTCTATGGAGGTTTAAACCCAACAAACCTCTAGGGTGATTTTCCCCGAAACACATGCGGAATTAGCTTCCAACTCTAAAAATCTATAGGATGCCCCCCCTGCATTAGAATTGCGCCCACTCCTTCTTCTGAAGCATCACATTCTAGCAAAAAGGGCTGCGTGAATTCTGGAAATGCCAACACTGGACAGCTTCTCATCACCTCCTTGAGCTTGTCAAGAGCCCTCTACACAAATTCTGTCCAAAAAAATTCCCCTTTCTTAGTGAGGTCCGTGAGGGGTGCTGAAAGCTGTGAAAACCCCTTGACTGTAATATCCCAAAATAGGGAATTTCTACAACAATAATAATATCTGAAGATATTCTAAAGTTGGAGCTTCAACAAACCAGGCACATAGCAGTGTAAATCAGCTCATAAGATGTAAAGGAACATCTACCCAGAAATTGAATGATCAACAACAAGAATATGACCTATACACTCCTTCCAAAGTGGGGAAATGCAACAATATAGGGCATAAAATGGCTGTCTTCAGAAAATAACGCTATATATGTGAGAAGTGGGACTTGGATACCTTATAATATACCATATAAAACTCACATCTAGAATTGGAGCAAAAAAAAATGCTTCTAGCCAAGTTAAACAGGTCTCCCCAAACCGATGCAGCTCAAATAAGCCCAAACCCCATGACTTTGCTTAACAGAAATTACTGAAGTATACAAAAATGTCATTTTAATGATGGTTTATGCAGAAAATAATGAGAAACAACAGATATAGAATGTACAATCATCCAATGGCTGATAAAAATGGAGATCTCTTCCTTTTTATACAAAAGAGGGATAACCCGACAAGGGCTTCATGAAAATACAATGTATAAAAGAGTAGATCTGCAGATCTAGATCTAGAAAATGCAATATATTGCAGCTCTGTATATATGTAGCAGAAAATGTACAATAAAGATAAGGAAGATGATATACAAAGCTTTCCGGGAGAAGGGTTGGCCCTTCCTCCAAGGAATAAGCTCACAAACAAGGGATCAAACCCTGCTACTGCAACACAGAGAGAAATAACGCAGTTCCTGCAAAGGAATGCATATTCAATGATGGAGAATGATTTGGTCACATGCCAAGATGTACAAGATGCTTAGAAATTTTCTTAACAGATCTTGCAAAGAAAGGGAAGCTCCCTCCTCAGAAACATAAGCTGAGAAAGTGGTGTTGGGGACTTGACACTGCAACACCCTGCAACACAGCACTATTCTCTACAGAAATAATGCTGTGTCTGAAGGAGGATGCTTGGAATCAAGCCTAAGTGTGGAAAAATGAAGTATAATACTCCTTCAAGAGGCTTCTCAAGAAAGGAGAAGGATTCCTAAACAGGAGATCCTTGTGCTAAACATCACTACAGCTCTGCTAAATAGCAAGAGGATGCCAAATAGTCTAAACAGAAAAAATAAATAATATCCAAGCTAACCCCAAATGGCTACCATCCTCTTCCTTACAAACTTTGTGAGCCTCTTCACTTTGGGTCCCACCCATTAGGGTTTCCAACTCCACATGAGAAATCTCCCTCCAAAATTACGTTGTACCTTCATCAAGGCCACTCCTCCATACTGCGCTATTTGATTTGGTCAAGGTTGACCTCTTAAATCTGCTTCATCCCTTTTCACACTCAAGTGCCCTCAATCCAGCTCTCAAATGCTTGTCTATGTTGATCCTTGTTCACATTGAACTAGTTACATTGAGGATCTCCCCTTCTTCACACATGCATGTTGACTTAGTCAAACTTGACTTTGTCCTCAACCATTTTCTCTTGTTCACACACACAAGTGTAAATTCCAGCTATTGTGATGATCTCCTTTCACATTTTGATGAGTTTTATTCATGTTTTTATTATGTAGGGGCCTCCTTATCCATTTATTCAACTCATAGGTGATAAAGGCAAAATTTAATATTCCAGCTAGCTGCAAGCTAATTTTGGAATATTACATTCCTCCCCTCCCAAATCTTGCTTGTCCTCAAGCAACCACAAGGATAGAACTGGAGAGTCTCCTTCCCTCCTCCTGTATCATCATCATATGATGAAATCCTCCAAGGAACATGATGCCATCTCATCAATGGAACTCCATAGTGCCTCTCCCAAGCATACAAGTTAGCATTTGGTGAAACATCCCAAATGGCCATCATCATAGAAAGTGAAGTACTCAAGGAGAAAACTATGTGATGTCTAGAGGTCCTCTCAAGGCATGGAGTCTGAAATGTGTTGGGAACCATCCTTCCCATGTGGATCCTCAATCCTCAAGAAACCATCCATATAGAATGAGTTACCTCCTAACATGGAAAATCCTCAGAATCCTCTTCCAATAGTAAACACAACAACAAGGACTCTTGCTTCCTCCTTGCATTATCAAAATGAAAACCATGGAGTAATAATACAATGAAGGACATGTGAAATGTCTCATCAACATAGTACATACTATCTGCCTTATACATCATGTGGAAGTTTTCCTTCCTCCTAAAACAATGTACATACATGAAATACATCTCAAACATAAATATGTGTGAATATATGAGACATATCTCAAACAAAGGTAAATACATGGACATAAGATTTAACATATGATGTCCAAATTCTCTTCTTAATAGCCACAACAACCATGCCTTATTCTTATGCATCATATCATTGAGACATAAGGAATGAGATAAGGAAATATGAACCTTTGGGGAGTGGCCATACTCACCCAAAAGCAACCAGTGCAACCATGCTTCTTGCTGGCCTGTATCATAGATCTACAAGGGGTTTGGAAACCTCTTGCTCCATACTGCCATCAATTCATCCCAATGTCAGTGATGGATCTCATTCTCCAAAAACTCGGTATCCTCCCATGGTGGTGGTGGGACACCAACCTCCTCATACTTTGAAGAAATTTGCACCTCATGAAATGTTTGAAGTGCACCTCTAATGGGATCTCCTGATGAGACCTCCTCCCCATGCATGACCTTCCAAAACCACTGAGGTCTTGGGTCTGCTGCAAGTAGAAGTATCTCTTTGAGCTGTGGCATGCTCATTGAGAGAGTTTCATCTAGGGAGGAGAAAAATTTTCTCGTCTCAAGGTGTCTACCCTTTGACATCTCTTCCTCCATTGCTTCCTGAATGAAGCTGACATCTGAATGCTCCCATGAGGAATGGGTCCTTCTTTCTTTGCTACTGCTCTTGGACAGCGCAGTGCAATCTTGCTGCTCTAGATTAGCAGTAAGTGATGATCCTGGGTCATGTTACAGTAGATTTCCACCATCCTTAAAAAGATTTGTTGCAATAATAGAAAGTGTGAATTAAAACATACCTTGTTGTGCTTTGGGAACATATTGCATGGCTGCAAGAGTCCTTTCTTCCACTGTGTTGGCTCCCCCAACTGATGATGTTGAAGGTTTCTCCTCCAAGGTTGTGAAAACACTGATACAAATCTCCTTAAGGGGTGACGAGGGATCCTCCCCCTCTGATCGTTCTACATCAAATCTCTTGATCACTTCTGAGTGAAATCTATAATATTAGATACTCTTGCATGACTTATGTGACTGAACCACTAAGTGCTTGCTTTGCCCTTCATGTGCAACGCTATAATCTCTACTGCTTGTCTTTCTACCAATAGATGTAGTAGGAAGAATGCTTCAATTCTTCTTGTCCAAGCATCCGCTACAGATGTCCCATCAAAATTGGACAATAGAAACCTATTTCCCTTAATCTCTCCCTTACTGCAGGGTCTCCTCCCTTCCTTCAGCTGAATGAACTGTGGAAAAGCTAGAGTCTCCTTGAAGGCTCTAGGTTGAGAATTGTACTAAAAAAGGTACTCACTTAGAATCTGATGATCTAAGTGTCTTCCATGCTTCTTTTCTTCTTCTTCATAGAATAGGAAGTGCATGGTCCCTCCTCCTCTTGAAACCCTCTAGGAGTTTCTTGGCACCTCTTCTCCTTCATTAGCTTAACCTCCCGGGAGAGGTTATTTCTAGATCTGAAAATTGATGAGAGTAAACTCATCCTCTCCATCATTTTGATTTTTCTCCTTCAGATAGCTGGATCTCACAGGCTGAGCCATATATCATGCTTTGATACCACTGTAATATCCCAAAATAGGGAATTTTTGCAACAGTAAGAATATCTGAAGATATTCTAAAGTTGGAGCTTCATCAAACCGGAACATAGTAGTGTAAATCAGCTCATAAGATGTAAAGGAACATCTACCCAGAAATTGAATGATCAGCAGCAAGAATATGACCTATACACTCCTTCCAAAGTGGGGAAATGCAACAATATAGGTCATAAAATGGTTGTCTTCAGAAAATAACACTATATCTATGAGAAGTGGGACTTGGATCCCTTAGAATATACCATAAAAAACTCACATCCAGAATTGGAGCAAAAAGAAATGCTTCTAGCCAAGTTAAACAAGTCTCCCCAAACCAATGCAGCTCAAATAAGCCCAAACCCCATGACTTTGCTTAACAGAAATTACTGAAGCATACAAGAGCATTATTTTAATGAGGGTTTATGCAGAAAATAATGAGAAATAGAAGATCTTGAATGTACAATCATCCAATGGCAAAGAAAAGTGGATATCTCTTCCTTTTTATACATAACAAGGATAACCTGGCAAGGGCTTCATGAAAATACAATGTACAAAAGAGAAGATCTACAGATCTAGATATGGAAAACGTAGTATACTGCAGCTCTGTATATATTTAGTGAAAAATGTACAAGAAAGAGAAGGAATATGATATACAAATCTTTCCGGGAGAAGGGTTGGCCCTTCCTCCAAGGAATAAGCTCACAAGCAAGGGATCAAACCCTGCTACTGCAAAACGGAGAGAAATAACACATTTCCTACAAAGCACTACACAGTAAATGATGGAGAATGCTTTGGCCACATGCCAAGATTTACAAGATGCTCAGAAACTTTCTTAACAGATCTTGCAAACAAAGGGAAGCTCCCTTCTCAGAAAGATAAGCTGAGAAAGTGGTGTTGGGGACTTTCCACTGCAACACCCTGCAACAAAGGACTATTATATGTAGAAATAGCACTATGGCTGAAGGAGGATGCTTGGCCTTAAGCCTGAGTGTGGAAAACTGAAGTACAATACTCCTTCAAGAGGCTTCTGAAGAAAGGAGAAGGATTCCTAAATAGGAGATCCTTGTGCTAAACAGCACTGCAGCTCTGCTAAACAGAAAGAGGATTCCAAATAGTCTAAACAGACAAAATCAATAATATTCAAGCTAACCCCAAATGTCTTCCATCCTCTTCCTTATAAACTTTGTGAGCCTCCTCACCTTGGGTCCCACCCATTAGGTTTTCCAACTCCACATGAGCAATCTCCCTCCAAAATTATGCTATACCTTCATCAAGGCCACTCCTCCATACTGCACTATTTGATTTGGTCAAGGTTGACCTATTCAATCTACTTCATCCCTTTTCACACTCAAGTTCCCTCAATCCATCTCTCAAATGTTTGTCTATGCTGATCCTTGTTCACATTGAACTAGCTACATTGAGGATCTCCTCTTCTTCATGCATGCATGTTGACTTAGTCAAACTTGACTTTGTCCTCATCCATTTGCCTTTGTTCACACACACAAGTGTAAAATCCAGCTATTTTGATGATCTCCTTTCACATTGTGATGAGTTTTATTCATGTTTTTATTATGCATGGGCCTCCTTACCCATTTATTCAACTCATAGGTGATAAAGGCAAATTTTAATATTCCAATTAGCTCTAAGCTAATTTTGGAATATTACATGGACAAAATTCCTATAGTAGGTGCAGATGCCTACAAACCACCGAAGGTATATCACATTCTTTGGTTCTGGAAAATCTTGAATGGACCAGATCTTCTCCTCAATTGACCCTTAGTCAATCCAATCCATTGATATTCCCTAGGTAGAGAATCTCTGTAAGTTCAAATTCGCACTTGGATAGCTTGGCATCGAAATGTTGATCCTCCAAGATATGTAATACAGCCTCAATATGTTGCAATTGTTCCTCCCATGTTGGTTTAGAGATGAGAATGTCATCAAAGAATACCAGCACAAAATTCCTCAACTGACCACGGAATATGTTGTTCATATAATACTGGAAAGTGACCGAAGCATTGGTCAGCCAAAAGGGCATCACCAAGAACTCAAAGTGACCATAGTGGCATCTGAACACAGTCTTGGGGACATCCTGGTCCCTCACCCCGATTTTATGGTATCCAACCTCAAATCGATCTTGGAAAATAACTTCAATCCCATCAACTCATCCATTAGCTTATAAATCCTAGGAATTGGGTATAGGCTCTTCATGGTTTTCTTATCTAGCACCCTTTAGTCGATGCACATCTGTAAGGTGTCGTCCTTCTTCTTTACCAACACTATGGAAGAAGGAAAGGGGATAGTGCTGGGTTGTATGTTTCCTAATGCCAGGAGCTCATAGATGGCTCTCTCAATCTCATCCTTGTAGGCCTTAGGGTGCCTATAGGGAGTGGTGATCACTGCCTGAATCCCCTGCTCCAACTCAACAGCGTGCTCGAACCCTCAGTCTGGTGGCTGCCACAGTGGTATGTCCCCAAATATTGTGGGGTAGCGGTCCAATATAGACTGTACATCGGGGTGTACAAACTATCCTATGACTCCTACCTTTGAATACTTCCCACTCAATGTCCCCCTTTCAAAAATTTGCCTCTATCTGATGTGCCAAGACTGTCTGGGGTGGATATATGTGCATGCGCTTCATCATCTAGCGCTTCACGCTCTTCCTGTCCGTCCACTCCATCTCCAATTTCTCCCTATCTGTAGTGACTTTTCCCAGCATAATCAGCAACTGCACACCCAATATCACATTGGTGTCTGGGATGTCAACCACAAAAAAATGATCCATTACTGTATATGTTCCCATGGTTACTATTAATGTTGTAACATATCTCACATGCTACATGGTCCTGGAACCTGGAACGAATATAGAGAAACAATCAAAACTCTCGGTTGGTATGCCCCTCCTCTGCACTAGTTGAGTATCAATGAAATTATGTGTGGCCCCACTGTCCACCAATATGGTAACACGTTGTCCTTGGACTGTGCCTTGGACTCTTAGGTTCAAATAATTGGGAACTCCTTGCAAGGATGCAAGGACTCCTCTTGTTGGTGCAAATGATCCTCCTTATGTTGGTGGTGGTGGCAGTGGTGGATCTCCCCCTGCTGCATTAGAATTGGAATCTCCTCCCAACTCCTCATATGCCTCTTCTTCTCCCTCAATTTAAGAGAAGACCTCAATGTAGCATTCTTTTCCCACAGCACAACGATGACCCAGCACCCATGGATCTTGACAAGTGAAGCATAGCTTCCTTCGTCTCAAATCCCTCCGGGTATCATCATCCAAAGGCCGTCGACCCTGGTTACACTTCGGGGGTGGAACCCTAATGTCTTTCTCCCTTGGCTGGAATGCTGGATTTTGGGGAAATGGAGCTCTAATCCTTAGCAAGGCATCCTGTAGATCCTTGGCCCTCCCAACTGCGTCCTGAAGTGTAGCCAGCCTAGTGGATCTGACTAATGCACACAAGGGCTCCGCCAATCCATCGATAAACATAAACACCCTCCTGGCCATGGACAGATCTGGAACCATCACTGAGAGATTCAGTAACTCGAAGATATGTCTTCGGGTGCCCTGTGCATTTGAGCTTGGCTAGCTCGAAAAAATATTCTTTTGGGCCCTTTTGGTCAAACCTCTCTACTAGTCTCGGGTGAACACTGCATACGCATTTACCCTTGCGTGACCCAAATTGGTCATCCCATGGAACCACCAATCATGAGATTCCCCTTCAAGGTGCAGCATTTCCACCTTGATTGCCTCTACCTCCGCCATTTGGTTCAACTGGAAATAGATGTCTAACTTCTCCACCGAATCCTTTTTCGTACTCTTTGATGACCCATAAAAATTACGCAGAATAAGTCTACCCGTGGTATCTTGAAGGTCATTTCCATGTGTGTTCCCACCTCCTTTGTTATAGTTGTAGGGTCTACGGTTGTCCCTCAGCTGAAAAAATTCATTCAAGGTCAATTGATCTCTAAACTCTTGCCCATGAGTCATCTAATCCACAAAATACTCATCGTAATGATCCGACCCCGGCCCCTGAGGTCCTCTTGATCCTATCTCTGCTACTAAGAAAATGGAAATGGTAGAGAATTTTGAGGTATATGACATTACCATTTTCTCAGGCCAATGGTAAGAGGTTCCCAATCCTTCTCCATTCTGAAACCCCCTTGGGATTTCCCTCTTTCTGCTTTCTCTGGAAAATTTTTGCTTAATCTCTTCTATTTTCTTGGCGCACTCATACACATATTTGAGGAGCAGGTTTCCAAACTCCTTCCTGCTATCCTCTTCTACCATTGGTGCCTTCCCTTTATCCTTCTCCACTGGAACGCAGTCTCCTTTTTCGGATGTGATCTCAAGCTTACATTCTCTATTTTTGCACTGCCTTGTCCGATCTGAAATGTCTTCTCTATCTCTGGGTGTCATATACTAGTTGCTCAAAAAGATGAGCCAAGTATATGAGCTCTGATACCACTATAATATTCCAAATAGGAAAACGACAACAATACAAAGCATACAAAGAATAAATCTACAACAATATGGAAAATACATTAAAAACACCATGAAAAGAGCCTCAACTGCTAAGCCATTTTATTAAAAAGTTGGAGATGAAAAATAAGTACAATAGTGCTCAAAAGATAGCACAGAGCCAGCTAAGTTGGCTGGAATGGCCCTCAAATTCTCGCACCCAAACACTTCTCTATTACTTCTCTGCTAGACTCTCACTCTACGCTGCCCTGTTAGAAATGCTAGAAAATGTCGTTGTTGGTTGAATGGGACTGCGTAGATGAGGCTGATCTAGTGCTCATAAAATATCGGGAGTTGAACCACAGACTCTACTAAAAAAACCTAGAAATAATTTCCAAAAATGCTGACCCTGGAAAATTACCCTCTTAGGGTTTAAAAATGCACAACTGTTGGGTGTGCATAGCTACGTGCTGAGCTAATAGATAAAATAGCTATGACATCTCCCCAAAGCTCAAATATTAAAGGTTTTATCCCATCACTAGATTCCAAGCGAAAATGCCTTGGAATTTCTCCCTCTCGAGAACCCCTCTGCTGTTGGACTACATAAGTCACTAGGTGACTGCTGCTAGACTGCGTAAGTCACTGGGTGGTTGTGCTAGTATGGGTGGGACTACTTGTGGTCTAATGCAAATATAATGAATCGGCTCCCATCAAACAATAAACTTCTCTCCTGAGTGGGCACTCGAAGTCCCCCTAGGATGAGTTTGGGATCTCCGCTCGGAGACACCCACATGCTAAACATCACTATAGACTCGGCTAAACAACTCGATCGTGTTCAGTTCGTAAAGAAAAAAAAATAATAATATGTAAGAATGATTTCCATGGCTGCCTTCATCACCTTATTATTCTTTTGAAACCCTACATCCTTGGGTCCACTCATTAACTACGCTACTACTTGGCCCCTTGACTTTCACAGTTGTTGCAAATCCACTCATTAATTGCACTTCTACGTGGCCCCTTGGATTTCACACTATCTCTGCTACCCTCTTGCCCCCTTGGAACCAAAAGAGCTATGTTGTCCACATTAGCTCTAGAAAAGTGGTTTTATTCTAACTGTTGAGTTTATGGGTCCCTTCACCCTTTTATTTACCTACTGAACTTAAGAAAAACAAAATTGGAAAAAAATAATATTTCTAATTGGCCGACAACTAATTAGGAATATTAGACCCAACCATTACTTTCTTCCCTTTATCTCCCCCTTCCATGGCAAGGGATTTTGTTTTCACTTATTTCTCCTTCACAGAAGCAACCCTCATGGAAAATCTGGTAACATTTCTTCTACTGCACTGTATTTTAAACAAAGATAAAGATACAAACCCACTGCATCCAAACAAGGCCACTTGCTTCCAAAATGAAATAGAACCCCGCCCTATTCCAAAGGAAATTGCATTAGGAGGCATCATTATATTTCTTGTAGCATCCACATGAGGCTTAATACAAGCCATTTAATTGAAACAAGAAGCAATCAAAAATGTATGTGACATGGATTCATGGTTTAAAGCTAGTGTGTACCTAACCTAATATAGAAATGGTACGTCAGCCCTAGACTTGACCACATGTGAGAATTAGTACATATATAAAATATAATCACAGTCATTTTACACATAAGATCTACGTGATAGAGGTGTGTATGGTTATTTGGAGCCATATTGGTCCTCCATATATGGTTATTTTAAGTAATCTGGAATAGAACAAAATATTCCCCCCTGACCTGATAGAGAAGCTTCAAAAGCAAATTGAGACCTAAATTTTACCAAATGAATGAAAAATGAAAAAAATAATGGTTTGGCCCTTGGGAAGTTGAACATCAGCTACTCATAACTGCAATTTCTAGCCTAAATATTAGCAAGAGTCTTCACTCTGGAAAGTACTGAATTAAAATTTTAAACATTGTAGGCCAAGTAAAAACATTTTTATAACCTATTCTTGTAGAAAATAATAAAAACCCAGCTAAGAATATTACTGGTGAAGAAAACCTGAAGAATATTTTGATGTATTGAAGGCAGATGAGGTCCGCCCACAATCACCTACAAGTAGGAATCCATGTTAACAGAGAAATATGTGTTTTTATCCAAAGTTGATAGAGTTAGAAACCATATAGAGAAAGTGATACTCTGGTAACAGTAGGAATATATGTTTTGTTCAGTGGAAAGAAAGGGTTGAAAGTGATGCAACAGTAGTAGAAAATGATGATGTGACTAGGTGACTAAAAACGTTAGTCACCACAACTATTTCAAGTGAATTACTACTAAATTTGAACAATTTTAAGTGACCCAACTAAAAACAACTAACTTAAATGACTAATTTAGTCTAGGGATAAAATAAACGACTAGATAATAAGTGACCCAACTAAAAACGCATAACTTAAACGACTAATTTAGTCTATGGATAAAATAAATGACTAGATAATAAGTGACCCAACTAAAAATGACTAACTTAAATGACTAATTTAGTCCATGACTAAAATATATGACTAGATAATAAGTGACAAAATTAAAAATTATTAACATAAATGAATACTGTAGTCCAAGAATAAAAATATGACGAACAAGTAAGTACAAGAAGTATATGATTTAGTCATTTATGCTAGTTATTTTTAATTGTGTCACTACGGAAATGCAATTTTGCAATTTTGATATTAAAGTGTTACATTTCACTAAATTTTGACACTGCAAATGGATTCAGAGATAAAGGGTGTCTTTGAATCCATCTACAGTGTTAAAATTTAGAGACAAAGGGGTTTATTCCCCACATTCATGGATGGCATCCACAATAAACTTGTTAGTGTGGACTGGCGCACCTTACTCAAGAGATTTGATCTAGGCATTTGATAATGTAAAACTAGCCAAATGCCCATAAACACATAACAAATTGTTTAGCTAACCCTTATTTTCCATGCGAAAATACTCAAGAGATATTTTTCCACATCTATGAATACATGTTAAAAATAATTATAACCAACGTAATCACAAATTAATTATAAATTTATTGTTATATGTTCTTATTATTTGATATATAGTGTACGTTTAAAAATATTTTGAATGAAACTAATGTTTAAAAATAAAATCATAATATTATTCACTTAAAATAAAAGTGAAAAATTTCTAGAAAATTTATACAAACATTATAAATCTTAAAAATAGCTTAAAAGATGAACTAATCTTTTTTTTCATTTTCTTATTTTAAAAAACATATTTTTTTCTTTTTTTTCAAGAAAAAATAAAAAATATCTCTTCAAATTGACAACTTCATAAATATTTAAAAAGTTAAATACTATTAAATATCTAAACCCAAATCAAATTGGTGGAGGGAAAAATCAAAATGATGGAGGTGTTATCTCTCCAAAATTTCCCTAGGGTTGTTGTGTTGTGTTAAGAGAAATATCAGAGGTAACTATCAACCACTTTTGGAGATTAGGATCTAGCCTTCCTAATGCTCAGAGAGGGCTCTCTCTTAATGATTTAACCTTGTTGTTTTAATTGATTTTAGGCTAGTTTTGTATGCTTGATTTTGTTTGATTTTGATTTGTTGGTGGAATTACTAATTTAGATGGATAGGTGTCCATCTATTTTCCATTGGGCTATGGAGTAAATATATCAAGAAAACAGAACAGATCCAAGTTCTAAAGGAAGTGTTACAGGGCAAGGTAGCTGAGAAAAGTCAGATCTTTAAATGTTAAATGGTGAAGTGGTTTTCAATCAAGATCAAGGAGCAGTTAAGGATTCCTTAAACCGGATAATGAATGAAGGTGAAAGAGGTCAATCGGGATTGGAGAGAAATTAAGGGTTCTCTAAACCAAATATCAGAAGAAAACATGAAAATGAATAACAGTTCAAAACACAGTGTATTTAAACAAGTTCTGCAATAAAATTCCTGTTATAAAGTTAAGATTTAGAAAACATGCAAGTTTATGGAATACTTCAGAAAATATACATGAACAATTGAAAATACTTCACTTAAGTGGCTCAACACATGAATCCTGTAAAGAAATTTACTTGTCATGTCTGTCAACTTGGAAATGGTACAATAAACCCTTAAGTAGTAGATCAATTCAACTATAGAAATATTCAGGAATCCACCCTCACTACTTCAAATTGATGAAGTATTTATACAAAACTTAATACAAAATATCCTATCAACTGATTAGGATTTAATTGAGGAAAATAAATATCTTCATGCAAGAATATAGAGACACCTATTTAACTAATTGCAAGTTGTCCATGTTTATTTTATTTATTGTTTTCTTCTTTGATATTTGTTGTCTTTCACGCTGGCCGGTTTTCAAATTGTCTTGTCTTTCACGTTGCTTGTCATCTGATTTTTTTTTTTAACCTTGTCTTTTATCTGTCTTCATCTTTCACCTGTCTTTGCTGCTCTATTTATTCTTTAACCTGACTACTCTTTTACCTGTTTTCATCTTTAACCTGTCACAGTAAATCACACCATTTTCCTAGGTTTCTTCATCTGGAAGTGATCCAGGTGCATCTTTAGGCACTAGTGGCTTGGAAAATTTCTCAAAATTAAAAGTGTCAAGAAGGTGACAAACGCAGCTTCAAATTGAAGAGCTCGTCGTCATGATCGCAATGGTGTGAACGACGCATCAATCCAAGCTCGTATGAGGGAGTTACAGCAATTTGAAGTTTTGTCAAGGCAAGGGAAGTGGGGCCCAGAACATGCCACATGGAATCCACGTGGGACCCACATAGCAGCGTACCAAGCCCTGACACATGGCGCCCCTCCATTGGTCCTCAGCCTGCATAAGAGACAAAAAAAAAATACAATATTAAGAAATATCATATAAAACAAAATTCCATATAAAACAAACAATCAATATAAAAATGGTTTAATAATCATAAATCCTAAGGTGGGCATATTTGAAATCAACATGGTTGGAAAAATCAATGAATTGTTTTAAAAGCCATAAATCGTTAAACAAACAAATCATTACGTATGTATTAAAACAAACCATTACGCATATTTAAAGAGTATGATTATTGCGATATTGTTATATGGTATGGTTTAAGTTGTTACAACCATACAACGCCATTATGGTAAAATGGTTATACACTATATTAAAATATATGCGCCCTAATCAAATGGTGTTATAACAAAACACACCTAAATGGAGGGGTTGGGATTTGACCCCCGACCTCTCTCCAACGAACCTGCATACTTTACCATTGCTCCAAAAAACTTTCTTGGGTAACTTCGCCCGAGAATTTTTATATAATCTCTTCAATTGCACAGTGCAGGGGGCAACCAAGAGCGGGCATGATTTTCGAGGCCATGCCAGACCAGAGGAGAACGCGCATGAATTCCGAGACTGAGTTTTAATTGTAGGGTGGAACCATGAGCATGGAGCAATAGTTATGCAGGCGGAACCATGAGCCTTGAAATTTTACCACTAGGTTAGATATATGGAGAATTTACTATTCTATCAATCTGGAAGGTTAGTGCTTAGACATAGTCTGCATATGTTATATATCCTAGTAATATACGAATAGCTAGTAGTGTTTTTGGTATATTCTAGCTTATTATGACTCTATATTATATAAGTGAGTTTGAAAGTGAAGTTTCATTCATTTGTTTTGTCATTCCTTCCCTTAGAGTTAGGATTCATAGCAGGAGTAAAGGTCCTTTCAGTTCAATTACTCTTTCTATGAAGTTCAGTAACACCCCACACTGATCGAGTTATTCAATTGAATGATTATATTATTCAAAATTCGGCCGCATATGGCCCATTCTCATTTAGATTGGATATAGAAATTAATGGTGGAACATTAGTATTCTATTGTCCTACTGATTTTGTCTCTTTCTGCCTAGTTCCTCGCTTTATACTTATGAGTCTGTGGTGGTCCCGTACTTCATTTATTCAGCACCAGCTCTCGCCTTTCTATGACGTTCCGCAGGTTCCATTTATTGTACACACACTTTATAGACTGAATTTCCCATGTACAACTCCTTATTTTGACATGGTTATATTACTTAATTTACCACTTTACACATCGTTTCTGTATTTCATTTACAGTTACACCGGGGCACCTTGGTATAGGTAGGTGTTTCTCTACCAAGATTTGTAATGGTATTTCAAGCTATTTATCCTGTTGTCTCTATCAATTTCCTTCACAGACAAACTAATGGAAACATATTATCCAACAGATGAAGGACCTAGCAAGGTATATCAAAAATTTTACCTATTGCCTCTAGTCTCAGTTTCAATTGAATCAGCACCTGTTGATGTGCCGAGGGAAGTCAATCCTTATCTGTCTGGATTTTCTGACTATTGGCAAGTCAGAAGGCTTTAAGTATTTTCAGTAAGAAAGCAAGTCAAAAGGTAGGAATAGATCTTCTGAATATTTGCAATTCAGAAGGCTTATTAATGGATTCCCTTCCTTAATTCAAGTCAAAAGGTAGTGCTAATCACCCCACTTCCTAGGGAGGTAAATTTTCTCCATGTCGAAATATAGCCATGTTTACAGTCATTTTTCACGGTTTTCCACTGGGAATGTAATGACAAGGTCAGATTCGCCTTTTGAGTTGCAGATTTCCAGTCCACCCATGGAGCAGCTACATGGAGGAATCTAGGGGGAATATAAAATATTCCTTTTTTCCCCAGATCTTCACTTTCTCAGAATTCAGAAAATGGATAGTCGATTTTGCACTATTCGATGCCACGAATCTGATGGCGTATTCAGATTTTTCATTTGAGATTTATATTTTTTGGTCACTTTTTGAAGTGAAGTTGCTAGTGTCGGTTTTCATCGAGTGAGCAGTTGATTTCACACCTTTCGATGCCACGATTGTGATGGTGATTTCAGATCTAGCAACAACAACGACCATTCTTTATTCATCTTTAGCGTGAGGTATATGAGGAGTTAATTTCATGTACTTATTTGTTCCTGAGATGCTTAGTGATGTACAGATCCCTATTGATGTTTGAGTCATGGGATCTTGTCTTGTTTTGTTATTTATGTACTTTCTGTCATGGACTTGTATTATGTTTGATATCCCTTGATGCCATATTGGTGAGATATTCATATATGTTGTTGAGATCCCTTGTTGGCCATGCTGGCGGGATACTCTGTGCCACATGTACGTCATTGAGATCCCTTGTTTTCCATGTCAGTAGGATACTCAAAGTATTTATGTGTGAGCTATTTTCATACTAATAGGAGTCCTTATTGTGCATCATAGTTCTGTAGTGGAACATCTCGTAGAGAGGTCTAGCCACTCTTGTGTGAGGGAATTTTCCTTGTATGTCAGTGAAACGCATCCATGTACATCTTCTTCTTACAATACTTAATGCAATGGCCTACACCATCTTGACACCGAGGCCTAGAGATGTAGTCCCTCTTGGACGAACTCCGTTATCAAAAGATGTGTTCTTATGATTGTGGATCTTGACATGTTATGTTCCTCTTCTTTACAAGCATAGAATTGTTCATTTATGTTCATTAACGCTTAAATAATGCAAATTCTAATTTATCAGCTGAAGTAAAAGGTCTTGGTTAAGGGTTCAAGAATTTTAGCCTAGATCAAGTAGTATCAGAGTAGGTCTTCTTTCTGATTGAATTATAGGCATGAACATTGAACGTTCCCTAAGTGAGCCATGGAGAGTGTCAAGGACATGTATGAGACCATGCTCAGGGTGTCTGAGAAAGTGGACATGTTGTACAAGGCTTATGAAAAATAAGCCTTAGAGAACGCCAAATTGAAGACACTCCTACAGGAATAAAGGGAGGACAAACAACAGTTGCAGCTTTAGTTTTAAGCCACGACAGAGGCGTGGGAAGAATTGAAGCACAACAACAAAATTCTTCAAGTAGATCATGCTTCTTTGAAGGAATTCCTACAGGAAGAGAAGGATAAGAAGCAGCAGTTACAGCTTTAGCTACAAGCTGTGACAGACACCTTGGAGGAAGTGAAGCACAATGAAGGCTTACAAAAGCCTTCTTCACCTGTTTCACAATCAACAGCTAAGGTAAACAGTGTTTATTTCTCTTTAGTTTCTTCACATGATATCATCTCGGTTGGAAGTGTGGTGATACCCATTGTAGGAACTGACATGAGACTCCTCACCAAGATGGGGTATAGAGGAGGATGACTTGGCGTTCATGGCCAAGGCATAACCAAACCATTGGAGGTTGTACAAGGACCCCATTATGCAGGTTTGGGGTACACTAAAGAATATTGTTCGAAGGACATCGAGGGAAAACATATATTGATGAACTTTCGAGGGAAGAGGAATGATGGGGAAACTTCACCATCATCCCATGACAACACATATTATAGTGAAAGAGCTGAGGCGAGCTCCCATCACCATGATCGTACCATAGACCACCATAGAAGGTATAATAAGTCTCATTATTCCAGAGTGAATTGTGATTATAAGAATGTTGATAACCATGGTCGTAAATCATGGCATCGCAAAAAATGTCATTTTTGTGGATTAAATAACCAGGTTAAGCAGGTTTGGAGAAAAAATACCTTTTGCACCGCAACCGAAGTGGCCACCAAAGAGCCACATACTAGAGACTCCATCCAGAACAACGCCTTAAAGACAAAGCGCCCATGCATAGACCAATCGAAAGAGCTGATCGACAAGCAATTTTTCCACAGGGAAATGATCCACTCACTTTGATAAGTGAGAGATGGTTCTTCTAGATTTTTTTTCTAGATATGTTAGCTTGTCATGGCCGTGTTTGTAAATCATTTGTCGCAGTTTTAATTGTGAAAGAGATGATGTGTTTTCCATCACTTTTTTAAGCGACAATGATATTTGTTGGCCTTGTTTTATGAGTCATGTGATGCATTTATTTCATGTAAAAGTTATGAGGTGTTTTCCATCACTTTGAAATGCGTTGATGATGTCTTGTTTTATAATGATAACTAGGGTATGATTTCCATCTCGATGTAAGCTTGACCACCAAGTACATGTTATAAACTCGTGGCAAGTATAGGAGATGTTTTGGGTCACGATTGGTCAATTTGAGCATGTAATTTGTAGGGGATTGTACTACAGGTTTAAAGAAGGTACATGTGTCAGTTCATCGTTTGTGGCTCCAAAGAATGCAGGTGAAGGAGAAGGAAGGGTGACTTTTTCAGGACACTTGTGGTGCAGACATGGTACACGGCAGTGCATATACTTTTGATGCTTTTGGAGGACCAAAAGCTCCTCAGTATGGATGATTGATCTAGGTGGATCTTTAGACACCAATGGCTTGGAAAATTGCTCAAAATTGAAACTGCCAGTAAGGTGACAAACTCATATTCAGATTGAAGAGATCGTCGCCCTAATCGCAATGGTGTGAACGACCCATCAATCTGAGCTCATATGAGGGAGTTAGAGAAGTTTGAAGTTTTGTCAAGGCAAGGGAAGTGGGGCCCATAACATGCCACATGGCATCACAGTGAGAACGTGTGACCCACATAGCAGCCTACCAGGCCCTAACACATTGTGCCCCTCCATTGGTCCTCAACCTGCATAAAAGACAAAAAATATATATATATAATATTAAAAAATATCATATAAAACAAAATTCCATATAAAAAAAAAATCAATATAAAAATGGTTTAATAACCATAAATCCTAATGTGGGCATATTTAAAATCAACGTGGTTGGAAAAATAAACGAATTGTTTTAAAAGCCATAAATTGTTAAACAAACAAATCATTATGCATGTATGAAAAAAAACCATTACGCATATTTAAAGAGTGTGGTTATTACCATATTGTTATATGGTATGGTTTAAGTTATTATAACCATACAACGCCATTATGGGAAAGTGGTTATACACTATATTAAAATATATGCGCCATAATCAAACAGTGTTATAACAAAACGTGCCTAAATGGAGGGGTTGAGATTTGACCCCCCAACCTCTCTCCAATGAATCTTCATACTTTACCATTGCGCCAACAAAATTTCTTCGATAGATCCACCCGAGAATGTTTATATAAACTCGTCAATTTCACAGTGCGGGGGGCAGCCAAGAGTGGGCATGATTTTCGAGGCCAGTCCAGACCAGAGGAGAGCACACATGGATTTTGAGACTGAGTTTTAATTGCTGGGTGGAACCATGAGAATGTAGCAGAGATTATGCAGGCGGAACCATGCACCTTGAAATTTTCCCAGGGAGGTAAATTTTCTCCATGTCAGAATATAGTCAAGTTTACAGTCATTTTTCATGGTTTTCTGCAAGGAACTTAATGGAGAGGTCAGATTCGCCTTTTGAGTTGCATATTTCTAATCCACACATGGAGCAGCTATGTGGAGGAATCTAGGGGGAATCTAAAAGGTTCCTTTTTGCCCCATATCTTCACTTTCTCAAAATTCAGAAATTGGATAGTCGATTTTGCACTATTCGACACCATGAATCTAATGGCATATTTAGATTTTTCATCTAAGATTTATAGTTTTTGGTCACTTTTTGAAGTGAAGCTACAGGTGTCGGTTTTCACTGAGTGAGTAGTCACTTTCACACCTTTTGATGCCACGATTGTGATGGTGATTTCAGATCTAGCAGTAGCAGCAACCATTCTTCAGTTATCTTCATCGTGATTTATATGACAAGTTGATTTCATGTACTTCTTTTTTCCTGAGATGCTAGTGTTGTACAGATCCCTGTTGATGTATGAGTCATGGGATCTTGTCTTTTTTTGATATTGATGTAATTTATATCATGGGCTTGTATTATTCTTGAGATCCCTTGATGGCATATTGGCGGGATACTCATATATGTTGTTGATATCCCTTGTTTGCCATGTCAACAGGATAATCAAAGTCTTTATGCATGAGATTTTGTCATACTGATAGGAGTCTTTATTTTGCATGATAGTTCCAGAGTCGAACATCTCATAGAGAGGTATAGCCACTCCTGCGTGAGGGAATTTTCCTTGTATGTGAGTAAAACACATCCATGTACATCTTCTTCTTACAACACTTAATGCAGCGCCCTACACCATCTTGACACCGAGGCCCGGAGATGTAGTCCCTCCTGGGCGAACTCCATTATCAAATGATGTGTTCTTATGATTGCTGATCTTGTCATGCTATGTTCCTCTTCTTTACAAGCATGCGGTTGTTTGTTTATGTTTATTAATGCTTAAATAATGCAAATTCTAATTTATCAGCTGAAGTAAAAGGTCTGGGTTAAGGGTATCAAGAATTTTACCCTGGATTAGGAAGTTTGATTTTTAACATCCTCTTGTAAATCTCATCAGCCTCAGTATACTTGGAAAATGTAGGTTTGTTTACAAAATTATGATTTACCTCATGCTAGAGATAAAATAAGTTCTCTAAACTCTGAAGGAGTACTTTACCTGTGGAAACTGTTAGTGTCCTGTGATTTGGCTGATTGGAAAGCCAAATGACAGTGTAACATCAAACCAATCTTTGGAGCCCAAGGACCTAGCCTTCCTGGACTCAGAGAGGGCTCTCTCTAATTGTGTAAGGGATATCTGTGTGTTTGCTTCTTGTGTTTCTAATTTTAGGCTAGTTATGAAGTAGGTGTTTGGTTTTGGTTTTTAGGTTTGTGAGGGATGAACTAATCAAAGACTAAGATAGGTAAAAAGATGTCAGATTAACTGGGCTATGGGGTCGAAAAGGTCAAGAAATCTTTCAGATGGTGATACAAGGTTGTTG
Source organism: Pinus albicaulis (assembly GCA_034641835.2). Lineage (NCBI taxonomy): Eukaryota > Viridiplantae > Streptophyta > Pinopsida > Pinales > Pinaceae > Pinus > Pinus albicaulis. The sequence goes on from CM076583.1 coordinate 89,882,218, forward strand.
AAGGGCCGATTTGATTCGAGGTAAAATGGATCTTTGGGTAAAATGGAGTGAGATGGACATTAAATTTGTGAAGAACAAAGTATTTCAAACATAAATAGTTTAATAGCTGACATAAACATGGTAGGGCTAACCGTTAATCATGAGAAATATAACTATAAACTGATCAATCCATAGAAATAAACTTTCAAGCAATACATAGAGATATATGACTCTCTAACTTTAGGAAATTTCTATCACACTTTGGGGAAATACATTTAAGACAAAAAAAGAACTCAAATCACTATTAGGAAACGCCTAAGCATAGTATTTCGAGCTATTGGGCACTTTGAAGCAAGATTGCATAGTTTTAGGCAAAGGGCAAGATCAGTACAAGACCTCCTTGGTTCAACAAATGACAATCAAACAATCAAAGAAAAATTTCAGAAGTGGAGCTATGACTAGCCATGAGTAAGCAGGGCATATCGTGAATCATACTTAGCATGCATAAAACCATAAATGAAACAAGCAAACAATTTCTTCAATTATCAAAGAGCAATAAAGGATTCTTTGATATGACTAAGAAGGAAGAAAGCATAGAAGCTATAAAGATACAGGAAATTTGAGGTGCCTCCAAAGGCATGTCTCAAATCTATTCTCTACTGTCTTATAGCAAACAAGAACATGGAATTATGAATGAAAAATAAGAATCATAATAGAGAGGGACACTATACCATTTTACCAAGTCAAGGAATCCAACAACAGACCTCCTTCATCATCCAAAAACATTCAAGAAACTATCCAATGCATGAGACAAGTGTTTCTTCCAAGCTTGTATAACCATATATTGCTTCTATTCATCAAGTTTAGCCTTATTTACAATGAAGTCTCTTGGAATATATAGGCCAAAATGAGGGAAAACCTCCTAGTGCAACTTGCAATCTCATTGGCCCATCAAAAATATCTGATTTTGTCCTTGAGGCTTTGCAAAGCCCAAGGCACAAAATATCTAATAAAATATCTCAAAGATGCTAAAAAAAGAAAATAAATTGACTTTTCCCAACTAACCATGGCCAAAAATAGCTAAACGCACATGAGGAAAAGTCACTTTAGAAAAGTACATTTTTCACAAAAATACTTAAGAAAAATATCAACAGAAAGTCTTCTATCTTGTGGGCAACTTTTGGAAGCCTTCCTGATGTCGAAACGAGGCCTGTGATGGCTCGTTGGAAAGCTTTGAATGTATACTTTATGAAAATACTTTGTTTTATCCAAAATAATCAATGGAAGTCTGTCAAAAACTGACCTATGTGTAAAACCCCAGAAAATAGACTTTGCTGATAAACGGGGCAGAGTGTGGAAAAAGTGACTATTTTTCACCATTTTGGGGGACCAAATCATCTTCAATTGATCTGAAAATCGCTAAGTATATGCCCCTAAAATTATGGCATCTAATGATACCATTTTCATCCCTTGAGGATGTCTCAAACAGAAATGGCTATGCCCATGATTTTTAGCAAAAAGCCCAAAAATGACAAAAAAGCAAAACTTGTTGAATTTCGCCCGGTTTTGGCGAGCAAGTCCCTCAAGTATTTTTAGAAACATTTATAGAAGCTCAGGACAAAATTCCAAGCCTAGAGGTGTCTTTCTCCTTTTTTCTCACCGGGTGCCCTCTTTGGGCAGTTTTGAGCTTTTCTTGGTTTTCTTCCTTCTTGTTTGGCCTAGGAGAGGCAGATAGCACATGCTTTGGAGAATGCCCGCAATGCTCTATGTTTTGTGTTTTCTTTCCCTCATCATGGCTTGCTTGAGGGCTATCTTTTCTATCCTTGTCACTACTTTACTGCCCATCACTTTGCTCTTCATTATCACTGCTATGTTTAGACTCTTTGCCTTGTTCCTCATCATCACTAAAGTCATCTCTTCAGTATTGTGTTTGAGCCAAGAGGTCTTTAACAAGACATGTTTGTGGTTTTTGAAGGGAAGTATCCTTGTGTTTTTGGCACCAAAAAACTCTTTCCCTCAATCACTGTTTTTATCCTTGCTTTAGCCAAGAATTTTCTTTCAACACTCACAGCAAGAAGATCTCTATAATTTTGACAAAATCCCTATCTCAAATCAATTTCTCTCTCTATGGTTTCAGATGATCAAAGCAGCCTTGAAATCAATGTTTTAACACCCTTGCAAACTGATTTAAATACCTCAACCTAAGTCTGCTTTTCTCTTAGAGACTAGGTGTGTTCTAAGTCATTTATATCATAGGAATATTTTCAAATTAGCTCCTAAAACCTCCTCCCTAGCACTGCATTATCCTTCACTATTCAAAGAAAAAGTCCTTCCTTCAAACTTTCAAGGCCCTCATCATCTATCACTATTTTTTTTAAAGGTAAACAAGACTCTTTTCAAACTGATACAACCTTTTGTAAAATCATTGTGTTAATCCTTGAAACTCATAGCAGGAACACTTTTTGATTTGGCAAACAAAGTATGTTTTGGGAATCTGCTATTGAAATTTCTCCTCAAACCGATTTAAAAGGTTTTCAAAAAACTATGTGTCTTTGATTATGGAAGTTGCACACATTCTTCAATGTCTCATAACACAAAAGAACCTTGTTTAAACTGATCAAGCCTTTATCCCTTTCACTGTGTTGATCTTTGATTTAGCAAACAATCTGCCCTTTGCAAACATTGTTAAGACATCTTTTTAAACTGACTTGGGACCCTTCAATCTAAGTCTGCTTTTCTCCTAAATACTGTGCATAATCATGGCCAATTCATAGCACAAACAAGATTTTCAAATTGTTACATCAATCATCCTTTCTTTCATTGTTCCCCTCTTTTACTATTCATAATGAAAGAGACCTCTTTTAATTTGATGAAGTCCTTATCCATTTCATCACTGTCTCTCAGATTTTGGGGACTGCAAACCTTTGATTTTTCATAACATAAAAGACCTCCTTCAAATTTGACAAAGCTTCATCCTCTTATCACTGTTTCTCACTGTTCATTTGGAAAACTTAGTGATCCTTTGAAATCATTGTTAAAATGTTTCTTTAAACTGATTGAGAGGACCTTTACAACTTAGTTTCTTTGATTCTTGATGTTGCACCAATTTTTTACCACCCCACAGCATCAAAGAGACCTCTTTTAAACTGACCAAGCTTTATCCCTTTAACACTGTTTTCTTTTCTTTTGATATGGCAACAAATTAACTATCCTTTGCAAGCACTATTTAAGACACCTTTTAGGCTGATTTGAATACCTCCAAACAGAGTCTGATTTTCTCCTAGCAATTGTTTGTAGTTTAACTCTCCTCAATACAAAGAAAACATTTTCAAGAAGACTAGAAAAACTCCCCATACAACTTTGTTTCTCTGATTTTTTATGAACAAGAGAAGTTCCCTTTTGAAAACAACACAGTTTTCTTTTATTACTCAAAGAAACTAATCTCTTAACCAACAAACACTTTCTTTGATCATCAATTCTCTGTAATAGGTGGCCAAGGTTTTTGTTCAAAATGAAACTAAAACCACTCTTGTCAATTGTGTTAGCAAGTAACCAACATATTCACAACTTAGAAAGAAATTTTCTTTCTTTTGGGCACTTTGGACAATTTTGCTGTTGGTTGCTATTCCATTTCTCTTTAAACTGCATTTTCCATAATGATCTTGGAGGCCTTTGTAACCTAAAAACAGCTTTGTGAGACTTTTACCAAGGCTATATCATTTTGAATAACTTTCAAACAAACCTTACATACAGTTTTTTGTCAATAAACACTCATGTATCCACTAATTTTATGAGGTTAATAGGTCCCTAAAAATCTGTTTTGGTCTTTTACTTGCTCCGGAAAAATATTATGTCATGATAACTATGCAAGTTTTTATGCTTATGATGAAAAACGCTAATGACACATTTCTATTTGCAACCTTTGAAACCATATTGCAACCTTCTTATTGATGAGTTTTAAGGAGGTCTCATCAGATTGATCTTCTAAGTGTTCATGATTGAGGTCCTTAAGACATGGTAGGACCTTCTACTCTTTGAATAGATCATTTTTAAGGAGTATATGTGTTAATGAATAGGCGCGCTGCGCAAAAGCACAGGCACACTGCGATGCTTAGAAAAATACACTGAAAAAACCTACAGGCGCGGCGCGAAATTTTTCAAACGCGTTGTGCACTTTTGTAGCCCGTTTTGGAGGCCTTCCCGGTGTCAGAATTGGGCCTGAGATGGCTCGTTGGAAATAAATGGAAGTATAATTTTTAAATATACTTAATTTGTTTCATTTGGTGTCCATTTGTGTGTTCGAAAATTTATTTTCCCGAAACTAGTAAAAAATGGTGAATCCTGGTGCAGAAATGCATAGGGTTGTTTGCAGGCCACTTTTGGATGCCTTCCCGGTGTCAGAATTGGGCCTGAGATGGCTCATTGGAAATATATGGAAGTATAATTTCCAAATATGCTTGATTTTTTTCATTTGGTGTCCATTTGGCTATTCAAAAATTGACTTTCCCAACACTGGTAAAAAATTGTGAATGCTGGTGCAGAAATACATAGTGTTGTTTGTAGGCTACTTTTGGATGCCTTCCTGTTGTTGGAATTTGGCCTGAGATGGCTCGTTGGAAAGATATGGAAGTATAATTTCCAAATATTTTTAATTTTTTTCATTTGGTATCCATTTGGGTGTTCAAAAATTGAATATCCCAACACTAGTCAAAATGGTGAATCCTGGTGGAGAAATTCTCCCGTGACATCTGTATTTTTTACATTTCTCACAAACCATGATACCTGTGTAGAAAAGGAAGGAAAATTTTCTTCTTGAACCTATTATGGACAAAAACCTCTCTCACTTTTGTCAATTTCATCTCTTTTTTATCATAAACGCATTTTGAAACAAACTGCCTGGGCTCTCCTTAACCTTTGTTTTTGTGAAGCAAAACAGATGTTTCTTTGACTGAAAGTGAAACATGTTTAATCACCCTTTAGACCTATCATGAGGCCTTCTCTTATTATCTGCTGATGGAGGTCTTTATAGATAGAAACAAGAGGTTTCTGCAACACCATAATATCAACGCTTTGCTTGTGATGTAACACCAGAATTCAACTTATAAACTTTCAATTGTTCCCACTGATTTTCAACTTTGACTTTCCAATTGAAAACTTTCTTAAACATAATACAAACATGTTGATGCATATTTTTGTTTTATCCCTTGGAAGGAGGTGGCCTACAACAGCTCTAAGACCACTTAAAACACCTTGAAATTCTACTTTTAAATTAAGGAGGTCTTATTGATCTTGTTCCTAACCATCTGCTCTTTATTGGAGGAGGTCATTATCATGTTTCCCAACCATCTGCTCTTCTACTGGAGGAGGTTAACACAGTTATGACATTTCATCCACTTTCTCTTTGAAGGAGTTCTTCATAGTCATGACATTTCATCCATTTGCTAAACTGTTTCATCTTTCTTTGCCACACATGTCTCTGCTTGGTATATCAGAATAGGTAATAAAATGAAATATTGACAATCTTTTTTTACTGTGTTTGCAGAGGTACATTGGATTTGCTCTTTGACTAGTGTTTTGATGTTTTCTAGAATACTCGTACATTTCTGCTTCTGAGAGAGACACTGAAACACTGTAGATCAATCATTATATCAGTTTGGATTTTGAAATATGTACTTCTGCTTTCTTTTCATTGCAGCTCTCCATCTGCTTACTGATGGAAAATCTCTTCAACATGAGAGACTTATTTGGACTTGTCTCTTTGTTCTTGTCTGGATACAGTTTGTCATTTGATTTGCACCCTGCAGAGATGTAAAAATTATGACTTTGAACCTTTGAAAGCTCTTTTAGTGTCTTATCGAGATTTTTCCCAATCTTAAGCATATTCTTTTAGACTGTGCACATGCTCATCTCTTTCTGTATTAGATCTTTGTAGAATTTCTTCCGGACTGAGACAACAAGACCTCTTAGTGGCATGACCTAGGGGTATATCAAGGTTTTCTTTTGCAGATTAAGCGCTAATTCAGGGCTGGTTGGTATTGAACAAAGGATTTTGGCTTAGGCTATTTTTGTCGAGGAAGGGATTCTCTAAAGCGCCACTACCTAACTTAGGGGCAACCTTCATTTATTTTGATTGTGTTTGACAAGAAGATCAAGGATAGGAAGGGAGACACTTTGTCAAATATTGGACAGTGAGTTTCATGAGAACCAAGGGGAAAATGATAGTAGACCAGCAAGACCAAGATAGCTATAGACAGGGATATTTTGCTGAAACAAGACATGACTTTGAAAACTGAATATTGCTCTGATCATAGGCTGACAGGAAGGGATAGGAAAGAAAAAATTTGTTTGGGGGTTTTCTATATGAAAAATTGACATATGGAGATCAGCTTCTAGAAAACTCAGCGAGGAATCTAGTCATCAAAAACAGGTGAAAAATACTGATGACTAACAGTGGCTCCATTTGGGGAGGGCAGCTCCTTTTCAGGAGGTGTCCATAATTGCAGATCTTTGGTTTATGAAGACTAGTGCCTTATACATTAGCGCAAATTTCATTCTTTCTTGATGCCATTTTTTAAAATTGACAGCATGATTAGCCTCAAAAACATCTCTACCTACCCAGCTATATTTCCTAACATTTTTCTTCTTTAGGTGCATTTTGACTAGCAACCTTTTGACATGATATTTTTCAGAATAGAAACTATCTAATGCTACACTTATATCTTCCAGGAGTTCAGATTAAACTGATGAACTCCTTTGTTTCTCTACCTATGCTAGATCGACTGTCAAGATTAAGCTGTTTGACAGAATTTTATTCACTATTCTAGAACATGAAATTGAAAAATGACCAAATCAGGATTAGACAGTCTGATTTGTCGTGTACTTGTGGCATGAAAGACAAGCTGCACACAAATATTATTTTGCATGAAAATGAAATTTAGAAAAATCAGGGCTAGGATACACAGTTTGTTTTTCATCTCTGTTTTCCTCTTTGGTTCCGTTTTGAGCATGTGGAACCAGTATCTTTTCCTAATCTATTTTCTTCGACAAGTCAAGCTTACACAATTCGACTATCTCTTCTCTCACTAACTTATTAGCAAATAAATTTAAAACATGTTCAGTTATGATTAGGCTAGATAACTGAACAAGACTTTTGAGCACTAGTAGTAGCATTTAGAGTTGCTCGCTTTCAGCATGACTATTTTTGGGTATGGGGTTGTACCATTGTTTTTAGAAACTGCCCTCTTTTTCTACTTTTTACTGTTTTTGTATTTTTTTCTTTTTTACTTTTTCTTCAAACAATCTAGAATTGAAAAGATGCTCAGAAGGCTGAGCTTATTTTCCACTGCTCTCTATCTATCCTAATCTAATCTATACACAATAGACATTTATTTGGTGAACTCTCTTTTCCAATGTAACCAGTCAAGTAGATGATTACATGGGTGACTCTGGTTTAGTTCTTTCATGATGCTGAAGTAATGAAAAGGCCACTTCCGTTTGGCTTGTTTTCAGACAGTAGTGCTTAAGTTTTTTCTCATTCTTGGTAGCAAACTGTTCATGATAGAACCCACTACTCCTTCAGATTTCTCAAGGAAAACAACAAATGGATCTTGGAATAATACCTGATCTAGAGGATTTGATATATAGGCTTCTTTCAGGACTACTCTTTCTTCCACTTGGCTATATTTGGGACTCTCCTGGTAAAGCCACTCTTCCCCTTGCTCATGATCACTTGAACTGTCAGACTCATAATATATTGTAGTGTAGTTCTCTTGCCAAGCTGATGTGTTTTGATAGGGCAGGCTGAAAACTGTGTGAAGGTCATCAATTTGATGGGTAGGGATACTCTTTGGAAACAAATCTTCTTGAGAAAGAAAAGCAGCAACTTTCTTGTGATCATCAATTTTCAAGCCTTCATTTTCTTCCAAATTTTCTGAGCTTTCCTCATCACTATCATAGCTTCTATATTTTGTTTGGTTACTTTCCTCAAGTTTATGAAACTAATCTTCCTCCCAAAAATCAAAAACTGAGTATTCTGCAAAGTTAGCTTCTGTTTGGAAATCATCATCATTATCAACATATTGATCAAACCTTGGAAAATCATCATTATAATTAATGTCACCAACTATACATATTGGACTATCAGATTTCTTTTCTTTGAATTGATCTTTAAATCTATTTACTGCTATATGATAGTTAAGATCAGGAGAAGGATCAAGAGAGGCTGACTGTATGTTTATGAGTTGATCTATTTCCTCTTCTGTTAAAAAGGGAGGCATTTTAATTTCTCTTTGGATATAGCTACAATAATTTTCTTTCTCCTGGGAAAGCTGATTTGGAGGATGAATGTCTTTTTGGGCTTCACTTATGAGAGATGATGAATCATCACTTGTGCCTTTAGAGAGATCCTGTGGATTCTCTTTCATTTCTTGCTTGTTTTCATCTTCAACCAATTCTTTGTGATGTTGAGGATAGTTAGCATGTAATTCATGAGTTTTTTCTGATAGATTTTCAGGAGGCCAATTTGCTTTTATGAACTCAAATGACTCCCAGCATAAAGGTAGAGATCCTACAGGTTTTGATTTATCTTCTATTTCGGATCTGAATTCATCCTCACTCAACTCTTCTTGATGCTTGGGATAATAAACATGGGATTCATGAGTTTCCTCTGATGGATTCTGAGGAGGCCAGTTTTCTTTTATGAACTCAAATGACTCCCAGCATAAAGGTAGAGATCCTACAGGTTTTGATTTATCTTCTATCTCAGATTTGAATTCCTCTTCAATCAACTCTTCTTGATTTAGGTGAGAGTTAACTTGAGCAGGGTTTTCCTGAATAACTGTTGAGAGATCTTTAGGATGCAAATTTTCTTTCAAAGTCTGGAATGATTTAAAGCATAAGGGTAGAGAACCTAAAGGTTTTGATTCTTCTTCCATTTCAGAATCTGTGATTTCAAAATGGTTGATAGTCTCTTTAGAGCATTCCTCTATGTTTTTATTTGCAACTTTCTCATTAGGTGCATTTTGTTCATAACTCTTGTCTTGTAATAGTTGAGTGTGTTCATCCTGAGGAAGAGGTGTAGGTTGGTTTGAATAAGCAGTGTTAACCTTAACTTTGTGTCTTTCTCTTTTCTTGTCAAGTAGATGCTCTAGTTTGCTGAAATCATATACCAATTTTTCCAACTTTTCCTCTGAAGATATTAGTCTCTCTTGATTTGCTTTGTCTTTCTCTATTATTCTTAGTTGTGCCTCCCTATTTAGTATGTTGAATTCTACATCAACTGCTATCCTTTGCATTTCTTCTAGGGTCAAAGGATATTTATTTCTTATCCGGAAAACCATCTCTAGGTCAAAAGAATCTGGGTAGTGCAAGAGAGCACATCCGAGGGGTGGCTTTATGTTAGCAAGCATTGCATGGTATACTTTATTGAACCTGGCTGAAAATTTTTGTATTGTCTCCCCTGGTTGTCTTTTTAACTGATTGTATTCCTTTATGATGGGAACTTTATTACCCATGACCACCCACCTATCTAGGAAGATTTGAGTGAACTGATGAAAATTGGTAATGCTTGCAGCTGGAAGGTCTTTAAACCAACTCTTAAATTTTCCTTGTAATGATAAGGCAAACATTCTAATACGCACATCATCTTCTTCTATTTCATAAAGGTCAACTAAATCCTCAAGATTTTGGATGTGCTCTTCAGCGGTGACTTTGGAGCTTTCTCCATCAAATCTGGGTAATTTATTTTGAAGATTTGCAGGGAGGGCTCAGAAGATGGGAGGTAAAACCAGAGGCTTGTATCTTTCTGGGACCTTTGTGGATATAGGTAGTGTAAAAAGAGATTTATGATTGTTTTAGGTTTCAGCCAGAGTGGGAAAGGTAGCATGAGGCTCATGTTTTGCTAGGTTTTCCATAGGTGAATCTGGGGTAAGCACAGGTGTATAAGCCTGCTCATGGTCTTAAATTTCAGGCTTAGCTTTTCGAGGTTTGAGATCTTTCCAATGATCAATGTAGATCTCATCGGTGTATTCTTGATCAGGCTCAAAGTAGGACATAACATAGTTTTAGATAAAGACAATAATTTCTTGAATCCAACTAAGGCCTGAGTGCTTTTTCTTTCTAGGATGACTGGTCATGTTTTAGGTTCTTCCTCGAGTGGAGTCTTTAGGTCTATTGAGATTTTTGGAGTCGCCAGGTGGATTTATTTGAGATCTATGGCCCACCACCAATACTATCATAGATGCTTTTGGGAAAAAAATTTCTAGCAAACTTTGAGGTGAAGACTTGCAAGGAAGAGTTATCACATGGTTTCAATAGCTTGTTAGGCTGTTTGGACAAGCTAATGGTTCTATTTGCAAGTTTATTTCTATTCATCTCCTATGTTTAGGTGAAGGTTTTTGAATCGCTAAGTTATACTTAGTTTGTCATTGATCACAAAATTTGCACTATGAATTTTAAGTTTTGGAAAGGACGAGTCAACAGAAAGGTATGGTTTATGAAATGTTTGGTTTTTTATGGATTTTTGGGCCTACTGGAGGCTAGTGGAGTCGCCAAGTGGAACTTGGTTGTTTTTATAGAGATGTAGCTATGGTCCACCACCAATAACTAGGAAAAGCCAATTTGGGGATGTTTTGGGGGTTTTCTGATTTTTTATGTGCAGCCTATGGTTTATTAGAGTATTCTAAAACTGATTCATCACTTTTCTAGGGTGGTGAAACAAAAAGAGTTTACTCGAAATGATTCTATGGACTACTTGCCTGTTTAAATTTTGAAAGACTAATGAATCTACAAGAGTTTGCTAGAATATTATGTACTCAGAGTCCCACCGTGATCACCATTATGTTAGTGAGCAATGGGATAAGTCAATCAGATAGTATTCCTAAGGCTGCTAGAAATTTTAGGGAATCTAAGTTTGTTTATCACTCAAAGTCCCAACGTGATTGCCATTATGTTAGGGTCCCATGATTTGGCTGATTGGCAAGCCAAATGACAGTGTAACATCAAACCAATATTCGGAGCCTAAGGACCTAGCCTTCCTGGACTCAGACAGGGCTCTCTCTATTTGTTTAAGGGATATTTGTGTGTTTTCTTCTTGTGTTTTTGATTTTAGGCTAGTTATAAAGTAGGTTTTTGGTTTTGGTTTTTAGGTTTGTGAGGGATGAACTGATCAAAGACTAAGATAGATAAAAATATTTTCAGATAACTGGGCTATGGGGTCGAAAAGGTCAAGAAAGCTTTCGGAAGGTGATACAAGGTTGTTGAAGGGCCTATTTGAGCGAGTTAAAATGGATCTTGGGGTAAAATGGAGTGGGATGGACACTAAATTTGTGAATAAAAAAGGATTTCAAACACAAATAGTTCAATAGCTGACATAAGCATGGTAGGGCTAACCTTTAAGCATGAGAAATGTAACTATAAACTGATCAATGCATAGAAATAAACATTCAAGTAATACATAGAGATATATGAAACTCTAACTTTGGGAAATTTCTATTAGACTTTGGGGAAATACATTTAAGACAAAAAAACGACTCAAATCACTATGAGGAAACGCCTAAGCATAGTATTTCAAGCTATTGAGCACTTTGAAGCAGGATTGCATAGTTTTAGGCAAAGGGCAAGATTAGTACATGACATCTTTGGTTCAACAAATGACAATCAAACAATCAAAGAAAGGTTTCAGAGGTGGAGATATGACTAGCCATGAGTAAGCAGGGCATACCATGAATCATACTTAGCATGCATAAAACCATAAATGAAACAAACAAACAATTTCTTCAGTTATCAAAGAGCAATCAAGGATTCTTTGATATGACTAAGAAGGAAGAAAACATATAAGCTATAAAGAAACAAGAAATTTGAGGTGCCTCCAAGGGCATGTCTCAAATCTATTCTCTACTGTCTTATAGCAAGCAAGAACATGGAATTATGAATGAAAACTAAGAAGCATAACAGAAAGGGACACTATACCATTTTACCAAGTCAAGGAATCCAACAACAGACCTCCTTCATCATCCAAAAACATTCAAGAAACTATCCAATGCATGAGACAAATGTTTCTTCCAAGCTTGTATAACCATATATTGCTTCTATTCATCAATTTCAGCCTTATTTACAATGAAGTTTCTTGGAATATAGAGGCCAATATGAGGGAAAACATCCTAGTGCAACCTGCAATCTCATTGGCCCATCAAAAATATCTGATTTTGTCCTTGAGGCTTTGCAAATCCCAAGGCACAAAATATCTAATAAAATATCTCAAAAATGATAAAAAAGAAAATTATATTGAATTTTCATAACTAACTATGCCCAAAAATAGCTAAACGCACATTAGGAAGAGCCACTTCACAGAAGTGTATTTTTCTCAAAAATACTTAAGAAATATATCAGTTGAAAGTCCTTTGTCTTGCGGGCAGCCTTTGGATGCCTTTCTGATGTCAAAATGAGGCCCGTGATAGCTCATTGGAAAGATCTGAATGTCTATTTTCTGAAAATGCTTATTTTTCACGAAAATGGTGACTATACGTCCATCAAAAACTGATCTGTGTGTAAAAACCCAAAAAATAGACTTTGCTGATAAACGAGGCAGAGTGTGGAAAAAGTGAGTGTTTTTCGCCATTTTGGGGGAGTAAATCATATTCAATTGATCTAAAAATAACTGAGTAGATGCCCCTAAAATTATGGCATCCAATGATACCATTTTCATCCTTTGAGGATGTCCCAAACAAAAATGGCGATGCCCATGAGTTTTAGCCAAAACCCAAAAATGACAAAAAACCAAAACATGTTGAATTTCGCCCAAATTTGGCGAGCATGACCCTCAAGGGTTTTCAGAAACATGCTGAGAAGAGGAGGCCAAAATTTGGAGCTTTGAGGTGTCTTTCTTCATTTTTGGTGTCGGGCGCCTCCTTTGGGCACTTTTGAGCTTTTCTTTGTTTTCTTCTTTGTTGTTTGGCATTCTAGCTTTGGTGAAGAAGTCATGGCCCCTTACCTAGGAGAGGCATCTAGCACATGCTTTGGAGAATTCCCTTCATGATCCATGTTTTGTATTTTCTTGCCCTCCTCAGTGCTTGCTTGAGGGTTGTCTTGTCTATCCTTGTCACTGCTTTACTGCCCATCACTTTGCTCTTCATTATCACACCTATGTTTAGACTCTTTTCCTTGTTCCTCATCATCACTAAAGTCATCTCTTAAGTATTGTATTTGAGCCAAGAGGTCTTTAACAAGACATGTTTGTGGTTTTTAAAGGGAAGTATCTTTGTGTTTTTGGCACCAAAAACCTCTTTCCCTCAATCACTGTTTTTATCCTTGCTTCAGCCAAGAATTTTCTTTCAACACTCACAGCAAGAAGATCTATATAATTTTGACAAAAATCCCTATCTACAATCAATGTCTCTCTCTGTGGTTTCAGATGATCAAAGAATCTTCGAAATCAATGTTTTAACACCCTTGCAAACTGATTTAAAGACCTCAACCTAACTATGCTTTTCTCTTAGAGACTAGGTGTGTTCTAAGTCATTTATAGCATAGGAAAGATTTTCAAATTAGCTCCTAAAACCTCCTCCCTGGAACTGCATTACCCTTCACTATTCAAAGAAAACTTCCTTCCTTCAAACTTGCAAAGCCCTCATCATCTATCACTGTTTTTTTTTAAATGTAAACAAGACTCTTTTCAAACTGATACAACCTTTTGTAAAATCACTGTGTTAATCCTTAAAACTCATAGCAGGAACACTTTTTGATTTGGCAAACAAAGTGTTTTTTGGGAATCTGCTATTGAAATTTCTCCTCAAATTGATTTAAAAGATTTTCAAAAAACTCTGTGTCTTTGATTATGGAGGTTTCACACATTCTTCAATGTCTCATAACACAAAAGAACCTCGTTTAAACTGATCAAACCTTTATCCCTTTCACTGTGTTGATCTTTGATTTAGCAAACAATCTGCCCTTTGCAAACATTGTTAAGAAATATTTTTAAACTGACTTGGGACCCTTCAATCTAAGTCTGATTTTCTCCTAGAGACTATGTATAATCATGGCCAATTCATAGCACAAACAAGATTTTCAAATTGTTACATCAATCATCCTTTCTTTCACTGTTTCTCACTGTTCATTTGGAAAAATTAGTGCTCCTTTGAAATCATTGTTAGAATGTTTCTTTAAACTGATTGAGAGGACCTTTACAGATTTGTTTCTTTGATTATTGATGTTGCACCAATTTTTTACCACCCCACAGCATAAAAGAGACTTCTTTTAAACTGACCAGGCTTTATCCCTTTAACACTGTTTTCTTTTCTTTTGATATGGCAGCAAATTAACTATCCTTTGCAAGCACTGTTGAAGATACCTTTTAGGCTGATTTTAAGACCTCCAAACAGACTTTGCTTTTCTCCTAGCAATTTTTTGTATTTTAACTCTCCTCAATACAAAGAAAACCTTTTCAAGAAGACTAGAAAAACTCCCATACAACTCTGTTTCTCTGATTTTTGATGAATAGGAGAAGTTCCCTTTTGAAAACAACATAGTTTTCTTTTATTACTCAAAGCAACTAATCTCTTAACCAAAAAACACTTTCTTTGATCATCAATTATCTGTAATAGGTGGACAAGTTTTTTTGTTCAAAATGAAACTAAAACAACTCTTGTCAATTGTGTTAGCAAGTAACCAACAGATTCACAACTTAGAAAAGCAATTTTCTTTCTTTTGGGCACTTTAGACAATTTTTCTGTTGGAGGCTATTCCATTTCTCTTTAAACTGAATTTTCCATAATGATCTTGGAGGGCTTTGTAACCTAAAAACAGCTCTGTGAGACTTTTACCAAGGCTATATCATTTTGAAGAACTTTCAAACAAACCTTACACACAGTTTTTTGTCAATAAACACTCATGTATCCATTGATTTTATGAGGTGAATAGGTCCCTAAAAATTTGTTTTAGTATTTTACTTGCTCCGGAAAAAAGATTATGTCATGATAACTGTGCAATTTTTTATTCTTATGATGAAAAAGGCTAATGACACATTTCTATTTGCAGCCTTTGAAACCATATTGCAACCTTCTTATTGATGAGTTTTAAGAAGGTCTCATCAGATTGATCTTCTAAGTGTTCATGATTGAGGTCTTTAAGACATGGTAGGACCTTCTACTCTTTGAATTGATCATTTTTAAGGAGTATATGTGTTGCTGCATAGGCGCGCCGCACTGCTTAGAAAAATACACTAAAAAAACCTACAGGCGCGCCACGCAATTTTTCAAACGCGATGCAAACTTTTGCAGCCCGTTTTGGAGGCCTTCTCGGTGTGAGAATTGGGCTCGATATGGCTCGTTGGAAATATATGGAAGTCCAATTTCTAAATATTCTTTATTTTTTTCATTTGGTGTCCATTTAGTGTTTAAAAATTTGAATTTCCCAACACTGGTAAAAAATGGTGAATCCTGGTGCAGAAATGCATAGTGTTGTTTTAAAGCCACTTTTGGATGCCTTCTCAGTGTTGGAATTGGGCCTGAGATGGATTTTTGGAAAGATATCGAAGTATAATTTCCATATATGCTTGAGTTTTTTCATTTGGTTTCCATTTGGTTGTTCAAAAATTGACTGTCCCAACACTGGTCAAAAATGGTGAATGCTGGTGCAAAAATACATAGTGTTGTTTTCGGGCTACTTTTGGATGCCTTCCTGTTGTCAAAATTTGGCCCAAGATGGTTCGTTGGAAAGATATGGAAGTATAATTTCCAAATATTCTTGATTTTTTTTATTTTGTATCAATTTTGTTGTTAAAAATTTGACTTTCCCAACACTGGTCAAAATGGTGAATCCTGGTGCAGAAATTTTCCTGTGACATCTGTATTTTTTACATTTCTCACAAACCATGATACCTGTGTAGAAACGGTAGGAGATTTTTCTTCTTGAAATTATTATAGACTAAAAAATATCTCACTTTTGTCAATTTCATCTCTGTTTGGTTAGAAACTCATTTTGAAAAAAACTGCCTGGGCGCTCCTTAACCTTTGTTTTTGTGAAGCGAAAGAGATGTTTCTTTAACTGAAAGTGAAACATGTTTAATCACCCTTTAGACCTATCATGAGGCCTTATATTATTATCTGCTGATGGAGGTATTTATATACAGAAATAATAGGTTTCTTCAACACCATAATATCACCGCTTTGCTTATGATGTAACACCATAATTCAACTTATAAACTTTCAATTGTTCCCACTGATTTTCAACTTTGACTTTCCAATTGAAAACTTTCTTAAAAATATTCCAAACTTGTTGATGCATCTTTTTGTTTTATCCCTTGGAAGGAGGTGGCCTACAACAGCTCTGAGACCACTTAAAACACCTTGACATTCTAATTCTTTAAATGAGGTCACATCTCTGTTCCTAACCCTCTGCTCTTTATTGGAGGAGGTCATTATCATGTTTCCCAACCATCTGCTCTTATACTGGAGGAGGTTTTCAGCATGTCACCCAACCATTTGCTCTTTATTGGAGGAGGTTAACACAGTTATGACATTTCATCCATTTGCTAAACTATGTCATATTTCTTTGCCACACATGTCTCTGCTTGGTATATCAGAATAGGTAATAAAGTGAAATATTAACAATCTTTTTTGACTGTGTTTGCAGAGGTGCATGGGATTTTCTCTTTGACTAGTGTTTTTATCACAGGCTCAAGGCAACATAAGAAGCAGTTGTATTCTTATGTGCTATGATGATATCCTTGGGAAAAATTATGCAGCATTACCTCTGAAGGACACACTGAAACACTGCAGATCAACCTTATATCAGTTTGGCTTTTGAAACAATGTACTCCTGCTTCCTTTCATTGCAACTCTCCACCCGCTGATGGCAAATTTCTTCAACATGAGAGACTTATTTAGACCTATGGATATAGTTTTTCATTTTATTTTCACCCTACAGAGATGCAAAAAATATGACTTTTAATCTTTGAAAGCTCCTTTAGTGTCTTATGGAGAATTTTCCCAATCTTAAGCATATTCTTTTAGACTGTGCACATGCTCATCTCTTTATGTATTAGATATTTCTAGAATTTCTTCCAGACTAAGACAACAAGACCTCTTAGTGGCGTGACCTAGGGGTATATCAAGGTTTTCTCTTGCATATTAAGTGCTAATTCAAGGTTGGTTGGTATTGAACAAAGGATTCTGGCTCAGGCTATTTTTGTCAAGGAAGGGATTCTCTAAAGCGCCACTACCTAACTTAGAGGAAACTTTCATTGATTCTGATTGTGTTTGACAAGAATATCAAGGATATGGAGGGAGACACTTTGTCAAATATTGGACAGTGAGTTTCATGAGAACCAAGGGAAAATGATAGTAGACTAGCAAGACCAAGACAGCTATAGACAGGGATATTTTTCTGAAACAAGACATGACTTTGAAAACTGAAGATTTCTCTGATCATAGGCTAACAGGAAGGCCTAGGAAAGAAAAAATTTGTTTGGGGTTTTTTAGATGAAAAATTGACATATGGAGATCAGCTTCTAGAAAACTCAGCTAGGAATCTAGTCATCAACAACAGGTGAAAAATACTGATGACTAATATATTGAAATTTAGATCTAGGCAGAATGGGAGCTCTGATGATGATGAAATTGTAGATCTGGGCTCTATGATGGATTCCCAAGATAAAATTGGAAGGATTTCTCAGATATGTAATTCTAAGACAACCTTATCCCTAGGTCTACATGAATATGTTGTTGGGAATGTAGATCTGAAGCTAGATTTGATAATATGATGCCCGCAATGATGTACAATCAGATCTAAGCAAGAAGAGCTGATCCCTTCACTAGATCCTTGGGCTAAAAGCTCAAGATCAAGATTCTCCAATATCCTCCACTGAAAATAGCTGCAGAATGAACAACGGCTTCAGAAAATTGTGCTGTGAGAGAGGGGGGCCCCTTTCCCCCTAGAAAAATATGTCAGATCAGCTCCTGGGTGATGGAAACAATAGATCCAATGTGAGGAGGTTATCCCTCATAGGATTTCTAGTTGAAATACTGGAAAATTCCTTCCTCCAATAGATCTTCAAGACCGAGCTACACAATCCTTGAAGGGACTCCTGCAAGAAGGAGGCAAAACCCCAAGGCCTAAATGTCGGATATAGATCTGATGCTCTTGGAAGACTGAAAATGAAGAAAAAGTGGTAGGATGAATCCTCCACCGGTTTTCTAGCTGAATGCTAGGAAAAACCTCCTAAAGATGGCACCAATGCCTGATATGGAATGAAGAACAATCCTCTTTCCAAAGATACTCAAAGAAAGTGGTGGGATTCCCGCTCAGGAACACCCTGCAAGCTTTGCTAAACAACCCAAGCTTGCATAGAAATGTCCTAAGACAAATCTAGAACTAAACAGATCAAGATTTGCATAATCCAAGTCATCCCTTCCATTGTGCCTTCAACTTCATTATATGCATGAGCCTTCCATAGCCTAGGCCCACTCCAATATTGCGCTGTACATGTGGAAAAAGTCTCCATATTTGACTGCGATGTTGATCCATGCCCTCCATCATGTTCACATGGTGATCACCCCCCCCATCATGCATGCATTAAATGCACCACTTCCTCCACTATATTATCATAAATGATCTCCTTTGAATGTATCATGATCTCAGTTGACCTTATCAAAGATCCATGTGATTTAATATTTAATATACATTATCTTCTTTGACTGTTTCACCCTCCATAATCTATCTCACAAATGAGACATGATCTCCATTAATGGAGTTGCTCCACTACTCCACGATTCTAGATCTAGATCAAAAATTTCCACATACACACATAAAAGTGGATCTTATTCATATTTTGGGTTTGTGGGTCCCTCCACCCTTTTATTTACTTAATTTATTAAGAAAATCAAGGACTCTAATATTCCAAATGTGATGTTCAACTTATGGGAATATTACAATTTTGGTTTCACTTGAGAGAGATTGGCCACCACATGACATCTCCTATGTCTATGTGTTTTGTCTTGGGTAAATATTGGCATGATGCACTCATGATGTGCATTGATGATGTTTCTTTGTATTGGTCTAACGTGAAATTCCATATGTCCATTAGTATGTTTTTGCTTCATGATGCACATGAGGAGGAGAGAAAGCAACAAGATCTCTTGTTTCTTTGGTTGCTCTTGGCGAAGTTTGACTTGTCCATCTTACATAGAGGAGATGGAGGATGGAAAAAAAGGGCCTTATTCCAGTGGTTACTCTTAGGAGAATATGGTTTTACATCTTTGTCTACACATATAACTCCTTTCCTTCTTCTTTTGCATAACATTGGAATGATGCTTGGATCCAACAAGGCCAACAGGGCTAAGTATGATGGAGACATGTATTGTATGATGGAGCTTTCCTTTTGTGAAGAGAACCACCTTATTTTATGCACCTCTAGTATTGATGATGATGTTGGACATCATATGGTTGTCACTTGGTACTTCATGATGGAAGGATGACATCTAACCATATAGTTATAGGTAATTCTTTATGTTTTTAAAAGACAACTTTGGAACCAAACATGCATAACCCATTGCAGAAAATGGAGGAAGCCTTCCTTATGTGGATGCCATTTGGAGGGGAATAGATGGCTTTGCATCTACTTTTGGAGTTGCTTGAGGACAAGAAACATTTTGCTGCAGGGGTCTATAATATTCCCAAATTTCCACATCATATTTGGAATATTAGAGTCCTTAATTTTCTTAATGAATTAAGTAAATAAAAGGGTGGAGGGACTAAAAATCCTCAATATGAATAAATATCCACTTTTTTTTGTGTGAATTTGGATTTATTAAACCTAGATGTACATAAGAAGGTAGTTGAGAAACTAAAATGTGAATGAAATTGGGGAATCTATCTCATTAATGAGATAGATCATGGAGGTTGACACAGTCAACTAAGATCTTGAAGGGATCAAATAGAGATGATTCAGTCAACTAAGATCTTGAATATGTCAAAGATCATGGGACACTCATGATAAGTGATGGAGAACATTGTGAAAACAAGGCACACTTGATGGAAGGTCTACATTGCACCTAGACATGATGGCTAATTTGGTCAAACAGTGTAGTCCAACTTGGAGGATCTTATCCACATGTGACAACGCAGTCTAGATGAGGGCCAAGGCTTGGGAAGGCTTAAATGCTATATAAAGGAGATGAAGTCAAGAATGAGGGCATGCTGATTATTTCTTGGTGTAAGATATTTTTAGATCTGGAATTGTCATGTGACATTCCACTGCTTTCTTGGGTTGTTTAGCAAAGATTGCAGGTGTTGTTTAGCACAGGGTGTTCCTGGTTAGGAATCCCACCTATTTCTTACAGAATCTATATAAAGAGGATTTTAATTCATTATACATCAGGATTTAAGTGCCATCTCTTTTTCCTACTTTCTGCAGAACATCCATATTAAAAAATTGCAGATTTCTGAAGATCAGTTTTGGAAGGAGGAAGTTGTCTTCAGTACTTCAGCTAGAGAACTGGTGAAGGATTATTCCTATCACCTTAGGCTTAAATATCAACTTCATAGAGCTTCATTGTAGATTTGGCATCAGGCCAAAATTTATTGACCTCCTAGCAACAGTATTCCCTTAAGGAATAACGTTGTTCATTTTTCATATCTAAAAGAAGGAAGGAAGTTGCTAGTATTTCAGCTAGAAATCCTATGAGGGATCATTCCCTCACATTGCCATTAGTGTTACCATCAGCTTGGAGTTTATTGCAACATTTTTCAGCAGGCAGAATGCCTCTCTTTCCCTCACAGCGCAGTTTCTAGAGGCAGTTGTGTTGCAACAACTGCAATCATCATTGGAGGATTAAGAAGCTATATCTAGAGCTTCCAGCTCATAGATATGAAGAAGGGATCAACCCTTCAAGCATATATCTGATCTGATATCATATTTTAGCCATATATTTTTTAGATCTAGCTTTAGATCTGTATTCCCTAACAGATCAAGGATCAAATCCTAGGGAGGTGATTTTCCAAAGTTGCAGATCTAGAAAATCCTTTCTAGGTTATCTTGGGAATCCATCACATTGGCTAGATATTGAATCTTGGCATCATTTGAGCTCTAGTTTTGAGTAGATCTACATTTACCTTTTCATCCTGCAACTATATGTTCATATTCTGCTGAAGGGACAACATAGTATTTGCTGCAGAACCTCTCTAGTTACGTTGTACCTATTGTAGCTTGTTTTTTGGGTACGTCTAGACCATCTCTTTGGCTATATCTGCTCATATTTTGTACATGGTGTAACTGATTCTTCTCCAATATAATAAAATGGCTCATCTTCTCTGTAAATTATGAATTTGTCTTAAGGTTTATTGCTTATCTTGTCGTAAGTTCTTATATTGTGTGAAGTATTACTGCATTCTCCCATTTATGATATTACATGTTTCTAGTATGGGAGCAAGACATCAGAGACATAAAATGGACAATAATGACATCAAATGATAGAGAATAAGGGATTATAACCAAGCATCGGAAGCAGGCATTAAAAATAATTTCTATGAGGAGGGCTGAACATGAAACTAGTAAACAATTACCAAAATAAATGAGTATGGAAAACAGTGGCAGAAAGTGAAAGGAAATATTAGTGTAAGGTAGGATTAAACAAGCATAAGAATCCACCATACTAACATCAGAAGAAAGATGGAAATGTAAATAGAACATGAAAAAAATATCGTGCCTCGAGCCATATTTAAAGTGTAGCAGATAGATAGATATGAGTACCACTCAGGATAAATTCACATCTAAATAAAGAATACTTGCATTCCAAAAGCTTAAAATACAAGAAAATGATAGAACACAATGGAAATTTATATTAAAGAACTGCAGAGAAAATACATACTGTAACTCATCTCAAAGGAAAATTCACAATGACTAGTTTCTGCTCTAAAAAAATCTGGAACCCTTTCTCAGCTTCAGATTTCATCTTTTATAGCTCCCAGTTGAGACCTGCGAAAATATATTTATTAGACAAAATATTCCCCTGAAGATATCTTTCTGTTTGGGGTCTCCATCAAAAACCAAAAATGATGATGAGGAAAATGGCCTCTCATCATCTGCGTAGTGGCCTTAACGAAGGCACTAACCGAAAAAATAACAGTAAAACAAAAAATGAAAGTGAAGAGGGTGAAACAAATATTTCACTCGATTTTAGAATACAGAGAAAATAAAAATTAAATTGGCCACCTGGGCCAAAACATGAATTTCATTTTTTGGAACGGAGAGGAGTGCCTGATACTTGCTGAATCATGCGTGCTGATGACGCGGAAGAACCAATTTTTTGACTGAGAGGAGGTAGCGACTGACGAGAGGGTGTTGATGCTGGAGTGTTGGCATAATCAGTGCATCTTTGCCACACATCCTCCCCTAGTGGCAGCATGGTTACAAAAGTCTCGACTAGAGCCTAAATATCTGTAAGCTCCATGTAATCCACTCAAGTGGAAAAACAATACCTGATCTGGCAGAGAAGAGAGAATTCCTTACCCAGGGCAGCAACTATGGTTTCAGCTTTTAGGCGGGCAGTTTTTTCCAAAGTTAAATCAGCCCGATTCATCATTTTTGTTAATTACTGTTCATAGGCCGTTAGCCTAGAAAATGCATCTATTTGACGATTCCAGCATGACAGGAGGCCTGCCTCCACCATCTTATTCCATTTGTGATCAAAATTCTCAACTCCCTTTGCGACCTGTTCCAGACAACTCAGCTCATTCACGTGTGCAATTTCCTTTTCAATCATTCTCCTGACTTCCATCACTCCTCTGAAACGGTCTGTGATCCCATGAGTGAGTAACTCCTCAGCATCCAACCCATTCAAGTACTTTATGTACTTGACTGCCATTGCCACCCTTGCTTCTCCTTCCTCGCGCCCTTCTTGCAACTTTACTCTAAAAAAACAAACTGTGATTTTCTTGTCGTCCATCAGAGTAAGATATTTCCAATTTTTTCTCACCTCTGATATGATGTCCGTCCAGATTAAGCGGCTGGCTTCTAGGAGCGATACATTTCCCTTCATTCTGGTGGTCAAATCTTTGATGGTTTTATCCTGTATGTTTCTATCTTTTTAAATTGTCGACTTTAGCCTGCAAGGCCTCTACCACTTTATCATTTGTTGCCAATGCAACTTCCATCTCCTGTAGTTTGTGGCGAGCTGTTCGGGCTTTGTTCTCTGAAACCTTTAGATCTGACAAGGCTTTGGTTAGTTGCTCTGAGGTGGTACCAGTTTTGTCAGAAGTTGGAGCCATGCATACATTCTTGTCCCATTTTCCCTGTAAATCAGACAATCTCTCCCTTAAGCTAGCCATCTCCATAGTCATTTTGGTGTTTCCTTCTTGTTCCTTGGCCAGTGAGTTGGCGAGAGCCAATTTGTCCCTCTCCACCTAGATTAATTCGTCAGTTTGTACATTCTCTCCACATGGGATATTTAACCTCTTCTTCAACTTAGAGTTCTTTACCTCAAGATTGTGGATGAGCTTCTTCCGAACCGCATCCTTGTTAGCCCCTTTGTCCCTTACTGCTCTTCTGAGAGTTTCTAGGTTTTTTTTTATAGCCCTGGCACTAGCTCTTTCTCTCTTTTGATGTTCCAATACAGAGTTGTACTTATCTTCAAGTTTCCTCAAAGCTAGTGTGAGCTTTACCACCTCATCTCTCAACATATCTCTAACACACTGGTGCAAACCAAGCTTTTCCGTTATAGGGATATTATCCATATTTAAAGTGAACTCCAAGGTTCAGTAGCTAGCTTCCTCGGCTATAGGCTCCAGCATCGCCTCTGTGATAAAAATTATAAGTTGTTCTTTATCCATATCTAACTCAGTGGTAAGTCGGGTATAGCACTTGTCCACAAATCCGGCCAATTCTGCCCTCATCTTATCCCGTGTAGTTCTGTTTCTGGTGCCTATTTCTTCCCTTACCTTGGCTCTGTTAACTGAAATAGCCTGCGACAACTCAAAAGGTTCTGACGAAAAGGCACCATCATAAGTAATTGTGAAACTAGCCTTGCTTCTGTTAGGCTGCCCGTATTGGATAAAATCCTCCTGTGGTGGCTCTTCCCATACAATATACGGTTCTTCAGTTCTCTGTTTCTTAGAGGGATGGGATCCCTCGCCCATGACCATGCCTACTTGACCTCCTAAAACGACTGCCTCATCTGCTTGTCCTTTCCTTTATGTTTCTGCGGAGGCAGTGTCACCCCTTCCTTCTACAGATGAAGAGTTGGCCTCCATCTGTGAATCCAAAGGTGATGTATCAAGGTTAGCTCTCCACTCAATGAAGGGCCTAGTCTCATGTACATAAGCAGTCAACTTTACTTTCCTTTTCGTATTGGAAAGGATCCCTTTCGGGTCACAAGGAAAAACTTTTCCTTATATCAGGTCCATCCCTTGAAGCAGCGTTTCCACCATGGAGAGGATCTGTCTCGAGTTTATGGTGAAGGGGCCAACAGAGGTGGGGAGCTTGAGAATATATCCTTTCTTCGTGAGCACAAACTGGATCTGGTCAGCCTTCATGGTTTGATGGATGAACTCAAGCGCAAAGCTTCACATAGTTGGAAACACCAGCAGGCGGTAAGGGGGTACTTCTGCACCATAAACCCTGATTTTGGTGTAATCATCATACAGGTACTAGTCCCCTATGCTATCTTCCTCATTGAACTACATCTAATCCTTCTACTAAGGAAAAATTCTGGGCGAAGGGTTGTCATGTATTATGGTATAGGCTATGGACATGAATTCATTTAAAAACTTTGTATACCCCCTCCCATTAGGTTTTTGATGAACAGAGATGTTCCACTCATAGACAGTTCTTGGCTGGGCATTCATCCTCAAAATATTCTCGAGACCTAGGCTCTAAAACCTGTCTGCATGCTCGAATAGGAGAAGATAAAATACTAACAAACAAAACCGGAAATACCGAGAGGAGGGTAGTTCTTGGAATTGAGTTTGGATGGCCGAAGCCAGGAGGGTATGGATATCCAAAAGAATACCCTTTTGAGACATGAGCCATAGGAGAGCTATACATTCTTTTGACACTCGTTCGACCTCCTTGAGACCTAATAACTAGGAAATGAAAGCAAGGATCAGCTGGAAATTGTCTCTGAAAGTAGACAAAGGAACAACATCTGAAGGTGGGATGGCCGTAAGACGAGGATCTAAAATAAAACTGAGGAATTCATTTTTTTTCTTCCAGGGCAGCTTTGAGAACTGACAAGAGAGGAAAACTTAGTGAACTTGACATAACTTTGACTATGCAGGAAACGGAGGGCCTCCTTTATGAGCTCAGGGGATATGCGGAAGATCTTATTACTCTGAGCCGATAAGAATAAATACCTGTGCTCATCATAGGTTTCACTGAACCAACTTATGAACTCAGAAACTAGAAATGTGGCCAAAGTAATCTGATAATACAGGCGTGACTAAACAACTATGAACCTATCTTGGCCTTTCAAATGGCATTCAAAAAACTTGGGTCTAACACGGGATACACTAAAAGGGTAGGATGGGTCATGGATTCACGCTTAAGCGTCAATGAGGGGTTCAGTTCTAGGGGTAGCCCTGACCTCGCAGGCTTGAGGGGCTTCAGGTTCTGACTTTCTTGACTTTTCTTTCCCCATGAACATTTTGAAAAGCAAAATAGAAGGAAAATGGTGAGGCAGAGGAACGACTAAATACCTATGAACAGTGAGAAAGCCTGAGGGGGAAAGTGACGCGGGGGTTGAAAACGACCTGGTACTAGAGTTGGAGCTTTGCTACATGATGGATTTGTAAAAAACGTGTATTTTACTAAGTTCGGGTGCAACACAAGGTTAAACAGACCAAACTTTGCAGGAAATGAGGCTAGGACGAAAACTGTAGGGCTGACGTCATAAGGACGTCGACTATGGGACGTGTGGTGATAGGTTGTTGGCTATCAGGGGCTGGGTAGTTGCAAGCCACCTATCGAGTTAATACCTGTACTGGTCTTGTACGAGGTTCCCTAAACATACCTTACCTTTTCGTTTACATAGCGCCAAGTGTACTCTTCGGTGGGCCCACTTAAGGTTCCAACGGGGACCTATGAAGGTTTCCCATTACACACCACCCCCCCGTGGAATGTTCATGACTTGTTCCGCCATGCTATGACGTCACGTGTTCCAAAGGGTAGGCCTCCATCTCCTTCCACTTCTCCTTAGGCCCCCAGAATACCTTGCGTGTGTCCTTTTCCTTTGTGCTTTTCCGCCATATGGAACGTGGCTTCTTTCTTGACCGTTTAGCACATTTAATATCCTATCTGCATTCGCGCCATAAGGGACTTCTATGCCATACTAACTTTAACCTCACTTATCCCACTATCTTCATGGACCTTCTCTTTGTTTATTTTGGCTTCCCTCTTTTAACTTAGTGTGAGGGCTAACCAAACAACACTAGGTACAAAAAATTTATGGGCTTGTACTATGATATCAAAGGGAACGTAAGAAGGAAGACGATATCTTTCTAGTTGACTCCAATCAAAATAAATGACTAGACTACTTGGAGGGGGTGTTGTGGGAATGAGATAATTCCCCCCTTGTGTTACAAGAATGAGATCATCACCCTCATGTACCATGGGAATGGGAGGATTTACCTCCAATTCATGGGAATCTAAAGAAACAAAAAGAACCTGAGTGGTATGAGGTGCACTCTCTACAGGAAGGGCCTAATCAATTGAAGGTGGAATTAGGTCAACCGTTTTATCAACCAATGGTTGGCCAGGAACAAACTTGTGGGATTCACTTTCAGAGAGAGTGGGATGGACCAAAGATGACTTCTGATCAATCACTTGAACAACTAGTGGAGGATCAAGGGAAAAATTCTAGTAAACAATAAGAAGAAAATGATGAGAAGTTGTAAGGTTATCCAAAACTTTTGAGGATTCATCCTTATAAGGAAAAAGGTGAATGGGATGATTCCCTTTACATAACTTATAGGGAAATTTGACTTTACCCATTTTCCCATGGGCCTTACTATTACTAGTTGAGGGTTTGTCACCAACATGATCTCTAGAGGTTGATGAAAAAGGTTGATTTGAAACAATGGACCATATTTCTAATGTCCTAGGCATACTAGGAAAATCTCTAATAAGGTGATCACCCTTACATAACTTGTAACAAAATTTTACTTTGCGGGGATGAGTGGAAGATTTTTCAACATTAGTTGAGTTAGTAGTGATGGAAGTTTGGTTTCCCCCTTACTTATTTGAATTCTTCTTCTTCATCCTCTTCTTCTTCTTCTTAGCTTCTTGGTTGCTAGAATCTAGAATTTCACCAGGCGAAAGAGGAAGAATGGGGTGAAGAAATAGGTGAAGAAGTATAGGGGTCAAATTTAGGGTCAACATGAGGTTGAAATTATTCAGGTGGAGGTGAACTTGGTTGAGAAGTATCTTGGACATTTGGGACCACGAGGGTTGAAAATAACTAAACTGGAAAACCAATGGTAAATCTTGGGAGGGACAACATTTCCATATAGGGATCACCAACATTTCCAAAAGAAAGAAAAGGACCAAGATTCCCATCTAAGGATATTCCTTGATTGATAAACTCAGGAACTGTTTCAATTAGTATCAACCTAAGATCTACTAAGGAGTTGTGCATGAGTAATATTTTATTCCATGGGAAGTAAATTTTATAATTAAAAAAAATAAATCAAAAGGGATAATATAGGAAAAATGGATTACCAAGTATCCATGAACTAAAATATACACCTTGACGAAGCAAGGACTTGATGTATGAAATCCAATCTCCCTAAATGATGTGTTCGGTGTATCACATCTACAAGGCGACCAACTCAGTTACCTATGGAAGGTTTGCAACCTAGTTGGGTCTCCCAAAATATATGCGACGGTATGTGGGAGCTCAATTCGTAGTAGCATCAAGTCTAATGTGTAACCGTTCAACGAGAGTGTCCCCATATACTTACCATACGTGGAGCATAGTCCTATATACTTCCATACGTGTGATGGGATATCACCCCCGGGATGCAACACAAGATGTTAGCGACAACTGATACACTTAACGATGTTATGTCTCTATCCTAGACCTCTAGATGTTTGCATTAATTCCAAATGCTCCTTATGATTAATGGCGTAAATTTTAAATTTGATCTTTGATTGTGTTTGAATTTTGGGCTCAATAATGATGTCACCTGAATCCTTACAATGCAGCTAAATGAAAAAAATAATTAATTTCATTTCGATGAACTATAAACTAATGAGGGAGAAAGTGCAAACAAGAATGCAACAAACGATCATTGCAACAATCAATGATGCCCCCCAGCTAGCTCAAAATGACTGAAATGAAATGCTAAAACGAATTCAATTTCACTATCCCAAATGCAATCTTACTAAAAATGAAATCACTTATTTCTTCACTAAAATGCACTAAACATTTTTTTTTCTTTCCCTTTGGATGCTCAAATGTAAACTAATGCAATTAATGTACTAATCAAAGAAAAAATAACCAAATCGACAAAGAATTGAAATGAAAATTCCTTTCAATTTCTCTTTTTCGAATGGAAAACAAATTGTTCCAAAAGTACTTGAATGAAAATGAATTTCACTTTATCTTTTCAAAATGAAGGAAGAACAAAAAAATTCAAAATTTCTAAATGAAAACGACTTTCACTCTTTCTCTTTCTAAATGGGAAATCAAAACAAACATACACTCTCAAGTTCGCCAATAAAAAAAACATGATCTATGTTCGATAATCAATCAAAGGTGATTTCTAAGTGCAAAATGATTCAGTGCAAATGAAAGCAACTTTCAAAATACAATCCAAAGTAATATGAAATAGTGTTTCGAATTATTGACGCAGAGCTTTGAGACATAGCCAACCAATCTCTTGATGACACACACAAGTGACAAGTGAAGGACAACTGAACTAGAAACTGTAGAGGGCGATACAACTTCACTCAAACAAAAACAACGTCAAAGAGACAAATTCATCATTCAAGAAAGGAAATAAAGCTAAACACAGTGGTACCAAATCATTTCAGACAAGAAATACATCTCAGAGGCCAAGACACATTGGAAACTGAAGGGAAAACCTATTTTTTTCTAATCTCTGGGATCAACGCACATGTGAAAGGAAAATGTGTGCTGAAAGGTAGATCAACGCGATTGTTTTAAATAAAACAACATTGTTAGTGATTCTATAAGGACACAAAATGTGTTGGCAAAGAAATAAAAGGAAAAAATAAAAATAATTTCAATAATCAGACCATACTTGACACCCTAAAGCAAAAATCAAGAACTATGCATGCCTATAGAGACCTAAACAGACTCAGATCTTGACGATCAATCAAACTGATCAAAAAACCAAATCGGAGAAGGAGAGATAAATAGGCTATAGCTCCCCAGCGGATACGCCAACTTTTTTGTGAGGAAAATCCCCTCTGCAGACAGAGGTGATTTCTCTAACTCATATAGCAACGCACGAGACCAACTAATGAACCCTTTCCTAGTTTGTATTCAAAATGGAAGAAGAAGAAGTAGAACCTACCTCTTCCTGATGGTATCGTCCAATCCTTTAGTGAAGATCCTTGATTCTACGATTCTTCAAGCTCACTCCTCGCTACTTGTAGCATTAAAATACCCGTAATAAATCAAGAGATAATAAAAATAAATGTGAAAAGACACAACATACATCAAATAAAAAATACCTAAAAAATTAAGGAGTATTAGGCTACTTTCATAGATATCTAGACAAATATGGAAAGTGAAACATCAAATGTATTATTAATTATAGAAAAATGGAGGCATATAACCATGGCATTGATGTTGGAGACCTCCCTTTGGTGATGTCCAAGTCCAAACCAGGACTCTTCAAGCAATCCTTCTCCCAATTGGAAATTCAGGAATAATCATAAGATAGGGATGCAAAGGACAAATGATCAGGCAAGACCAAATACTAATATAAGTATGGGATTCAGTTTATAGGTAGGGACAGGGAGTTATGGATCCATAAAAGAAGGAGGAAGGCCCACTTCTCAAGGGAAAATACCCAAATGATAAGATCAAGAGATCCAAATGAGAGAGCTTGAGCATATCTACATCAAACCATATCCAGCTTTCCATTCTGGAAGCTTCAAGTGCACAAAGCTTCTCCTCCATTTGAGGAAATATTTCTAGAAGAATTTCAATGTGATTTTTCATATCATAAAGCACGTCGGGAAGTGCTAGGTCAAATTCTTGCAACATGGCATCATCACGGTCAGACAACTAGAAAATAGCGTTGAACCGGAAATTTAGGTTTTAAGCTGAGCTTCTTCAGAAAATATTCAAGGCAAATTTATGTTGGTCTTCAAGGGATATCTTGATGTATTCTCAATGGTGGATATACTGCACAAATTTCATCTTCGGGCACTTCAGGATCAAGGACGGGAAGTGAACGAGGTGAAAAATTAATGTGTAATAATATTATAGGGACCAAACATGCCCCTCACCTTCAAAAAAGTGTTGTCCTCAATGCTTGAGTAGTTCTGGATGCTTTTGTGTAAAATTCTCATCCTCCCATGTGGAATCTTCAACGAGTAAGTTCTTCCACTTGATGAGATACTATGAAATTGATCAATTTCGTTGTTGTCGATTTATTGTTTCTCTGACTTCTTTAGGTTCCTATATGATTTTTCCTTCCTTGTCAAGTTCTAAGAATATTGTTTGAACTGGGAGGTTGTCACATATAATCTTCTTTATGCATGGAACATGGAAAACTGGGTGCACTTTGGAAGATGCAGGGAGCTCCAATTTGTATGCCATAGTGTTAATATTTTGCAACACCTTGTAAGGACCATAGTAATTTGGTAATAATTTATCATCCTTCTTAGATTACTTAAGGGAAATTTGTTTATATGGTTGTAACTGTAAAAATACCAAGTCACTTACATCAAAACTTATTTCACTGCGATGTTTATTTTCCTGTTGTTTCATTTGATTATGCACCAAAGTGAGGTTATCTTTTAAGAGTTGGAGAACTTGGTTTTGAGGATGGATGTGATCTTGCATTGTTTTAACCTTAGATTTTTCTCTTAAAGATGGTGTGTTGGATGGTGGATGATATCCATAAAGTGCCATAAATGGGGTATTTTTTGTTGTCGTATGGAAGGAAGTGTTATGCCATCATTCAACCAGATGTAACCACCTGACCCATGGTGTTTGCTTATTAGATACAAAGAAACGAAGATATCCTTCTAATCATTTTTTTTGTTATATTCCCATCATACCGAGGACGATAAGATGAACTATGAGCTATTTGAGTATCGAGACAAGAAAATAATTCCGTCCAAAATTTTCCAATGAAAATGGGATCTTTGTCATTTACAATAATATTTGGGTTTCCATGTATCTTTTAAATTGTTTCCATAAATGTAGTAACAACTATACTAGATTTAAATGGATGAGATAATGCACAAAATTGTGCATACTTGGTAAGTCTATCAAGTACCACCATGATTAAACTCTTTCCTTCGGACTTGGTTAAAACCGTGATCAAATCCATTGAAACCTCCTCCCAACAGTACTTTGAATATTTTTGTGGTGTGAGTTTTGAATTGTGGAATTTATAATCTCCACAGTATCCATGTTTTTAGTCTATGTTTCGGGTCTAAAGCAAGACCCATCATCGGGACAAAACATGACAAGAAGAGAGGAGGTCTGATAAAATAAATAAATATCGTATATTTATTTATTTCATCAATCCTGCTCTCTTCTTCTCATGTTTTGTCCTGGTGATGGGTCTTGCTTTAGACCTAAAATGTAGACAAAAAAAATGGATACTATGGAAATTCTGAATTCCCCAATTCAAACCTCCTTCCAACGTTGATTTGGAATGGATAAAGGTTGTAAAAGACACAAATTCTTAATTGTATCAAATTTATTTTGTTGGAAAACCAAACATTCTGCCACAAACTTTTGAATATCAAATTTTAGGCCATCCCCAAAAAAATTCCTTCTTGACCCTGTGGAAAGTTTTTAAAAATCCTGAGTTCCCTCCTAAGGGAGAGGTATGGAATTCCAAAATAATATTTTGTTTGAGTTGGGAATTCATACAAAGATATAAGCAATATTTCTACCATAATGAATCATTTTTCTAGCTAAATGTATCATATGTACTAGGATCTTGCTGCAACTTTTGAATGAGTGTCCACACTTCTTTTTCATTCTTCCATTCATCCCTTGCTTCAGTTATCCAATCTGGTTGGAAAATAGAAATGGCACAAAATAATTCTTCCTCATCCTCATCCTTTCTTGAGAGTGCATCCGAAACAACATTTTGCTTCCCTTTTTTGTAGATGATTTCAAAGTCATATCTCAACATTTTTGTGACCCATTTTTGTTTCTCTTCTAAAGATAATGTTTTTTCCAAAAATTATTTAAGACTATCATGATATGTTTTTACCTTGAAGTTTCTTCCCATTAGGTAAGGTTGCCATTGCTTTAGTGCATGTAGTATTTCCAACATTTCCTTCTCATAAATAGTTTTGTGTAGATAATTTCCTTGGATTGGATGAGTTTCAAAAGAAATCGGTCTTCCTTCTTGCAATAAAACAACACCAATTCCATTTCCCGAGGCATCACATTCCACAATAAAGGATTATGTGAAGTTTGGAATAGCTAATACCGGTGCTTGGCACATTGCCTCTTTAATATGTTCAAAGGCCTTAGTTTCTCCTGGAGTCCAAGAAAATGCATCTTTCTTTTGTAATGTTGTTAGAGGTGCTGCTATTCTCCTTATTGTGCACCAATACTACTGGAGAAGAAAAAGAAATTTGACTACGTTGAATTATACCGGCCTCTAGAATTTCTGCAACAATATGTTCAATTTCACTCTTTTGGGAATAGGGATATCCATAAGGCCTGATGTTTGGAGGAACACTTCCTAGAATCAAATGAATAGTGATGAGCTCCATCATTAGGTACATTTGGAGGGGTTAATTGTCACTTTTTTTCCTTATTAGGTTTATTTTTCTCACATTTAATTATATTGTGGTCTTATGTTGCTAGTGTATATGGTGATTAAGGCTTGTCATACTTCGAATGCCTAACATGAGTTAAATGCAGGAAAATCATGAAGATATTGCATTTTTTATGAACATTTTTCCATTAAAGCTTGGAGTAGACAACAAGGAGAGATTATAGGGCTATTTTCCACCTCCTTAACTCCCAAAGGAAGCCAAAGGATCCTCGAGATTCCCTCTAATAGCTCAAAATCAAAGGCAACCAAACAAATTCAAGATCAAGTGCACCAAAGCTACACTTCACTTGCAGTCAAAGTGGACACAACACCTACTTTTTATGGAGTTGTTGGTAGCTACCCTCTAGGTTAAATAGGGTTGATCAAGAGCTCATTAGAATTCGAACTTTGAAGGAAGCTAATAGACTCTTAGCTCTTGTAATAGGTTTTTCAGATTTTCATGTTTATGTAAGGAGACTATTTTATACAATAAGATGAATATTCAGATTGTGCTTCACTGATTTAGTTTCAGGGGGCTAGGCTTGTGGGTTAGGGCCCAATCCATTGGCCTTAGTATCTCTTGTGTATTCATTGTTTACTTTTATGTCACTGTAGCTAGTTTTCTTATGAGTTCGTAGCTAGTTCGCTTACATTTCAATCATTGTTTTTAGTTTGCTTCCATTTGTCTTTGATGTAGATTAAGCTTTCTTACATGTTGGTAGAATAGTTTAAAAACTCATAAAGTTGTGTGTCAAGCCTCTCTCTCTCATCTCTTTCGTTGGAGCTTGAGGAGGGTAGACCTTCTCCATGAGCCAAATTTGATTTTTAGTTTATGATTTCTTGGAAAGAGATGTTAGGTTGTTGTAGTGTCATGAACATGTTTAGAATGCTGAGTTATATTTCTGTTTGTAGGCTAAAGTAGGGTTTATTTCCAAATTCAACTCATCTTCTCCATCTCCTTCATCATGAATTTGTCAATATTTGTTGCATGAACATGTAGTTTTCTTGTAGGTTCAATTAGCACAAAAAAGGAGGACTTCACCAACACCTTTAGCTTCATTTCTCACCTTTCATCAACCATGTGTTCATCAAATTTCCATCAACCTTGTTTTTAGATTTTTCACCTTCACACCATGACCGAACCTTAGAGGTGCAAGAAAGAATTCTCAAGAGGTTATGAGTTTTTCCAAGGGTTTTGCCACCTTACACTCATACAAACACACCTTCACTCCACATTCTCTATGATTTTATCATCCATTTTTGGCCTCATATTTTCCTCGGACGATGTCGTGTAGCAATTGAGGACTTTCCTGTAACACTATAGGAAACCTGTAGCAACACTTGCAGCAACAACATTGGGCCCCTAATTAAGCCCCAAAACCACCATCCACCTCATCCAGACCTACTAAAACATCCTAGCCACCTTTAGCCTTGCACCCATGAGTTCAAGCACATCATAAGCCACCTTAGCGCTTTCTCCTCCTAGCTACAAAACAATGCATTTACAAGCTTAGTTAGGTCATGATTAGCTGCATGAGTAAAATAATGATAGTTAGAACATGAAGTAGAAAAAGTTTGTTTAGCCATTTGGCCCAGCAAAGTGTGATTAGGTTAGTCTTCTTTATGAAATTTCAATTCAACAATTTCCTTCATGAAAGATGTCTAGTTTGCTTTCATTTGTTACCTTAACTTAATTTGCAGATTTATTTCATTGTAGAGTAGTTAGATGTACTTTATTGTTGTAGAATAGTTCTTTGCTTGCTGATAGAGTAATGTATTTGAATAATTTGTAGCCCTAGGTAAAAATTCATAAGTGTGACAGACTTCATTCAGAAACCCTAGAAATATCACCCTTTCATACAACTCAGAAGAGGATGACATGAGTATAATGAATTTGTTGTGTATATAGCACTATCACCTCCAATTTTTTACGAACCCCAGGTTGATAAAGTAAAGTAGAGTAGCCTCTAGGAGTTACAACATACTTGGTGCAATACCAGGGCTCACCAGTTTTTGGCGGCGTTGTCGGGTTGGTGTCTAGTAGATTCTTTGATTTTGTTTTAGCATTGTTTTCTTCTTTACATTTACATGTTGTTTAAAAAAAATTGAAAAATACAGAAAGATCTTATTTTCATGCCTCGTAGGAGTAGGGATACGCAAGGAATTTTGTTACCTAAAACCCCCACATCACCACATAGTCACCCTTCACTCTTCTTCAGTGGCTGTCAGGTTGAAAACACCAAAAGTGAGCCTTCTGAAAATTTTGAAGAACCTATTTGAGAAGAATAATATGTTGTTTCACTAGAGGAACCTGCTTCACCTATTCAAACCATGGCTGAAACTGAAGCCCATGGAGCCTTACCCATTAGAGAGGTAGATGGGTGTTAGGATATTCCGACACATAGGAAATAGTTAATAATAACTCAGTCTAGTGTAGAGTTAGGTAAAGTGTGTTTCTTTACCATGTACATTTGTAACTTCTATGTTGGGTCTATATTAATAGTGTAGCCCCTTATTATGTTAGTGTAGCCCCCCTTATTGTTATTATTGTACCCCTGTAACCCCCATATTGTTATTATTGTGCCATTACATTATTATTGTTAGGTCGGCTAGGATTACATTGTGGCCCACTAGGATTACATTATGGCCCCATGGACTCCTATATATAGAAAGGAGGTTTTGTAAATTGTATCATCCAAGAATTTTTCATTTATGTAATGTATTGGACGTTTCCCCCTTGAAGTGGATTATTTCTAAGGTGTTGATATCACTTTTCTTCTATTTTTGGAGCTAGTTACACAACATTATAATCCTACTTATCTCTCACTCGGTATTAACGACACTTCGGTTCGTGGCTTAACACTACGATTGGTCCATGAACTCTATTTAAAGAGCATGGAGGGTCATTTGTAGGTTAACCGTTTATGAGAGAAACATATGTAACTTTTCTTTTATATTAATAAATTCCTTGAAGTGGCCGCGTTGGCTCAGGGCGTGGACTGTTTCCCTCTTTGAGGATTTTAACCACGTGATTATACTGGTGTACTGATTTGTGATCTATTTGTGAGCGGTGACCTTTGGTTCTTGATCTATGGAACTTACCCTGTAAATTCCTACATGGAATCAGAGCTATTTTGAGGGACGCGTCTATTGCTGATCAAAATCCGAAGCCGGTTTGACTGCATGCAAATGCCGTTTTGTAGATATACTATTTTTGAACATTTTTGGGCTTGGAGAAATGCTCGGTTGTGTCCAGAGAATCTTTTACAGTGAGGAACACCTTTCATTTCATGCGAAAATGTTTCTGGCTGGCCAAGTTTTGTCAGTTTAGATCTGGAGGAAAAGGCACGCACACCAAATAATAATAATAATAATAATAATAATAATAATAATAATAATAATAATAATAATAATAATAATAATAATAATAATAATAATAATAATAATAATAATAATAATAATAATAATAATAATAATAATAATAATCCCCCCTTCCTCCTTTCTAAAATAACATAATCCTTTTACTATCTCACTTGGTGAGGGGTTAGTTTATGAGAATAGAGGTCTTGGGTTCAAGTCTCCTTCTCAAGATTCTTTTGTAAAAAAAAATTATTCAAAGGGGTGGAATTTTTTTTTAAAAGAGCCGCACTTCATCTCGTTCCCGTAACTATTTGGCATCTACAACTCAGTTGTTTTTCAAAAGGCATAACTTCTTCATTCGGAAGTCATTTTTCGAGCCGTTTTTTTTTAAATGGCCTAATTTTTTGAGATATTTCCATTGGAGCAGTTAGTTTCAGCTTTTCTCAGCTTCAGTTTTTTTTTTTAAATGGAAAGTGCATGCCCGGTTATTCTTAACAGCACCAATTATTTCCAATGGCTACCTCACATGGTAGATATACTTAGAAGTAAAGGGCTTTATAGAATAGCCACAGGACAAGAAACTAAACCTTCCAATGATGATAAAGCTGCTAAATGGGAAAATAAACAAGATCAAGCATGAGGGTTGATAGGAATGTCCATTGCTCAAGATCTTCGATTTCATATCCTTGATATTGACACCCCTGATGAAGCCCTGGAAAAGCTAAAAATTGTTTTTGGCATTCAAAATCAAATCAGGGCCCACCAGCTTGAAAATGAGTTGCTTACTTTGGACCCCAATAATTTCTCCTCCATTGAAGATTTTTTGTCCAAATTTAAGACCCTCCGAATTCTTTTAGAAGGTTGTAAGATCAAAAAGGACGATGGTAGCCTCATATATTGCATTCTTTCTAAGCTTGGTACTGCATACTCTGTATTTGTTTCCGCCTTCCATTCCACCAGAGAAGCCATCATTTCTTCAGGAACCACCTACAAGAATCCCTCTTTTGATGCCTTTTGTGATTCTTTGATAAGAGAACAAGAAAAACTTTTACACCTTGGTCTTATCACTGCTGGAAACGCTTCTAAGAAAGCCTTAGCAGCCCAACAACAACCATATCAAAAGAATCCCAAGAAGCAGTATCCTAAAAAATATGGTCCTAAAACAAACAAGGGCCCTAAGAAATTTCAACTACAAACTGAAAAATTAAATCACCAAAATAATAAGGAAAATCAAAACAAAGGGAAGAAGACAGATAGATATTGCAACTTTTGCAATCGGGATGGCCATATAGAGTCCAAATTTTTTAAGAATATGGAAGCCTTAGAAGCAACAATGAAGAAGCACAACATCAATTTGGAGCACTCTTCACCTTCATCTTCAGGCATGGCACTTTCTGCTTGTGGTTGTCAAGAATCAAGATCTGGTTATGCATTAAATGTATCTTCTTCTTCTCCTTCTCATGAGTGGCTCATTGATTCTGGAGCTTCTTACCACATGGCTAAAAATAAATCCATGTTTTCTTATTTAAATGATTGTAACACCAAACATATTTATGTTGGTGATGATAGATATCTTAGTGTTGTAGGATCTAGAACCATTCATCTAGATAATAGTAAGTTTAATGATGTACTATGTGTTCCTAAATTTTCATGCAACCTTCTATCTGTTTATCAGATAACTCATTCAGGTGAAGGGAAAATAGTATAATTCTCACCTCATGATGTTGTAATCAAGGACCTCAAATATCCTAAACATATTTTAGCTACTGGCATTGCTGATGATTCCACAAGGTTGTATAAGTTTGACAACTTTGGGTCATCATCTCTTCCCTCGGTTTTTGTTGCTCATAATGATGATGTGAGCAAACTTTGGCATGAGCGATTTGGTCACTTAAACTATCGCTCTCTTCAAACTCTATGTAAGGAAAATATGGTGACGGGCCTTCCTATGGTATCTTGCCGGGATGGTGTTTGCTCTGGATGTGTACTAGGAAAACATCATCGGGATAGTTTTGACAAACGTGCCTCTTGGCATGCTTCATCCCCTTTGCAGCTTGTGCACAATGATTTATGTGGTCCACTTCATGTTGTTTCTTTCTCTGGTTGCAAGTACTTCTTAAATTTCATTGATGATTTTTCCAGACACACTTGGGTATATTTCTTAAAACTCAAGAGTGAAGTTTTTAACATGTTCTTGGCCTTTAAGGCCTTTGTTGAGAAACAATCTGGACATCAAATTCTTAAGTTAAGATCAGACAATGGTGGAGAATATGTTAACAACAAATTTATCAACTTCTGCATTGAGCATGGCATTCAATTGGAACATACTGTTCCATATACTCCACAAAAAAATGGTGTAGCTAAAAGGAAGAATCGCACCTTAAAAGAAATGGCTAATTGTATGCTTCAATCTAAAGGACTTAGTCTCAATTTTTGGGCAGAAGCCATTAACTGTGCAGATTACATAGTAAATCGCACTCCTACTAAGGTTTTAAAGAATATAACTCCAGAAGAAGCTTGGAGCTCAATCAAACTAGATGTAAGTCACTTTTGTATTTTTGGAAGTGATGCTTGGGCCCATATTCCAGATGCGGAACATAAATCCTTAGAACCTAAGAGTGAAAAATGTATTTTTGATGGATATTCTGAAGATGTCAAAGGATATAGACTTCTTCAACCAAAATCCAAAAATATTATCATTAGAATAGATGTAAAGTTTGATGAAAATATATCGGCTTGTGAGCTTAATTTGGCAGGTGTGCCACCTTTGGCCCGCGAGCCTGATTCAGCATATGTGCCACCCCTCTCTCTCTCTATTCTATTTTTAATAGCATTACTTCTAGTTTAGATGATGACAACGAGGATGAAAATCCTCCTCCAGCTCGTGAAATTGTTCCTTATACTCCACCGCTTCTAATATGGGTCTGCTCTACTCGGAATGCAGCAGGTTCTCTTGCAGGTGACCCTGCCGATCGACGACGTACACGTTCTCAATTTGAAAGAGCTTCTTCCTTATTGGCTCAAGTTCCAGAAAAACTTAATCCAGAAACCTTCAAAGAAGCCTCCGGTCATCCAAATTTGGATGTAGCTATGAATGAATAGTATCATTCCTTATTGGCAAACAATACTTGGGATCTTATTCCTCTTCCAAAAGGAAGAAAACTTGTCATATGCAGATGGGTTTACAAAACAAAGTTTGGACTAGATGGAAAAGTGGATAGAAATAAAGCTCGTATTTTTGCTAAAGATTTTTCACAAGTTGAAGGCATTGACTATACTTAAACCTTCTCCCCTATTGCCAAAATGAAATCTATCCGCCTTGTTCTCTCCCTTGCTGCCTCCTTTAAATGGGAATTCCATCAGATGGATGTTAAATCGACCTTCCTACATGGATATTTGCATGAAGAAATCTACATGGAACAAACCCCTGGCTTTATCCAAAAAGACTCCAGCCTCGTTTTTCACCTTAGAAAGTCTCCCTATGGTCTCAAGCAAGCTCCTCGGGCTTGGTATGCCAAAATGGATAGATTTCTCTTAGATAATGGCTTTTCTAGGTGTCATTCTAACAACATTGTCTAGACCAAGAAAGTGGGTAATTCCTTCACCATTCTTATTCTTTATGTTGATGATATTATCCTTATTGGTAGTGATCCAAACCATATAAAACATGTGAAGTCTAGCCTCAAAAAGAAGCTTGAAATGACAGACTTATGACACTTTCATTATTTCCTTGGTCTTCAGGTCTTGTAAACCAAGGAAGGCATTACCCTCTCTCAGTCCAAGTATGCCTGTGAACTTCTACACCACTTTCACATGGAATATTGTAAGCCTGCCCCTTCTCCCTTTTAGTCCGAAGTCAAGCTTTCAGTCAACTGTACTACCCCTAAAGTTGATGCTATCTTATACCGTCAACTTGTTGGTAAACTTTTGTATCTAACCCATACTCATCCTAACCTTTCCTTTGCCTTTGGTCTTGTCACTAGGTTTATGCACCAACCTCCCGAAAGTAACTAGAAAGTAGCTAAAAGAATACTTCAATATAGTCGAGGTACAGTTCAGCTCGGGATTCATTACAGTGCCGGAGCATCTCCCTTGTTGATTGGCTTCACTGATTTTGATTGGGTTGGTGACCCTGATGATCGAATCTCCACTGCAGGATATGTATTCACTCTTGGTTTAGGACCTATTACTTGGTCTTGTAAGAAACAAAGTGCCATCTCCATTTCTTCAGCAGAAGCAGAGTATCGTGGTGCAGTTGAAGCCAACAAGGAAGCCATGTGGCTTCGTCAGATCATGTCTAAATTTGGTCTTCATCAGCAGCATCCAACTACACTTTGGTGAGATAATCATAGTGCCATTCTGATATGTAAAGATCTAGTTCAACATTAGTGTATGAAACACATTGAACTCCACATACACTTCATCAGAAAGCTCATTCATGATCGTGTTCTTGAAGTGCATTATTTTCTGACCAATGATCAAGTAGCCGATATCTTTACGAAGGCTCTCACAGAAGCGAAGTTTACCAAACTTCGATCCATTCTTGGAGTTCAGGAAAGTTTTCATTAAGGGGGGATAGGCTCTAATGCCTTCTTCCTTCTCCTATTGTGTCACTTTTGTAAATCCTTCAATCCTATCCAAATTTGTTCTTAAGGGGGGATGTTAGGATATTTCGACACATAGGAAATAGGCTCCTTTTGTGTCACCTTTGTAAATCCTTCAATCCTATCCCAAGTTGTTCTTAAGGGGGGATGTTAGGATATTCTGACACATAGGAAATAGTTAAGAATATCTTAGTCTACTGTAGAGTTAGGTAAAGTGTGTTTCTTTACGATGTACATTTGTAACTTATAATCCGACGGTAACGATTTGTAGTGATCATATGGTTATCTCTCACCTCGATATTAATAACACTTGATCAGTGGCTTAACACTCGATTGGTCCATGATTTCTATTTAAAGAGCATGGAGGGTCATTTATCTGGTAACCGTTTTTAAGAGAAACATATGTAACTTTTCTTTTATATTAATAAATTCCCTGAAGTGGCCGTGTTGGCTCAGGGCATGGACCGTTTCCCTCTTTGAGGGTTTTAACCACGTGATTATACTAGTGTACTGATTTGTGATTTTTTTGTGAGCGGTGACCTTTGGTTCTTGATCTACAGAACTTACCCTGTAAATTCCTACAATGGGGAGACTAAAGTGAAGAACATTATCCCCTCATCCATTCCACATTTTCATGGACTTACCTCTGAGGACCCTGACAAATTCATGTTTGAATTTTTTATTGTCTGTAGGACCTATTACTATGCCTCAAATGATCAAAAGTTGAAGCTATTCCCATATACCCTTAAGGATGCAGCCTTGCGCTGGTTCACACGTCTACCTAGCAACATCATCACTACATGGGTACAGATGCGAGAGACCTTCAACAAAAAGTATAGGGACTACTGTAGGTATAAGGAAACTAAGGATGAAATATTCAAGATGAATATAGGGCCCGATGAATCCCCAAAGGATTATGAAGAGAGGTTCTAGTTAAACTATAAGAGAGCTTACTGTACCCTTGATCTTGGATCACTTAAACTAGTACTTATCTGAGGGATCAGGGAGGAGGTGATAGAAATCCTCAATATGCTATTAGGAGGAGATATCTACCAGCTTCCTTGTGATACCATCAAAAATGTCTTTAGGAACCTTCTAGGGAAACTAGGAAGAAAGGAAGAGCTAGCCAAAGCACAAAAAATACCCCTTCCTCTTCCACCTTCATCAAGAATGTGATTGGAAATAAGTTGGAGGACTTCAAGAGTGACATGTTGCACACCTTTGACTTGAAAATGGACAAAATGCATATCAAGAGGAAGCAAGAGGAATAAGAAATAGCCTTGGCTATATCCTGCCCTAGATGTACTAGAAAACACCCTATAAATGAATGCCCATTAAACGCCATTGAGGTTTGCTTAGTCTATGAGGAGAATCATGCCACAGACAAGTGTCCCTCCTTACTTGGACTCAAAGCTGTATACCAAGGTGGGGAAGTTAGATCAGAGCAACTTTGTTTCATCAACCAGAGAAGACCTCAAGGCCCTAGGTCATATCGGCAAGGTATGCAAGGTGCACCTTATTCCTACTATCACAACAATCAAAATGCACCTATGCAATATTGGTACACCCCCACTCCTCCATCATGGTCTACACCTCCTACTTGGCCTTACAACCCTCCATATCATCCCTAGCCTATAAACCAACCATTTTATAAATATGTTCCTCAACAATATCAGTGGAACAACCCATCCCAAGGGTGGAGGCCTCAACATAATCAACCAATTACTCTAATTCCTCCACCGTAAACTCAACCTTAACTTACTCATGCAGCTCCACCTGAGCTACCTCAGATGCTCGCACAACCCAATCCGAACCTAAATAATAGAAAAACACAACAAGTTTATAGAGGAGAGACATACTATCTAGCTTATGTTGTGGAGATACACTAGATTAATCTCAGGTTGGGAAGAGTACTCTTAGAAAACCACCCTCCATCTCCACCTGTAGAGGTTAAGGAGGAAAAGGAAGAAATTAATGCTTATATCCAATAACCTCCTTTTTTTGAGTGCTTGATCCATTCCAGTCAGCACACCCTAGAGGAGATCAAACTTCTAGGAGAATTGAAAATTTTTTGTGTAAAAATACTCCTTGTCCAGGCCATTAAGGATGTCCCTATTTACAATATGCTCATCAAGGAAAAGTGCTTCAATAAACCTGGGAGAAAGAAGAAATATACCCCCACCATCAATGTAGTAGGACAACAGTCTGACTATATGTTGGGAAGGGTGATCTTCCCAAAGTAATTGGACCCTGGCAGTCCAGTTGTATATGTGCACATAAATGGTTTCATAGTCCCCAATCCTCTGATTGATCTTGGGGCTTCCATCAATGAATGTTGTGACCAAGGAAACTATGCTTAAACTCAACCTCTGAGGGACTTTGAGGAAAACCACAACAATTCTGCAACCTGTAGATCATTCCATAGTAATTCTAGAAGGAATTGTTGAGGATGTTATGGTTTCAATTGACTCTTGGGAATACCCTATATATTTCCTAGTTCTACAGCCAAAAACCAAGTTTAATGGATATCCTCTCATCTTAGGGAGACCTTGGTTAGCCACTACCAATGATTATATCAGTTGTTGAGCCGACAACATGACTATTAAGAATAGGCCCTTGTCTAAACAACTGGTATTATATCCTCCATCCCAACCTTCCATTGACCATAACATACCTATATGGTTGGAGGATGAAGAAGAAGATGAAGTATACAAAACTACACCCTACCCCATTTGTACCATATATTTTTTTCTTAGAGGGGGCAACTTGATGAAGATGAACTCATCGACCATGTCATTCAAAACCAGTCCCCCAATGATAGCCCGCTTGAAAACCTAGTCAAAGAATATGCAAGCCACCCTTGGATGGAAGTGCACTTAGTTGATTCAACTTCTGAAACCACCAAGGATGTGGAGTTTGGCCCATCCAAATCTCTAAAAATTAACTCAAACATCTCAGATAGAGAAGAAGAGTAGTTATATCAAAATTTGAAAGAAAAC
The DNA here is from genome assembly GCA_034641835.2 of Pinus albicaulis. Taxonomy (NCBI): domain Eukaryota; kingdom Viridiplantae; phylum Streptophyta; class Pinopsida; order Pinales; family Pinaceae; genus Pinus; species Pinus albicaulis. The sequence continues at coordinate 89,926,136 of CM076583.1, forward strand.
CTAGATGCATTTGATTGGGATTACAAGGACATGAAAGGGGTGCATCCCTCGGTATGGAGACACCATATTTACATTAAGGAAGGATGCAAGCCTATGCTCCAACCTAAAAGGTGGATGAAACCATCTCTAAAAGACATAGTCAAGGAAGAACTGCATAAATTTTTGGATGCTAGTTTCATTTATTCTATATTAGACAATGAGTGGGTATCTCCTCTTGTTATAGTCCTGAAGAAGAATGGAAAATGGTAAATCTGTGTTAACTATTGGGAACTCAACAAAGCCACCAAGAAGGACCATTTCCCTTTTCCCTTGATAGATCAAGTCCTTGATGACTTTGAAGGAAAGAAGTTATTTTCTTTCTTAGATGGGTTTGTTGGTATAACCAGACCCAAATTAGCCCTAGAGACCATGAAAATTCTACTTTCATATGTCCTTGGGGTACCTTTACTTACAGAAGCCTACCCTGTGGGTTTTACAATGCCTCAGCTACCTTCCAAAGAGCTGTCATGAGAATTTTCTTTGAGCTAGTCCATGATTCGGTTGAAATCTACATGGATGTTTTCACATCTATGGGGATGACTTCCAAGAAGCTATCTCCAATTTGGGAAAAGTGTTGAGAATATGCATTGAGATGCATCTCTCCTTCGGCCTAGAAAAGTGTGAATTCTTGAAAATACCAGGAGTTATATTGGGACACCCAATCTCCGAAGCAGGAATACAAGTGGACGAAAACAAAATCACTTTCATCAAAAGCGTACCTTCTCCTTAAAAGGAGAGAGATGTTAGGAGTTTCTTAGGTTTAGTTGGTTACTACAAAATTTTTATCAAATATTTCAGCAAGTTGTCTTTTCCACTATTTGGTTTGTTGGCCTAAGACTCTAAGTTTTCTTGGTCCAGTCTCTATCAAGAAGCTTTTGAGCTCATTAAGGGAAAGTTAACTACTGCCCCCATTCTCTAAGATCCAAATTGGAATTTTCCTTTCCACATCCACATAGATGCATCAGAAAAATCTGCGGAGGCAGTATTGGGGAAATTAGAAGACAAATTACCTTATGCAATCTATTTCATTAGTAATAACTTGTATAAGTCCAAACTAAATTATATTTCCATAGAGAAGGAAATGTTAGCCATTGTCCATGATTTAAAAAAATTTAGAAATTATATCACTGGCTATCATAACTTTGTACACACTGTCCGTGCAACCATAAAATATTTAATGAACAAACCAGATGTTAATGCTAGAATAATTAGATGGTTATTATTATTACAATAGCTTGACCTAACCATTGTTGATAAACCTGGAAAGGAGAATGTTGCAGATTTTTTATATAGGTTAGATCTATCTGTAGATGAAGAAGGACTGGTGGATGACCAACTGCCAAATGAACATCTCTTCGCTATCTCAACACTCTCACCATGGTTTGCTGACACTGATAACTACTTGGTTGTTGGAAATTTCCGTCCTAACCTCTCATCCAAGGAGAAGAGAAAGATCATCAGAAAAATCTCCCCTTTCACCTAGATTGGGGGAAATCTCTTCAAGCCAGGCCCTGAAAAAATTCTCAAAATATGTGTGAGGGAGGAAGAATTTTTTGATATCCTCTCTGCATGTCATGATAGCCCTTGTAGAGGCAATTTTCTCCAAAAAGGACAGCCTTCAAAGCTTTCTAGGAAGGTTACTATTGGCCTACCCTTCACCAGGATGATATAATATACACTAGCAGGTGTGACCAGTACCAAAGGATGGGGAAACCTACATAGACGGATGAGATGCTTTTGCACCCTCATGTGGCTCTTGAGCCATTTTAAAAGTGGGGCATGGACTTCATTGGACCCATTGATCCACCATATGGACAGAAAAAATATATCATAGTCTGCACTAATTATCTGACAAAGTGGGCTAACAAAAAAGATATGAAGGTAGCAACCGAGGAGAAGGTAGAAAAATTTCTGAGAGAGAATATGTTCTACAAATTTTGATACCTCAGAGAGGTAGTCACTAATTAGGGGGCAAAATTCACATCTCATCTCATTAACAAGATTCTCAGGAGGAACAAGATCAAGCATAAGACTTCCACTACCTACAACCCTCAACAAAATGGCCAATTGGAAGTGATCAACAGAGCCTTGGAGAATATCCTCACCAAGGTTGTGAGCAACAAAAAAAATAATTGGAAATTGGGTTCAATGCTCCCCGTGTGTTTCGCGACATGGACTAACTGCCTCTTGTGGATCCTAACTCTGGTGATTGTAGTGGAGACTAACGCCCGCGGGTTTTGGTCTAATGACAATCGTGTTTCCAACATTTGGTATTAGAGCTGTTTCGGCTTTAACGGGATGCCTTTGCTGCTGAGGGGTTTTTTTCTTGGGCCTATGGTAGACCCTGTTTAGTGGGAGATCTACAGGATTGATTCTTGTGGTGAAAGAAGATGGTGAATGGTGGAAAGATAGAGATCGAGAAATTTAATGGTCATATTTTTTAGTTGTGGAAGCTCAAGATGGAGTATCTGCTGGTGGATAAAGATAAGTGGATCATGGTAGATCCGAGTACTTAACCAACGGCAATGTCAGATGAAGACTACAAGAAGCTATATCAAAAGGAAAAGAGCACAATATGGTTGTGTGTCTCAGATTTAGTATTGTTGAATGTATCTGGGGAAGCTATGGCGAAGACCTTGTGGGACAAGCTAGGGAATTTGTACCAATCTAAGTCTTTGGTGAATAAATTTTTCCTACGGACAAAGCTGTATAACTTGAGGGTGAAGGATGGAGACTCGGTGACAGAGCATCTGAACACCTTCAATATTGTGGTAAGCCAGCTGTCATCTGTTGATATTAAAATCTTAGATGAAGATAAGTGCATCAGTTTGTTGTGTTCTCTACCAGATTCGTGGGACAATCTGGTTATTGCAATAGGTAGCAATACAACTACCTTGAATTTTGATGATGTTGTCTCAGCCTTGCTGTCGAAGGAAATGAGACGGAGAAATATGGAGGTCTAGAATGGAGATGCCTTATCTATATGAGGAAGGTCTCAAAATAGAAACAAGAATAAGGTTTCGAGAAGGAGATCTAAATCTAGAGGGAGATCTAAATCTCCTGGAAAGTTTGTAAAGGTGTGCTGGAAATGCGGAAAGGAAGGGAACTACAAAAAGGACTACAGATCTAAAGCTCTTGAGAAAGGAAAGGGATTTGATGATGCTCCTTCTGCAGAGGAAAAAACCACCTCGGATGAAGGTGGGGATGTGTATTTGGATTCTTCTTCAAATACACATGTAGATCATGAGTCATGGTTGATTGACTCGGGTGCATCCTTTCACTTCACTCCCCATAGGGAGTGGTTCTGCGAGTATGAGAAATATGATGGCGGTGATGTCTTCCTAGGGGATGATAGGAAGGCCAGAATCATCGGACGTGGAAAGGTCAAGCTGAAGCTGCAAGGTGGAAGGATTAGAACACTTCCTGGTGTTATGCATATTCCTGCATTGGCCAGAAATCTGATTTCTGTAAGCAAGATGGATGATGCAGGTGTAAAAACAGTGTTCGAGAAAGATGCCTGCAAGATGGTTCGGGGAGCACTGGTATTAATGTGGGGAGTTTGGACTAGAACTCTGTACAAGCTACAATGTAGCACTGTTATTGATGGGTGTAATAGTTATGTGGTTCTTGAAAGTGGAGCGGAAATCCTAGCTGTCTCTGGAGAAAAGACCATGCTATGGCATCAAAGGCTTGGACATATTGGAGAGAAGGGCCTTCGGATACTACATAGAAATGGTATGGTAGAAGGTATGTCTAATTGCTCTCTGGATTTCGATTTTTGTGAACATTGTGTATATGGGAAGCAGAATCGGGTGAGTTTTCCTTCTGGTGCTAAGAGGGCGAACAAGATATTAGAACTTGTGCACAGTGATGTGTTTGGACCTGTGTCAGTTCCATCACTGGGAAAGTCTGTGTACTATGTTTCATTCATAGATGACTTCTCAATGAATACATGGATATATTTCTTGAGGAAGAAATCTGAAGTCTTTGACAGATTTAAAGAATTTAAGGCTCTGGTGGAAAACCAGACAGAGAAGAAGATAAAGGCACTGAGGACAGATAATGGTGGGGAGTTCTGCAAGAAGGAATTTGAAGAGTTCTGTAAGAAGTGTGGTATAGCACGGTAGAAGAATACTCCATACACACCTCAGCAAAATGGAGTTGCAGAAAGAATGAACAGAACGCTGATGGAAAAGGCAAGAAGCATGCTCAGTGGTATCGGGTTAGGACAAGAATTCTGGGCAGAGGCAGTGGAGACTGCATGTTACTTGGTTAACATATCACCTTCATCAGCGTTGGAGGATAAGACTCCACATGAGGTATGGACTGGTAAGAAACCCTCTCTTTCACATCTGAGGGTATTTGGATGTGATGCATATGTACATGTTCCAAAGGAGAAAAGGACCAAGTTGGATAATAAATCTGAAAGGTGCATCTTTATTGGGTATAAGGATGATTTAAAAGGTTACAAGCTTTGGAACCCAGAAATAAGGAAGGTTGTGTGTAGGCGAGATGTGGTGTTTAGAGAGGTGAAAAATGTTGTTAAACATGAAGTCCTACCAAAGGAACATGAGAAGATAGAGTTTGAGCTAAAGGAGGATGAATCAGAATCTACAACATAAGAAGACCCAGAAGAGGAAGAGCCACAAACTCCGGCTGTGAGAAGACCAGTTCGAGAAAGAAAAAAACCAGAAAGGTATAGTCCATCTGCTTTCTGTTCAAATTTTTCCTTAACTATAACTAATGATGATCCAGGACTATCAGGGAGGCATTAGATTTAGAGGTTGGAAAACTCTGGAATGAGGCCATGGTTGATGAAATGGCATCCTTGCACAAAAATGAGGCATGGGATATGGTGGAATTGTCGACTGGAAGGAAGCTCATCAGGAGAAAATGGGTGTTTAAAAAGAAGATGAATGTAGAAGGAAAGGTGGAGAAATACAAAGCTCGGTTGGTAGAAAAAATTTATTCCTAGGTGCTAGGAATTGATTTTGGTGATATTTTTTCTCCTGTTGCCAAGGTTACTTCGATTAGACTACTTTTATTTGTTGCTGCTGCATTTGATTTTGAGGTAGAACATATGGATGTGAAGACAACATTTATTCACTGGATTTGGAAGAGGAGATCTACATGAAGCAACTTGAAGGCTTTATGGAGAAGGGTAAGAAAGAATTGGTATGCAGGTAAAAAAATTCTTTGTATGGGTTTAAACAGTCACCAAGGATGTGGTATCAGAAATTTGATACCTATATATGGGGACTTGTCTTCACCAAAAGCAAGGAGGATCACTGTGTTTATTTTAAATTAATTGGTGATCGTATTATTTATTTGGTCTTGTATGTGGATGATATGTTGTTGATTGGAAATGACAAAGAAAATATCCAAGATTTGAAGACCCAACTGTTCTCCAAATTCAGCATGAAGGATCTTGGTGCTGCAAACTATATTTTGGGCATGGAAATTAAGAGAGATCGGACAAAGAGGAAGCTCTGGTTAAACTAGAGGAAGTATGTCGAGGCTATATTGCAGTGATTCAATATGCAGGATAGTAAACCAGTGAAGGTTCCGATTCCTGTAGGTGTAAAGCTATCCGCTAAACAATGTTCCAAGACACAAGAAGAAGAGGAGGATATGTCCCGTGTTCCATATGCAAGTGCAGTGGGTAGCCTGATGTATGCAATGGTCTGTACTAGACCAGGCATTGAACATGCAGTGGGAATATTGAGCAGGTTTATGCCAAACCCAGGGAAGGAGCATTAGATAGCAGTGAAGCGACTTTTTAGATATTTGTGTGGCACTAGTGATTATGGCTTCTGCTACCAGGGAAGACCAGGATTGGAAAGAGTGTTGGATATTCATGGTTTTGTTTATGCATAGTGGGTTGGAGATGTTAGGTCCCTATATTACTAGTGTAGTCACTTATTATGTTAGTTTAGACCCCCTTATTGTTATTTTTATACCCCTGTAACCCCCATATTTTTATTATTATGCCCTTACATTATTATTGTTAGGATGGCTAGGATTACATTGTGGCTCCACTAGGATTAAATTGTGACCTGATGGACTCCTATATATAGAAAGGAGGTTTTGTCATTTGTATCATCCAAGAATTGTTCATTCATGTAATGTATTGGAGGTTTCCCCCTTGAAGTGGCTTAATTATAAATTTTTTATATCTCTTTTCTTCTATTTTTGGAGCTGGTTTCACAACATTTGGTATCAGAGCTTTGGATTCTAGGGTTTCGCTGCTCCAAATAGGTCATCGTGGTATTTTCACTATAAAAAATTTTCTACGAAGGTTCAGAAGCTAAAATGTTTAGAGTGCAAAGACGAAATCCAGAGGAACATCGTCACAAAATTTCAGAGCTTGGTTCACACTATTTTCAGAGATATGATCTATGGACATTAGGGCTTTTTGCAGGCTCCTCAATTTAATATAAACAAGTAATCGTAGAATGTTAGCTATAAAAAAAATTCTACGAAGTTTCAGAAGCTGAAATTTTTAGAGTGTGAAGCCAAAATCATGAGGAACATCGTCCCAAATTTTCATAGCTTGGTTCATAATAGTTTCAGAGATTTGGTCTGTGGAAGTTAGGGCTTTTTCAGGCTGCCGAATTTCATCTCAAAGAGGTGAACATGGGAAAATATTCATAACTCTCTCTCTAAGCATCGGATTGGAATGATGTAAAAATTGGCTGCAAGTACATGGACTGTAGTTTCCTTTCTATTAATTCCAGAAAGGAGAAAATAGTGACACGTGGCAAGTCGTACAAGTTTTCTCTACTGAACCAGTCCATAATTAGGTCATCGTGGGAGATTGGGCATAGCTTTGTCTTGAAGAATCAAAATTAGGTTAGACCTGTGGCATTAGAAAGAAGATTCAGAGGGCTAATTCAGGGCTGAATTACAGATATTGGAGATCTAAAATTACAGATAGAATTCAGTTTCAATATATAGATACTCAAAATAAAGAAAAAGGTGTGTACTTATTTTTTAAAATTGCATAACGTTTGTTTGAAAAAGAAGTTTAAAGTGATTCCAAGGGCATATTGAAGAATTTTTATTAGTAATGGGTTCTATAATGCCTCCAAAAAATAATTTCATACCCATTAAGCCCTTAGAAAGCTATACTATGACGCATGAAGAGGAAGAATTACAGTATGAGATATCAAAATTACGGTACCAAGTGCAACAAATTTTGATCTTAAGAAGAGAAACCGAAGATGAAATAGATGATTTAAAAGCAGAAATGGAGGCTAATTTGGATTGTTTGAAGGATCAAATAAAATATATTATGGATGATAAAGTAGTGGAATATCACATCGAGCATCAACAACAAGTTCTACAACTCTCAAAAGATAACCTAACTTTGGTGCAAAATCAAATGAAACAACTGGAAGATCAACATCACATCGAAATAAGTTTTGAAGCAGTCATAGAAACAAGAACTAGATAAGTACAATCAATTTCATACTATCTCAACAAGTGGAAGAAACTTCCTGTAGAAGATTCCACATGGGAGGATGAGAATTTTATACAGAAGCATGAAGAAATAATCAGGCGTTGAGGACAACACTTGTTTGAAGGAGAGGGGCATGTTAGGTCCTTATATTACTAGTGTAGTCCCTTATTATGTTAGTGTAGACCCCCTTATTGTTATTTTTGTACCCCTGTAACCCCCACATTGTTATTATTGTGCCCTTACATTATTATTGTTAGGACGACTAGGATTACATTGTGGCCCCATGGACTCCTATATATAGAAAGGATGTTTTTTCATTTGTATCATCCAAGAATTGTTTATTCATCTAATGTATTGGAGGTTTCCCCCTCGAAGTGGCTTATTTCTAAGGTGTTGATATCTCTTTTCTTCTATTTTTGGAGCTGGTTTCACAACAAGAGATCTGGACCAAAGAAGATCTACAAGTGGGTATGTGTTTAGCCTATTTGGAGGTGTAGTCAGTTAGATGAGTAAAATATAGTTTGTAGTGGCTCTTTCAACTACATAGGCATAATACATGGAAGCCACTCATGCAAGAAAATAAGTAGTTTGGTTGTAGAGATTGTGTTTAAGTATGGGGTTGGTGCAGTGAACTATATTGATAGACTGTGATAGCCAAAGTGAAATTTTCTTGGCTAAGAACCCTGTTTATCATTCAAAGACAAAGCAAATTGATGTTCAATATCACTTTGTGAGAGATATGGTTGAGGATAAAAGGGTGTTTCTGGTAAAGGTGGACACTTTGAAGAATGTTACAGATGCATTGACGAAGTCTGTGAGCACTTAGAAGTTCTCTTTGTGTAGAGAGACAATGGGTGTTGCAGAGTTGGGATAATTACTAAGCTCTCTTATGGCCCCCTTGTAGAAAGAAAACAAAAAGTGGGATGATGTTGGGTATGTGTTATATTCTTTCCACAGCTAGCCCCATGTGTTGTACATTGCACCGAGCGTAGTAAGGGGGCCAGGACAACGCCCTGGGAATTTTTTTTGGTGTGCGGACCCACCCATGGTTTTGTACATGAGTTTGCACATGATTTTGGGGGATGACGCTTTTCGGCCCCTGGTATTGTGTAGATCCGGTCAAGGGAACTATGGTTATGTTCTAATCCAAGGCTAATGGATTGGGGTTTATGTATGCTTCGACATGTATATATATGTGTTGTAACACTAAAAGGAATATAATGAAAAATCAAGTTGTTCGTCCCAATTTGGGATCCAGGGAAAATCTCTGTATTTATCTGTTTTATGTTTTATGCTCTCACTATTGTTTATTTTCTATTTTAATATTTGTTTGTAGATAATTTATGTATAAGATTAAAACCTACACAATGGAAGATGGTAGGTAGGTCACTCACCACCACTATATGTAGAAATTTAATAAATATTGTGATGTATTTTTGGACTCTCCTTATCTAACAATTTAAATCCAATGTTAAATACATAATCCTTCTACTTAATTCTTGCGGAAATTAAATTGCTAATTGCAAACACATGAAGAAAAATCAATCGCGCATAACAAGATGTTTTACCGGGAAATCTTAAAGATAAAAACCCAACTATTATATATTATGTATATCAATGGATCATGAAACAATCTCATACAAATATCAGCTCATAGAGCTCTCAGTACAATCTACAATCGTCTCACACTGTCATACAAAAATTGGTTCACACATGCACCAATTTACTGCCACTTGACAGCTTGCCACCCTTGCGCAATCCCTACTGAAGAAGATCCCTGAATGAATTTGATCTTGCCTTGCCTTGACTGTGCAATCCTCATTGGCATCTCCAATTTGTGTGTGGTCACATTGAATCACCACTATAGTCACAACTGATAGTCAACCATACCCTTCACCTATCTCTCCACTGGGTCTCCACTGGAACTGACATGCAAGTAGTTAACAATTTTATTTCTTCAGTTGCATGTGAGGCCACTACTTGTGAATTAACTAAATAATTAATTCAGTGATCTCTCACTAGTGTATCAAGAGTTACAACTAGAAAAACTAAGTTTAACTCACTTAACTGAGTTAAACTAAATAACAACTCTTCCAACTCTGTTACAACTCTGTCACAATTAGTTACAATGAAGTCCACCATGCATGTCCCACCAACCAACCTTGGAATGCGTAATTCCTTCAACTAAATGGTTTTCCACATCAGTTAACTAAAATAAAGTGCTTCAAGAGAATAAGTTATTATTTATTGTCTGATTATCATTAAGGGCTAATAATAATCGACATGCATTATATTTTTAGATGTGTGATCTATAAATAGAATTCGCCCATATATATATAAATAGAAATTCATCTAAAGATAGAATTTTCTCAACCATCTACAATTAGTCTCCTGCTAATTTTAGAATATGCTCACCATTCTAAAAATAGACATACACCTAAAAATAGCCTGCGGGCCCCACCTAGTGAAGGTGCTTACTTTTCGCTAGGATCATCATCTTGTTGAATCTCAACACTCCCTCTCAACAAGAAATGGATTATCCTTCACCCCAATCCTGTCTCTATGGTATTCAAATTTTCTCATGGTGAGCGCCTTCGTCAGAATATCTCCATCCTGATCTTCCGTAGGAATGTACTGAAGCAACATGATCTTTTGCTGCACACAGTCTCTAATATGATGATACCATTTATCTATATGCTTAGATCTATCATGAAACAAAATATTAATTGAGAGTTTAATGCAACTCTAATTATCTCACTATAGGATCTAAATGAGAACCGAACAAACCTACTAGGACCTTCCTCATCTAGATAGCCTCACATGTAGCTTGACTTGCTGCCATGTATTCCACTTCTGCTGAATTGAGTGCCACAGATCTCTATTTCTTGTTGTATCAAGAAAGAATTGTAGTTCTGATACTAAAAACCCCTCCTAATGTGCTATTTCTGTCCGTTGGGCTGCCTTCCCAATCTGCATCCATGAAGCCACACAACTTCACCTCATCTGGCTGTCTATACAATAAGCCATACTCAGATGTGCCACTGAGATATCTCAGGACATGCTTGCCTGCCTTCCAAAAGAGATTGGTAGGCTTAGCCATCGCTTGACTAAGTTGGTTCACTGTAGAGCATATGTCCAGTATTGTATTAACTAAATACATGAGCGAACCCACCAAATTTCGATAGACAGTAGCACTCACTACCTCTGCCGATGTGGCATACACTTTCCTCCAGTTTCCTGGAAGAGGAGTATCGATGGGTTTGCGGTCCTCCATGTGAAACTTACCAAGTATCTCTCGTGCAAACTTGCCTTGAGACACAAATAGTTCTCCATCTCGCTGCCATATTTCCAAACCAAGGAAATAATGAAGGATGCCCATCTCCTTCATCTCAAACTCCTCCTTGCATGAGTGTATCAGCTTCTCATCACCAGTCAGTATTAAATCATCAACATAAAAAAAATGATTAAAATCTTACCCTCCACCACAATCTGGTATAGGTTTGCATCCGTCTCTCTCTGGGTGAAGCCAAGTCCAGTGAAATAGTTGTCAATCTAAGTGTACCAAGCATGGGGTGCTTGCTTCAGCCCATACAATGCTCTTTTGAGTCTGCACACATGCGAATCGTTGTTGAAGATCTCAAATCCTTCAAGCTGCTCAATGTAAACTTCTTCTTCAATGATCCCATTAAGGAAAATAGTCTTCACATCCATCTCATGAATGTGCCAACCCATCTGCGCTAAGAGAGCAAGGATGGTCCTTACGGAAAAATACTGTGCAACAGGTGAAATTTTTTCTTCATAATCAGTCCCCTCGATCTGTGAGAAGCCCCAAGCAATAAAAATTGCCTTATACTTCTCAACACTCCCATCAGCAACTTTATTTACCTTTTAGATCCATCTTGAACCTACCACTGATTTATCAACTGGCCTTGGAACAATTTCCCAAGCACTGTTTCTGACAATGGAGTCATACTCCTCCACCATTGCATCTACCCATGTGGGCTTCCACATCGTTTCCTGAAAGGAATATGGATCTATCACAATACATTTTCTCAAGAGAGCCATGTATCCAGTGAATCCATCAGGAGACTATCTCTGTCTACGATGTGAAGTAGGCACTCCTACATTCTGTGCTGCATCAAGCTTCAGCCTCTTAGCTTTTGTAGTATGCCTTCTGCATGTTCCGATGTTTCGGTCTGCATGAGTGGACTCCTCCACTCCATGAAATTCCTCCTGTGGCTGATCCACATCTAGAGGCTCATCTTTGGGAACCAAAATTTACTCCTCTGCATGCAAGTGTAGCTCCCTCTCAAGAGATAACTTCATGGCTTTCTCCTCATTTAATTTTATATCCCGTCGCACCACAGTCATTTTAATATTTTGAAAACACACACAATAATTATGGGGTGTTTCTGTGTACCCCAAAAATATCCCAACTTCAGCAGTCGACTCGAGCTTCTTCCTGGCATTCTTGGTCACATGAGCATAAACAGATGAGCCAAAAAACTTTAAATAAGAAACATCCAGCTTCTTACCAATAAAAGCTTCTTAGGTGTACTCATGCCAAGTACTCTATGAGGATAACAGCTTTGAAAATAAACCGTAGTGTTGCATGCTTCTGCCCACAAGTGCATTTTTAGACCATGACAATGCAACATAGCTTATGCAGCACCCACGATCATTCTGTTTTTCCTCTCCATGACCCCATTTTGTTGTGGGTTATGAGGCACTATGAGTTCTCTCTGAATTCCTTCTTTGCTACAGAAGCCTTTGAATTCATTTGAGATATATTCACCACCATTATCACTCTGCAGAGCCTTCACTTGCTTCCTCGACTCCTTCTCCACCAATGTTTTAAACTCACAGAAATTTGAGAATATTTTATCCTTCTTCTGCATGAAGAAGATCCAACATCTATGAGAATAGTCATCAACAAAAATAACATAATACCTGTGTTTTTTTGTTGAATAAACCGAGAATGGTCCACACACATCTTTGTAAATTCTCTCCAGGATCATCAAAGCACGGTTCTCCTTTTCATGAAAGGTGGTCTTTACAAACTTACCCATAGTACATCCCTTACATTGATCTAACTGCACAAGTGTACCCTTGGGAAGTCTAGTAGAAATCTGTTGCAAAACGTTCAGGGTGCCATGGTGAAGATGGCCCAATCACCTGTGACATAATTCACCCTCATCCTGGCTCACCACTTCCTCTACTTTTCTCACCATTGCAGCACAACCATCTACCTACAGCTTGTAGATATTCTTGAATCGAATCCCTATCTTCTTAGTTTGACCCGTTGTTTTATGTCGCAGGAAAGACTTTCCATTGATAAAAACAATGTCATAACCTCTGTCCTCCAACATCGTGACTGATACCAAGTTCTTCTTTAGACCTGGAACATGCATAACACATTTCAACATAAATGGTTTACCTGACTCCCTCTCAAAGGTAATGGTACCAATGCTGGTCACACTGTATCGTTCATTGTTGCCCTATATGCATTTGGAGATCTTTCTCCTCCAAGTCACTGAAGAGCTCCTTATTTTCTGTCATATGGAAGGAAGCACCACTATCAAGGTATCACATTGATACCATTGTGCTTGAAACCAAGCATGCGATCAAAGAGAAATCAATTTCAAATTATGAGGCAAGGGCCTCACTAGTTGCAGCTCCAACAACCTTCTTGTTCTTCTTTTTCTGTGGGCAGTTAGTGGCGAGATTCCCATGTTCGTGATAGTGAAAACACTTCACCTTGGAAAAATATAGCTTCTTGCCTTTAGCCTCAGATTTTGAGTGGAATTTCTTCCCCTTCCCTTTCCTTTCTTTGGCAGCCAAAGCACGATCCTCTTCATCATCATGCTTTTATAAAGAGGCATCTCTAGTGTTCCTCCATATCTCCTCCTGCACTAGATCCGACCAAAGTCGCTCCCAATCCAGCAATTTTTCCCGTCCATTGATAGATTCTTCATAACTTTGCCAACTCTTCGGAAGTCCAAGGAGAGCCAAGCTCACCAAATCATCATCAGCAACTATAATTCCCACACTCCCCAGCTCATCCCGGCAGTGGAAAAACTTCGTGAGATACTTTGGAATATTTTCGCCCTTTTCCATTCTGATTTTTCTGAGTTTATCTTTCAGAGCCAACTTCCTATGGTCCTTGTTGCTTTGGGAAATATCTATCAAATCCTTCCACATTGAAAATGGAGTGGCTTTCCCGTAATGCAGCATCCGTCGAAGTGGGCTTAGGAATATCACTATCGATGAACTCCTTCAATCCATTACTTCAAGCACCACCTCCATCCTATCCTTCCATGCAATGTAGTTCGATCTACCCTCGAGTGCATACTCCAACTGCAAACCATTGAAATCCATTTTGATGTTTACTCAACCGTCACACCAAGAAATATCTATAACAATTTCGAATTGTTCCACCAACAAAACTCATCGCTGCTTCAATATTGTAATCTTCTTTTGCTCTGATACCATGTAGAAATTTAATAAATACTGTGATGTATTTATGGACTCTCCTGATGTAAAAATTTAAATCCATTGTTAAATACATAATCCTTCTACTTAATTCTTGTGGAAATTAAATCACCAATTGTAAACACATGAAGAAAAATCAATCACACATAACAAGATGTTTTACTGGAAAAGCTTAAAGCTAAAAACCCAAACTATCATATATTATGTATATAAATGGATCATGAAACAATATCATACAAATATTAGCTCATAGAGCTCTCAGTACAATCTACAATCGTCTCACACTGTCATACAAAAATTGGTTCACACATGCACCAATTTACTGCGTCCTGACAGCCTGCCTCCACTGCGCAATCCCTACTGAAGAAGATCCCTAAATGAATTTGATCTTGCCTTGCCTTGACTGCAGAATCCTCATTTTCATATCCAATGTGTGTGTGGTCACATTGAATGCACCACTGTAGTCACAACTGATATTCAACCAGACCCTTTCACCTATCTCTCCACTGGTTCTCCACTGTATCTGACATGCAAGTAGTTAACAGTTGTATTTCTTCAACTTCATGTGGGACCACTGCTTGTGAATTAATTAAATAATTAATTCATTGATCTCTCACTAGTGTATCAAGAGTTACAACTAACACACTGATTTTAACTCACATAACTAATTTAAACAAAATAACAACTCACATAACTACTCTTCCAACTCTGCCACAACTAGTTACAACGAAGTCCACCATGCATGTCCCACCAACCAACCTTGGAAGGCGTAATTCCTTTAGCTAACTGGTTTGCCACATCAGTTAATTAAAAACAAGTGCTTCAAGAGAACTTAGTTATTATTTATTGTCTGATTATCATTAAGGGCTAATAATAATCGACATGCATTCTATTTTTAGATATGTGATCTATAAATAGACTTCACACATATCTCTAAAAATAGAAACTCATCTAAAGATAGAATTTTCTCCACCATCTAGAATTAGTCTCCTACTAATTCTAGAATATGCTCACCATTCTAAAAGTAGAAAATTAATCGGTTTGAATTTGGAATAATTACATTATACCAAACAATGATTACCATCATTGTCCCAGGATTGTGGCTAGATGAAGGCATGTTACAATTGGCAGGGTGAAGCAGATGTCCATTTTCATCTCCCAACCGCGCCTTGTGGTATGCTGCTCGTGATAAGAGCTTTTGATGTTTTGGTACTGTTTGAATATTTTGTGCATTTGAAATCGGTTCTAAATATGCATAAACCTGCAAATTTGTATACATCAATTTTATTCAACTGATTGGCATGGATAAAAAAATAAATTCAATTAGATAATGAAAATATAAATAAAATATGAAGTAATTACATTTGGAAATGGATAGGGAGAATTCCGTGATGGAATTTGAGAAATAGTATGGAACGAGCTGGATTTTGAAGAATTTTCCTTTTGATATAATTATGAGATTCCCCCCCTGCATTTGAGAAAAATCAACAATAAATTTTGGTGTACATACCTAAAAGTAATTTCGGTGCCTTAAAAAAGGAGTTATTGTTATTGGTGCTAATATATTGTTAATCGCACCGATGTGGTTTTATTATCGGACACACCGGTGCTGGTAGTTAACAATCACACTGAATATCGAGAAAAAAAAAACACAACTTTATTTTTTTGAAGTGAAAAAAAGAGTTAAATTGAAAAATGAGCGGCAAATGATTTTCAGAAATCTAATTTCATAAAAAGTTCTTTAAATAGTAAAAGATATTCATTATTTCATTATTTTTGCAAAAGTTTTCAGGGAGGGATTTGCACGAGAGACATGCCTAAAGCAAGAGAGCACTATGGAGCAGCAAAATACTTTCGAACAACAACACTATTCAGAGAATAAGGATTTGAAACATCTGGTGATTCACACAAAAACCCTGTAGTATAGTAAAATTGTTAAATTTTACTGTGCATTTTACTAATAAAATAATTTACAATCTCTATTCCTATTTACATTTAATTAAAATTTAGGAAAAAAACAAAAACATCCATTCTTACGTTAAACCCTTGCTTATTCTTGTTTATGTGACTTCACAATTAGGGATTTTCATTTTAGATTTATAGGGTTTGTATTACTATATCTATATAGGCGTATGACATCTATCCTACAATACCACTTGCAGAGTTGGATCCCAATCTCTATTGGCCCTTGCACGATTTATTAAAAAACAAATTTTCTTAATCGGTGCAAAACTGTTTAAAATAGCGCACTGGTGCGCGATTTTAGTATAACACACTGGGCGCATATTGACAGAAAACATTGTTTGACAATTTTTTTTTAATTTTTTTTTTTTATGTTAATAGGTGCTCTGGTATAATATAACACACTGGGTCTCCTATTGACACAAAGCACCATACAATGTTTCTACTATATTTTCGGTGCATTTATAAGAACATACTAATCCGTTTTCGATGCTTATGTTGTGAAAGTCGAACCAGAATTTTAATTTAGATAGACACATATTTTTTTTTTATCTGAGAAGTATGTAATTTATTTAAAAAATATATTAATTAATGGTACAGGTTTTATATTGATAAAGAAATGGCTGACAATAGTTCAAGTAACAAAAATACTCATAGCACATCCAAAAAAGAAAAAAAGGCAAGTTCTTTGTAAATTATTTACAAAAATTATTCTTTTTCAACTATATGTAAGTTTAACTAATATGTATTGTTTAGTGTGTATCACCCAGAGCTAGAAAAAGACGAAGGTCTATAATATTCTTTTTTATGTAAGACCAGAAGAGCATAAAGCTAGATAGAAAAATTGCAGAAAGATGAATCAGGTGAATGAAAAAATACTATCAATCCAACATGAGATTCTTTTTTAAATTTTCATTAATAATATACTTAAAAATATTAGATAACATGTTTCAGAAAATATATTAATTCATATATGTTTAATGTTCTGTTGGGACCAACGACGAAGAAAAGGAATGTTATTCTAAGAAAAGAAAAAAAATAGAGCATGAAAATGAAAATGTATTTCTCCTTAGCTCATCTGGAGTGGTGCTCGAGGTTAACGAAAGGGGGAAAAATTTTACAAAACTTTGAGGGATCTATTGGAACGAATGTATACAAATTCTTTCCACTTACAATACAAAAATCAATCTAATGATTCCAAGAACCAAATTTTATTTAAACTACAGAAAGAGTTTCGAGAGAATTGGTCAATAAGACATGACAAATTTTTAATAGCAAAAATGTAAAGCAACAAAAAAAAAGAATTTAAAAAGTAATATTCCTTTAAATGTTTTCCTAGAATTATATGTATATATCAATACAAATTAATCATTTTATAGGCCTTTTTTATATTTAGTTTTCATATATCAATATAAAAATTTAATAGTTTATTGTCGTGTTACATTTTTGGGAATATTATGAAAATATCAAAGGATGGACAAGTTGATATTAGAAATATGCAAGTAGGAATGTCCAAAAAGGTGTACAAGGAGATGGTTAAAGAAATGGACATAATTGCATCACACGAGGAGCCATCTGAACAACAACGTGCTTCAAATGTAATATGTAATCATTGATTTTTTCGATTAGATACAATAAATAAATAATTTAGCATTAAATATTAATTTTCAATTATTTTCTTGCAGAAAAGAAAATAAAATGGAACCCATTCAGCACATAAAATAGGACGACAAGGAAGAAAAGGTCTCATATCTAAGTTTGTGAGTAATTTTTACTTCCTTATAATAACTTAACTAAATTTCATTTTTTTATATTTTAAGTTGTTTTACAACAATCGTCATTGAATGTCTTCAAACAGGTACTAACATACAAAGAAGAACCATCAAAAGAATTGATTGACATTGGGTTAAATATGGGTTGTCAGTATATGTTGGGATATCATAAATTACTTGTGGAATTTGTAAGTATATATCTTGTTTTAATTTGCTCCGTCTATAATTAATAGAACAAAAAAATATTTTATATTAAATCTATGATTTGTTATGGGGCATAAAAATTGCAGGAAACAAAGTATGGAACTACACCAACAAATGAATTGTTGAAAGATGGCATGAAATTTGGTTTTGAAAGAATGTGTATAGTTCACGAGTCAATTATTTCTATGGTACATTTCTATTCGATTTAAATTGATGTATATTATTTAATATTGCAATTTTCATTATTCTCACCAATGTAGATACACTTATTACACTTTATTTTTATGTTTGTAGATGGAACTTGAAGAAGAAGAAAACAATAAACACAATGAATAAACATTCCTCGAAATAACCCAAGTCATGGAAATAACTCGAGTAGTGGCAACAGTTCCAGTGAAGAATGATGATCATTATGTTTGGATACCAAAGCAAGGCATTGTATTTTTTGAAATATTTTTCTGTGAAATCAGACAATTTGTTTAATGTAATGGACATAGTGTCCCAATTGAAATACAAAGGGATACTAATAACTTTCCCATTTTGTATGACAAAGAGTGTCTTATATATATATATATATATATATATATATATATACGTTTTAATTTATTCTATTGTCTTCTCCATGGTCGCTGTGAAATGTTACACCACTGATTAAATATATGGATGATTAAATATTATAATGAAGAGATGCGATATATGATGATATGATATAATAAATCCATCCAAACATCACATTCAGATGCACTAATAAAAATTCAATTGGTATGAATATTGCTATAAGATATGTGTCGACTTTTGATGAATAATGAATTTAAAAAAATCATAATAATTGCACTGTCACAGGTCGATGCACTATAAGGAAAAGACCCTATAGAGAAGGTTATAAAGGAGGTTTTTAGTGTTATAAAATTGGCCAAAATTGTCAAAAAAATATTTTCTAAAACATCAGTTTTTTGTAACAAAGGTTTTGACAGAGCTTCTATCAGAACTTGAACACAATTAAAAAAAAAATAGTTGGCCATAGGTTTTTACGGATGTTTTTCTCATCGGTGTGCGCATCATGTGTGAATGCATTTGTGGGTTTTACCATGTATGCACCAGTAATATAAATATACCAAGCACCAAGATGGAAAACAAATTTCAGAAACCCAGGGGCATTTAGAAATGTCCCGGTGCGTGTCACCCACAAATATGCATCGGCTTGATGGAAAGTGCATGCACCAGCACCGTTAAGGTGTAAAAACACATCGATTCGTTTAGGTGTTAAAAAAAACTGAGTTTTTAAGTTATAAAAATGCACCAGCACATTAAAGGCAATCCATACCGGTGCATGCAATACCTATCCAATCGCTTGGGTGGTAGTCATCGATAAAGCGCCCCAAACGTTCTAATTGGTATTGGTATTTGTGTAGTTCCCATATGTCGTAGAAACGCACCAGTGCACAGTATCGTACGAACGCACCAATGCGTAGTAACTAACACACACCAGTGTTCATTTTCTATTTTTTAGAAACATCGACTTGTGACAGTGCAATTATTGTGATTTTTTTGAAATTCATTATTCATCAAAAATCGACACATATCTTATAACAGTATTCATATCAATTAAATTTTTATTATTGAATTTGAATGCGATGTTTGGATTAATTTGTTACATCATATCATCAAACTTCGCATCTCTTCATTATAATATTTAATCATCTATATATTTAATCAGTGGTGTAAAATTTCACAGCCACAATGGAGAACACAATAGAATAAATTAAAAAGTGTATATATATATATATATATATATATATGAACAAGACACTCATTGTCATACAAAATGGGACAGTTATTGGTATTCCTTTGTCTTTCAATTGGGGCACTATGTCCATTACATAAAATAAAATGCCTGATTTCACAGACAAATATTTCAAAAAATACAATGCCTTGCTTTGATATCCAAACATATTAATCATCATTCTTCGTTGGAACTGTTGTCACTGCTCGAGCTATTTCCATGACAGGTTATTTTGTGGAATGTTTTGATCATTGTGTTGATTGTTTTCTTCTTCTTAAAGTTCCATCTACAAACATAAAAATAAAGTGTAACAAGTGTATATACATTGGTGAGAATAATGAAAATTGCAATATTAAATAATATACATCAATGTAAATTGAAAATAAAAGTACCATAACAAGAAATTACTCGTGAACTATACACATTATTTCAAAACCAAATTTCATGCCCTCTCTCAACAATTCATTTGTTGGCGCAGTTCCATACTATATTTCCTTCAACTTTTATACCCCATAACAAATCATATATTTAATATAAAATATTTTTTTGTTCTATTAATCATTGACGAAGCTAAGTAAAACAAGATACATCCTTATAAATTCCACAATTAATTTCTGATATGCCAACATGTACTAAAAACCCATATTTAAACCAATGTCAATCAATTATTTAGATGGTTCTTCTTTGTATGTTATCACCTGTTTGAAGACATTCAATGATGATTGTTGTAAAATAACTTAAAATATACAAAAAATAAATATAATTAAGTTTATATAAGGAAGTAAGAATTACTCACAAACATAGATATCAACCCTTTTCGTCCTTATCGTCCTGTTTTATGTGTTGAATGGGTTCCATTTTCTTTTATTTTTTGTAAGAAAATACTTGAAAATTAATATTTAATGCTAAATTGTTTATTTATTGTACCTAATTGAAAAATTAAATGTTTACATATTAAATTTGAAGCACGTTATTGTTGAGATGGCTCCTCGTGTGATGCAATTATGTCCATTTCTTTGACCATATCATTGTACACCTTTTTGGACATTCCTACTTGCATATTTCTGATATCATCTCGTTCATCCTTTTAGATTTTCATAATCTTCCTGAAAATGTAACATGATAATCAACTATTTAATTTTTATATTGATGTATGAAAAGTAAATATAACAAAAGTGATATTTATAAATGATTTCTTTGTAGTAATATATACATATAATTCTAAAAAAACATTTAAAGGAATGTTAGTTTTTCAATCCTTGTTTTTTGTTGTTATACATGTTATCCTTCCGTTATCTACAGTTTCACTAGGTGACTATGGATTTTCTACAAACTGCTAAAGATAGCATTTCCTGACTATCAGCTATTGTAAAAAATCTCACTGCCTTCATTATCTTCATAAAACCTTTTTTCACTATACCTCAGTATGCCCTCTCAAAATCACCCTCCTACTCTAAAAACTCATGTCTGGGCTTAAACCTTCATATTTACCATTTTTCCTTACTCAAACACCCACTTTCATCTCCGAAAACCCCATTGATCCCCTCAACCTCATCATTTTCCCTCATTTTTATTAAAATAATGTAAAAAAATCATTTTTACATTGTTTTAAATTAAAATTTAACCTTTCGAGGCCCTTATTTTATATTAAAACTTTGTTTTATTTAAAATTAAACCGGACCCTTTATATTTTTTAAACCCAACCCCTTATATATTTTGGACCTCGCGCTTTGTTAAAAGCCTCATATAACCCCTTCCCCTTCTTCTTATAAATAGAGCACCCTCATTTATTTAATTAAACCTCGGGCCCTGCTCTTTACCAAACCCCACGCTACAGTAAAACCCCGCCACCTGCCTGTCCAGGCCCCAATTTCCTGACCTGCCCGTCACTACAAATCTCCTGACCACTATTGATCTTCTCCCTCCGATCTAACGGCCCCAAGCCCTTATTGCACCAATTACTCTGCGGGGGTTAAACAACCCTGAACCCTACGAAATGGGTGGTATTCGCCCATGTCCCATCCACCATGTGGGGTCTTCCCTATGGAATCACATGCCCTCCTCCAATACCACTAAGCACTCTTCATCCCATGTGAAAACCACCTACCTCACCCACAAAAACCGCATTTCCTCCTTCGCCCCATAAAACAAAACCACTGCCCGATTCAAAATTTCCAAAGCCCTATGGCTTTGTGGTGAAGCCTCACATCCTCCATGAAACCCCTGCAAGCGCTCCTAACGCCCGAAAACCCCAAAAAATGTAGAAAGGCCACCAACACAAGATTTAAGATTAACAAATTGTTGTATTGTGCTGGTATCATGGTAGGAATGCGAGAATTGTGTTCTTAGGGTCCAAAATTGTTTAAATGAGTGTTTTTGGTGACAGTCCAGAGGATCTTGTTACATTCTAAGGACCGGGAGCATAAGGTTGAGAAAAACACCAATGGATCATGACCATTGGTGGTTACTTAAGCACTTTGACAGGAGAGGATGCTCCACTGTGCATAAAATTGGAGATAGAAACACAGGCTAAGGAAGGCAAAACAGTCAAAATACTGTGGCAGTGAAGATTAGAGGGTTAAAGATCAAAACAAGGATTAAAGGGTTAATCCTAAATTAAATGACAAAGAATAATAATTAAAGGAAAAAAGAGTAAAGCAGATAGTGAAGGTAAATCCAAGTTTAAAGGCCCAAACAAAGTTTAATGGATAAAACAAACACAGATTAGCATAGAAGCAGATTTGAATGACTCAACCAAAAGCGATTACTTCTTCAAAGGACACATTTTGCCACCTACAACATGTTTTCTTTCAATAAAGACATCAACAGTTATTAAAACAGTCAGAGATATTTCTCAGCTACTCAGCAGTTATTGCAAAAGTTATTGAAAAGCCTTAAAAGTCAAATATTTCCAAAAATTAGCTCGAACAGTTAAGTTAGGAGTTATTATTACAGTGAGTATGTCTTAAATATTTTTCCTTGGGCCTTGCATGGTATCAAAGGTCAAAAACACATTAAATATATAATAAATACAAATCTAAAACCCTAGCTTAAGATCACCTCCTCATTTTGCAGATAAATTTTGCATGTATCATTCATTTTTAGTGTTGGTTGGTTGGTTGGTGGACTGGTTGGCTGCTTGATTAGTTGATGACTACTAGGTTGAATTTGAGAAAGCTCTGAGTTGTAGAGATCTATTTCACTGGAGTAATGTAACTATTTTGAACATCAGTAATACAAGCACATTCGCAGGATTCTTGAGCTATGTTAATGGTGAATTTATTCTTTCTTTGTCAATTTTTTCCTTCTGTTTTCCATTATGTGCATGATTTCTCTGATAAATAATAGAAATAATAGATTAGGATATGCTATCTTGGCACCCTAATTCTATATTCTTTCTTTATCATAATGTTTTTCTCTGCAAGGTCTGATTAGAGAATTCCTAATTGCTCTCTGGTTCCACCTAGCTTGTTGTCTTGGAAATGATTTAATAGAGTCAAGCCAAATGAAGTCTATGGTATGCCCTGTACTTTGATGTAGCTTAAAAAATTGTTTTTAAGGCCTTTCTTTGAAGTTTACTTAGTAGATTCCAGCCAAAGAAGTCTATGGTATGACATGTCCTTTGGTTTGTCTCAAACTATTGCTTTGAAGGTCTTTAGAGTGTTTGATTAAAGAAGATAGGTGTATCTTACTCTTTAGTTGCACTCATTGTTATCTTAAATGTTTTCTTTGTCTGGAAGTAATTCTAGGATTGTTGGATTGTTGTCTTAAAGGTTTCCTTATTAGATTCTAGCCAAAGAAGTCTATGGTAAGCCCTATCCTTTGGTTTTTCTTAAACAATTACCCAAAAGGCTTTTCTTGTTGAAGTAGAGTTAAAGGATTCTTAATTGCCCTTTATTTTTACAGTTTTCACAACTTACTTTCATTTCATATTCCATCTAATCTAAGAGATCCACTTGATATAGTTAGTTTGCCCTATGAAAACCCTTGCAGAGTTTATGAACAATTAAATATTTTATGACTCCATAGCCCAATGGATCAATGTCTCTCATGGTCTATCTATACAGCAAAAACACTCCCTCAATTAATCACACCATTGATCTATCAATTAACCAATCAATCAAAACAAACAAGTCCTTGGAACTTCATAACTAGCCTAAAATCATAAAAAAAAAGCATAAAGACATATCATTTATAAACACTTACATAAAGAGAGCCCTATCTGAGTCTAGGAAGGCTAGGTCCATGGACTCCAAAGTGATTTTATGTGGTTCCCTGAAGATTTTGTTCTTGCCAATCTTACAAATCACGGGGAGAAAACAGTACATTTTTTCTATTGAAAGTTTGACATGTCTCATTGACCAATTCTCTGGAAACTCATCCTGTAGTTTAAATAAAATTTATTTCTTGGAATCATTAGATTGGTTTTTGTATTGTAAGTGGAAAGAACGTCTATACATTAATTCCACTAGATCCCTCAAAGTTTTGTAAAATTTTTCCCCCTTTCGTTAACCTCCAATACCACTCCAGATGAGCTAAGGAGCAATTCATTTTCATTTGCATGTTCTATTTTTTTCTTTTCTTAGAACAACATTCAGTTTCTTTTTTGTTGGTCCCTGTAGAACATTAAACATATTTGAATTAATAGATTTTTTGGAACACATTATCTAATATCTTTAAGTATATTATTAATGAAAATTCAAAATAGAAAACCATATAGGATCAATAGTATTTTTTCATTCACCTGATTCATCCTTTTGTAATTTTTCCATCAAGATTTTACACTCTTCTGGACCTAGATCAGAAATAAAATTATCGAGCTTCATCATTTTTTGGCTCTGCATGATACACAGTAAGCAATACATATTAGTTAAACTTACTTATAGTTCAAAAATAATATTTTTTGTAAAGAATTTACAAAGAACTTGCCTTTTTTTCTTTTCCTGATGTGTTATCAGTATTTTTGTTACTTGATCTCTTGTCAGCCATTTCTTTATCAATATGAAACCTGTACTATATTTTTCATTAATATATTTTATAAATAAATTTTCAACTTTTCAGGTAAATAAATATATATGAAGAAACCGGTATGGCCTTCATGGTGTACGCACCGACGTCGGTGCGTAGTGGTCTTATAAATGCACCGCCAAAAAATTATAACACACTATATGGTGTTTTGTGTCAACAAGGAGCACTGGTGCATTACATGTTAACCACCGCACCAATTTACACAAAAAAAATAATAAAAATCGTCCAGTGTTATTTTTTGTAGCATAAATGCCCCGCGCAAAAAAGAAACCACCATACAGTGCTCTCTGTGGACTAGGAGACCTAGTGCGGTGCCTTTATGTTATATGGTGCACCGATTAACACAATAAAAAGAAATTGCAAAACAGCACGAGCACGGTGCACCATAATGAAATAGTGCACCGATGTCCTATTTTACATATGGCACACTGATTAAAAAAAAATTGTTTTTAAATTTTTTATCACACAGTACTTTTGCGGTGCACTGAGATAGTAAAATTTAAATTTTTTAATATGCATGTATTAAATCTAACATAAATTGTAAAAAAACAATTATTACAGTAAAATTTAACAATTTTACTATACTACGGAGTTTTTGTGGGAATCACCAGATGTTTCAAATTTTGATTCTTTGAATAGTGTTGTTGTTCAAAAGTATTTTGCTGCTCCACAGTGTTCTCATGCTCTCTTGCTCCAGGTATGTCTCTCGTGCAAATCCCTCCCTAATTATTTTTGCAAAAATAATGAAATAATGAATAGCTTTTACTATTTAAAGAACCTTTTTATGAAATTATATTTTCAAAAATAATTTTCCGCCCATTTTTCAATTTACTGTTTTTTTTTTTCACTTCAAAAAAATAAAGTTTTTTTTTTTTCTCTCAGATATTTAGTGCCTTTATTAACTAGTGCCTTTATTAACTAAAAACACTGGTGCATCCATTTTTAAGGCACTAAAATTACTTTTAGGTATGTACACCAAAATTTATTGTTGATTTTGCTCGAATGCAGGAAGAAAATATCATAATTGCATCAAATGGACAATTATTCAAAATCTAGCTCATTCCATAATATTTCTCAAAGTCAATTGCAGAGTTCTCCCTATCCATCTCCAGACGTAATTATTTCAAATTTTATTTATATTTTCATTATCTAATCGAATTTAATTTTTTTATCCATGTCAATCAGCTGAATAAAATTATTGTATACAAATTTGTAGGTTCTTGCATATTCCGAATTGAGTTCAAATGCACAAATATTCAAAAAGCTCCAAAACATTGGAAGCTTTTATTAGGAGAAACATACTACAAGGAGCAGTTGGTAGATGAAAATGGACAACCGGTTCACCCTTCCAATTGTAACATGCCATATTCTAGCCACAATCCTGGGACAATGATGGTAATCATAATTTTTTGGTATAATGTAATTATTTCAACGTCAGAACAATTAATCATGCATTGACGTGCTTACTAATTGGTATCATCGATTTTGTACTAATCATGTTAAAATATATTTTTTAAGTTATTAGGATACTAGTGATGATGATCGTCCTACCTACCATATTCCGTTGCACCCCACGACAATGTCAAATCGAGATAAGGTTGAATTAAGAGAAAAACTCGGAGAGGATCAATACCAAGAATGGTTGAATCAACCACCTATTCAATTCCCACTACGTCCAGATTCACCAATTAGGAATGACTACAACAATAGTAGTTCTTCACAAGATGGAAATGGAGGCAATCAAATAGAGGTTGATATGGATGATTACTTAAGGGATATGACTGCCATGGTGACAATGTTGTTAGACGCATTCCAGAACGATGATCAGCTAGGGGATGATGTTCATATCGTTGATAAATTTTTTGAAATCCTTAAATTTGCTTCCACCACCCATCTCTTTGGACATGGCAGTCAGTCAAAGTATACCCAGTTGGGGACAAACAATGTTACTATACAACTTGAAATCAAATTTTGGCTTGTCGAATGCATGTTTCTAAAATTTTTTGAGGTAATCGACAATCAATTCCCTTATATTTTGAGAAATATAATCACACAGTGAACATTATGAATGGTAATTTTTTATGAACGTTAATAATTATCGGCATTAATGTACATTTAATATTTTTCATGACAAACTATATGTTATTCAAAGATAAGGTTCTTCTGAGTGATAATGTCTTTCCTGGTAGCTGTGAAGAGGCAAAAAAATTGTTGAAAATGTTGGGTGTTGAGTACATATCATATCATGCATGTCCAAATGATTGTATTGTATATAGAGGATAATATGAAAACAAAGAGATATGTCCGAAATATGGGCATGATAGGTATGATAAATAAAAAAAGAAGGGTAAATCACGTGGTCCTCCTTTTAATATATTGAGGCATATGCCTATAATCCCAAGGGTTAAAAGGCTTTTTCGTTTCAAATAATTAGCTATGTTGCAGGGATGTCATGCCTCACACAGAAGTGAGTTAGGAGTTATGTGGATCTAACATATTCAATAAAGCATATATAGGATAGATGGCTCGAAAATTCAATGATGAAGTACGAAGTCCATGACTCAACATGGCCATAGATGGCGTCAACCCATATTCCCTCCAGAACACCAACTATTCTGTTTGGCCTCTAGTAGTGATCAATAATAATATCACCTAGTGACTGTCCGTGAAGAATGAAAATCTTATGTTGGCTCTCATAGTCCCTGGTAGAAGACAAGTGAAGAATATGGATGTCTACTTACAACCATTGGTAGATGAATTGAAGGAATTATGGGATGTTATAAATGTATACGATGTATCAAGACCCATCGCAATAGAGAGGATTTTTACTTGTATGGCATATGTGCTTCACCATCATGAACCCCAAATAACTTAGGAAATATATGTTTCTCATTTTATCTTGCCACCACATTGTTTCCATAGGTAACCCTTGGTTCTTTAAGAATTCCCACTTGAAAACAATGCTTAAATAAGTATTTTTCCTCTTGATTTTGTGCCCATGCCTTGGGTGCAAAACCCCATCACTTGGGTTATTTTCCCAAAAAATCCCTTGTGGTAAAACCTCTCATAAACCCAACACCTAGGGTTGTGGAGTACCTCTCAAGCTACATAAATCAACATTATCTAGCACTGTGATATTGTAGATATAACCAAAATTAAGTAATTCTAAAAATACTAGTTATATAAAATTAGTTGGGACTCACAACTAAGCGTCCCGCTGGAGTTCACATGCAACTAAATACTCTAGTTAACCAAGGATATTATTATACATTAAAACACCCCCTTAATCTCAACTATCACATTTATTGACGATTCCTAAGTGTTGTCTTTGAAACTCATAAACATTTATTCCCAATGGATTCTTTTTTCTACGGAATAGTGCATACAAATTTGATTCTTGATGATGGATTTTGAACATTATTTCTTCCTTGGTTTTCATCCTTAGATGGAACTTGTAGGCTTGGAAATCCTTTTGTTTTTTTTATACTTCTATTGCATCACCCGGTTTAAATGCATGTGGACAAATTTGACTTCTATGTCACTTTATCTTGAGCATTCTATGCTTGATCTTTAAGAAATTTATTATCTCTTGAAACAATTATTTTCTTGGTGATAGGATTTTACAATTTGTAAGCCATGGATTCTTCACTATATCCAAAAAATATGCATTTTTCACTTTTTTTGTCCAATTTCCTCCTCAATTCTCCTGGAACATGTGTATAGGCTACACAACAAAAGATCCTTAAGTGTGATACACTTTTATTCACACCACTTTAAGCTATTTTTAGTGTCAGTCAGTTCTACCTGTCACCAGTGATCAAATATTCTCTTACAAAGATTTTGATAGGGTGCCAAGTCAAACTTTTATGGTTTCAGTAGGTCTTCAAATAAAAATTTGGTCATTGCCTAGTGGTGTCTAGGTCTATTACTACTCCATTCAAAAAAAAAATTGTGCTGATCAATGCCATCGCTTAGTTGGATGAGTCATCATTTCAAAGTCTTCATTTTCATCTTAGTCATACTGCAATGATCCTCATTCAGCTCAGTGTCACCACTATGTCATTAAGGTTTAAGTCACCAAAATCTATCATTTAATTAATAAATCCATCAAATGAAGGAGTATTAATAGGAAAATTTCTTATAAATTATTTTTTCACATGTAATTTTATTGCAATTATTATTTAATATTTTATAATGTTCCAAAGCTGCAAAGTTTTCAAAGAAAAGTGTAAAGCGCATGGTGGGCCACCACATCACTATGAAGAAATTGACTTCCACAAGCTATAAAAGAACATCAAAATAATTTCTCTAACTCATTTCATTGGAAAAGAACTCTCACTCACCAGAAGGACTATCTCATCACATTCAACATCAAAGGATACTCCAAAGAAGTGATTGGCACCCTCTCCAAGCTACCACGCTGTATTTTTAGGCAACCACATTGCATTTTGGTGGGTGAAGCTTCTTTTTCAAGTGTGCAATTAAAAATACCTATCCCTTATACACTATACCCTTCATCACAGCCAAAAAAAATTCCCATAGCCCTCACATCCCCTCACCCTCATTTCCCAAACCCCTACATCAAAACCCTAACTCCTACACTGCGTTTTTAGTAGTTTTAGGGTTAAGATTGTGTATAATTTCCCTAGACCAATCCCTTTATCTATTTTGTCATTTTTCACTTCCCTAAGATTCCAAATACCCCTATATACCTCCCAAAAGTTTCCCTACCTACATATCTTGTCCCTAAACCCCTACATTCCATCACCTAAAGCAAGTAACCCTAATTCCTTGTTTTCCAAGTAAATCTTTGTTTTTCCCTTTCATCTCACAAGGGTTTGTTGTGAAATATCAAAAAATGGAGGGAGGAAAGAATCCATACAAAAAAGGAGGTCATATCATTAGGTATGATCCCATCAAATTCCAAGAAATCATAGCTTCACCTTTCCAAGATATATGTTGCCTAGGGTTTACATTGCACACATGGACAGTTTTGCTTCAAAAAGTGTTTATGACCAAATAGAGATGAGTTTTACAAACATGAAATATAATTTTGTCCATCATAGACCAAGGAACAAAAACCTCCTTAAGTTTATAACAACATATTATGATTTGGGAGAAATTCCAAAAACACAATTTCTACAGGAGGTTTTCTGCACTTCTAGACAACGTGACTTCAAGACAAATGTTTAGGGGTTTGGAGAAAGTGTTTGCAGTGATTTATGAATACATTGTGTATAATAAATCCTAATATTTCTAATCATACCTTCAAATCTTTATTTGGAGCTTAGGAAGGTAGTCAACGGTTCCCTACAAGATCACGTTGTGCTTTTCCCTGGTGGCACTGCATTTTTCCATTTTTTGAGTGATCAAATTTAAAATTTGATTCTGACCAAATGGGAAAGTATTTTTGAAAATTGGAGGAGGTTTTTATTCAAAAAATTCCAAAAAAAAAAAAAAATCTCATTGTTGCAAAAATATTTATGGTATGGACCTACCTTTGAGCCCTATTTTTGTGAACAAATTTTGAAGATTTTTGAGTTTTTGGCAATTTTGACACTGTCACTAGTTCAAAAACGCAGTGTGCCCCACGCTGCACTTTTGATGGGGGCCTCAAAATGATAAATGGTTTCCATATTCAGGTTTCTCATGACTTATACATCAACTTTAGCCCCCAGGAGAGACATATCAACAAGTTTTGGTAGGTGAAAACGGCCAAAAACCACTCAAAAAACACCTTTCTGCCTTCTTTTTGAAAAGTTTGCGGCATTTTTGGGGTACCTAATAGGGTCCCGTGATTTGGAATATTGGCAAGCCAAATGATAGGGTAACATCAAACCAACTTTGGAGCCCTAGGACCTAGCCTTCCTGGACTCAGAGAGGGCTCTCTCTATCTGTGCAAAGGATATGAACTTGTTTGCTTTCTATGTATCTGATTTTAGGCTAGTTGTTAAGTGTGTTTTGGTTTGTTTTAGGATTTTGAGGAAAGAACTGATCAAAAGATAAATATATAACAAGATATCAGATCAACTAGGCTATGGGGTCAATAAGGTCAAGACTGCCTCAAAGGGTGGAGAAGGTATATTGCAGGGCTGATTTGGTCGAGGTAAAATGGATTCTTTTACGTGGAATGAAATGGGATGGACACTAAGTTTGTGAAATAAAAAGAGATTTTAAACATGAACAGTTAATCAACAATCATTCATAAGTTAGGGCTAACCATTGGTCTCTATGAATGAAACTTAAACTAATAAATGCATAAAATAAACATTCTAGTGATGCATGGAAGTATAAGACCCTCCAACTTTGGGAAATCGCCTTCAGATTTTTGGGAAAAAAAATAAGATGAAAAAAAAACTAAATTTATGAAGAGGGAACTCATAAACATAATATTTTGAGTTATTGGGAACTTTGAAAATAGAATGCAAAGCTTTTAGGCAAAGGGCAAGATCGAAACAAGACCTGCTTGGTTCAAACAAAGACAATCAATAATTCAAAGAAAGTTTTCAGAGATGGAGCTTTGACTAGCCATGACTAATCAGGGCATACCATGAATCATACTTAGCATGCATAACAACCATAATTGAAACAAGCAACAAGTTTCTTCAGTGATCAAAGAACAGTTAAGAATTCTTTGATATGACTAAGAAGGAATAAAAACATAGAAGCTATAATAAAATCAGGAAACTTGAGGTGCCTCCATGGGCATGTCTCAAATATATTCTTTACTTACCTACAACAAGCAAGAAACATGGAAACATGTATGATAAACTAAGGAAAACATATAGATAGGAACACTATACCATTTACCAAGCCAAGGAATCCAACAAACAGTCCTCTTCCACCATCCAAGACAAACAAGAAATCATCCACATCATGAGACAAAATGTTTCTTCAAAGCTTGTAATATCATGTATTGCTCTATATCATCAAGTTCAGCCTTGTTTACAATGAAATCTCTTGGAATAAATAGGCCAAAGAGAAGGAAAACCTCCTAGAGAAACTAGCAAGCCCATTGGCCCATTACAAATATCTGATTTTTTCCTTAAGGCTTTGCAAAGCCCAAGGCACAAAATATCTATGAAAATATCTTAAAAATGATAAAGAAAATAAAATAATTTGACCTTTCCCAACTGACAATGGCCAAAAAAGGCTAAACGCACATTTTTAAAAGCCACTTCAGAAAACTGCCTTTTTCACCAAAATGCTTCAGAAAATTAGCAGTAGAAAATTCCCTGTATTGTGGGCAACTTTTGAAGGACCTCCCGATGTCAAAATGGGGCTCGTGACAGCTCGTTGGAAAGCCCTAGATGTCTAGTTTCTGAAAACACTTATTTTTCCCCAAACTGATCAACAAAAATATGAGAAAAACTGACCTAAGTGGAAAAAACCAGAAATTAGCCCTCTGCTGATATGTGGGCATAGTGTCAAAAAAGTGAGTGTTTTTTGCCTCTTTGGGGGACCAAAAAATCTTCAATTAATCTGAAATTTTTTGAGTAGATTCCATTGAATTTAATGCATCCAATGGTACCACTCTAAAAAGTTGAGGATGCTCCAAACAAAAATGGCGGCGCCCATGATTTTATGCATTTAGGCCCAAAAATGTCAAAAAACAAGAACATGTCAAATTTTGTTCAATTTCGGTGAGAAAACCCCTTAAGTGTGTTTAGAAACATTATTAGAAGCTCGGGCCAGAATTCCAAGTCTAGATGTGTCTTTTCCACTTTTTCTCACCGGGCGCCCTCTTTGGCCAATTTTGAGTTTGTTTCGTTTTTGGTTGTCTTCCTTGTTGTTTTGGCATTTTTAGTCTTGGTGAAGAAGTTATGACCCCTTACCTAGGAGAAGAAGCTAGCACATGCTTTTGAGAGTGCCCTTCATGCTCTATTCTTTGTGTTTGCTTGCCCTCATCATTCCTTGCTTGGGGGCTGCCTTGTTTTTCCTTGTCACTGATTTCTTCATGACTGTCATGCTATTTCCCTTCACTGTTTTGTACTTAATCACCCTCGTGCTTGTTGTTGTGTAGGCTGCCATTATGTTCCTCTTCATCACTACCTTGCTGCCCATCACTTCGCTTTTCCTTGGAGTCATTGTGCTTCTGATACTCTTTACTGGCTTACCAAGGCAAACTGATTCAAATGGTCACTGAAAAATGGTCTTCAACCAAAAACACCTTTTCCTCTTTGCAAGATTAAGTTTTTCCTTATTTTCAAACATGTTTTTTGATAAGTGAAAGCAAACTTACTTCTTCAGCACTATGTTTGAGCAAAGAATCCTTTTAACAAGATATGTTTGTGGTTTTTTAAGAGAAGTCTCTTTTTTTGGCATAAAGACTCTTCCCCTTCAATCACTTTTTTTATCCTTTTCTATTCACAGTGAGAAGACCTCCTTTATACTATCACTAAGCCCTTATCTTTTATCACTGTCTCTCTGTGGTTATTTGAAGCAAAAAAGGGTGCTCTTTGAAATCACTGTTTTGATCTTGATAAACCTGGTAGGTTTGAAAACAAGATGTGTTTTTTCCCTTAACCACTTGCAAACTCCTTTCAAATTTTCAAGAAGCCCATGCACCTTTTAATCACTGTTTCCTCTATGGTTTTTAGACAAACAGGCTGCTCTTTGAAAATGGCTATGTTTCTTCTTTTGAAATCATTTTTTTTCTTTCCTAGGTTGGCAAACAATTTCTTTGATGAAGATCAGTTCTTTAGCACACAATGTTTCTCCATTGTTGGTTTCAGCCGGGAAATATTTTCCAATATTGGAAGAAAAGATTTGAAACATATTGATGCTCAAACTCTGTTTTTCATTTGAAAACCCTTTTTTAAATTAAAATAAACCCCTTCAGCACTATATCACTTTGAAACTCTAGACAAGGCCCATGTGGTTTGTTTATGAAAAGGGTTCTTTGTCTATCTTTTTGAGTAGGTATTTAGATAGATTATAATGGTCTTCTCCAAGATTGTGACTGAGTACACCATCTGAAAGAAGCTCATAAAAACACTACTATTGCGGCCTTTTGACACCATAAGGTAAATCCACTGTTTTTGATGAGATGAGGGTCTTTTCACCATGATTTGGTCTTCTGCTTTGTATGATGAAGGAGGCCTCCAAACCATGTTTTGATCCCCTGATTGTTTACCAAGGAGGTCATCCTTTTAATACCATTACTGCAGCCTCTTAAAACCCCTATTGCAGCCTCTTAAAACCACTATGTAATCCACTGTTTAAGAGGTAGAGGAGGTCCCTTCGGTTTGGTCTTCTAATTTTTCATGAAGGGGGTCTTAAAACATGATTTGACCTTCTGCTGGTTTACATAAAGAAGGTCACCATGAAAAACCACTACTGCAGATTCTCAGCGCCATAATGCATCTTTTGTTTTCTATGAAGTGAAGGGGATCTTAAACCATGATGCAGGAGCATTAGACTCGAAAATACTTTGTATTAATTAAAACTTAGGGGTGTTTAAGTTTTTAAAAGAGCTAGATTTTTATAAATAAATTGAGTGGGTTTTATGTATTGTTAATTAAATATTGTAATTAATTCTCAAATATGAGAGAATTTGGTCAGTTGAGGATGTAAAGGGATGAGAGATTTTAATTTAGAAATCAGTTTCATTAATTTTGGGTGAGAGAGGATCCTTAGGGATTCAAGAGTGATTTTAGGATTTGTTGAGATATTTGGGGGTTTGTTGAGTGATTAAGGGGATTTGAACCTTAATTGGTTCAATTAGAATTTGTATAAATTGATATGCCTCAAAGGCAAAATAGGGGAGGTGATATTAGAGTGTAGAATAGAGGAAGAGGTTGTAAGCCTCCAGCTTTTGTAAAATGGCCATCGATTTGAAAATCTGGCCATGAATTAAGAGGTTTTTTTGTAATTGTTTACATTTGGTTTTATTGATGAAGAATTTAGTTTTGAAAATTCTCAGGTATTATATACATATATATATATATATATATATATATATATATATATATATATATATATATATATATATATATATATATATATATATTCTTGGTCGAATTAGTAGGAAGACGTTGAGTTCTTATTTCATTCATATGATAAGCTTTGTAGACAAAACTCTGGGCAGAAGTTGGAAGAATTGATATTATCAATATCGACATTTCAGTTGTTAATTGTAATGGTAAATCCGTGTGTTGAATGAATTGATTGTTTTTATGTCAATCTAAGGGTTTGATTGGCATCATTGAATGAAATGAAATTCTGCATATTTCAAAAGCATTGACTTTAAGCCATGTCGACTTTCTATTGTGGAGGTTTGCAGATAGCGCACCATTTGAAATGAATGTCATATAGCGATTGCCAAGAGTTAAATGGCAATCTGAAAGCCATCAATTATGAATCGGAAGTATTGAGTACGTTGAAGATTTGTAGTATTGGTAGCTTTGGCACGGAGTTATAAACACAAAATAGTGTTGAAGATCGAATGGAGTTCGATTGGGCAGGCTTTGAAATTATATAGTCTGTTTAATGAAATATGTTTATAAATACCAAATCAAACTTTGGATCGATTCCCATGTGTTATTGAAGAGGGATAGACTTTTTAGCACTGAAGAATTCGTGTTGAGTGAATGAAAATTGTAGGTTAAGCACAACAATGATAGAGTCGACTTCTTGAATTTTAACATATATGGATAAATCGACCTGGTGAGGATTGAAGACACTGAAGAAATACAACCATGCGGATGCCTAGAATCACACATACACATTGTATATACAACGCTTGAGAGCTGACATTGGTACTGGTGGTGATTAGTTCATTCGATTGAAGAAGATTAACTGGGTTCTAACAAGTGTTTTTCAGTGGGGTTTCAGAGATCGATTGGAAATGCGTGAATGTTTTTCGATCTGTAGTATCAACTTCAAAAGGGAACGCAGAACGAAGAAACTGCACGTGGGAATGTTGTTAAATCAGTTTGATTGCAATTAAAATCGTGGAAGCAATCCAGTCATGAAAACGATGGGAGTGTATAAGGTGCAGAGTCGGATATGAAGTCTGCATTCGATTTTATTGTAGTTGACATGAATAAATTGCAGAGATTGTTGATGGCATTGGATAGTAAATACAGAGGAAGAGCGTGGAATAAAATGAAACGCAGCTATGGTGTGAATGCTGGAGATGGTAAGTTATTTGTGGGTTCAAGTTTAATGTCTGGTTTGATTTATTGATAATTGCCAAATTGAATGTCTGCATAAAATGTTAATTGGTCCGGTCAACCTAAGGTGTTGACTATATTTAAATCAAAGTCTATTTGATTAGAAATAAATTGGTATGTTGAACAAATCATGAAGGTGAGGATGCATAAAATCGATGTGCAGTGGTGTGAATTTTCCAGGTGGAGCTTTTAAAGCATAGGCACATTCTTTTTATTGAATTTTGATTTTAAAAATCCATCCATATGTGAATGTTGGAATGAGAGGTATTGGATTTGATTATAGATTGGGTGATGGTTAAATCTTATGTTTTGATAAGCTTCCGCATGAAGTTTAAAATGGGATTGTATTGAAGTTTTTGAGTTTAATCCCATGAAAAGTTGATTGTATGGTTTCGTACCATTGTTTGAAGAAGTTTCCATTCATGAGGGAACATTTGTGAGAATATTTTTGGGTTATGGCTTTGAACCATATGTTTAAATTCTTCCGCATGTAAAATTTTGTGTGTGAGATTGCCAGAATGGGAAGTTTTGGAGCTTAATTATTGATGATGCATTTTATACGCATGGAAAAGTAGAGATTCTGGGTTTTGAAGGTAGACCTGCATCAAACCATGTGCCTTATCTTCCTTTTGAATGATCTAGAAAGGTAACTCATAGTGCTGCATAGGCGCGCCACGCAAAAACACAGGCGCGCCGCGCTTCTTAGAAAAATGCACTAAAAAAACCTACAAGCGTGCCACACACATTTGCAGCCAGTTTTGGAAGCCTTCTCGGTGTCGGAATTAGGCCCGAGATGGCTCGTTGGAAAGATATGGAAGTATTATTGTCAAATATGCTTGATTTTTTTCATTTGGAGTCCATTTAGTTGTTCACAAATTGATTTTCCCAACACTTGTCAAAAATGGTGAATCTTGGTGCAAAAATGCATAGTTCTGTTTGCAGGCCACTTTTGGATGACTTCCCGATGTCAAAAATGGGCCCGAGATGGCTCGTTGGAAATCTATGGAAGTCTAATTTCCAAATATGCTTGATATATTTCATTTGGTGTCCATTGGGTTGTTCAAAAATTTACTGTCCCAACACTGGTCAAAAAATGGTGAATGCTGGTGCAGAAATACATAGTGTTGTTTGCAGGCTACTTTTGGATGCGTTCCCTATGTCAGAATTGGGCCTAAGATGGTTCGTTGGAAAGATATGGAAGTATAATTTCCAAATATGCTTTATTGTTTTCATTTGGTGTCCATTTTATTGTACCAAAATTGATTGTACCAACACTGGTAAAAAATGGTGAATCCTGGTGTAGAAATTCTCCTGTGACACCTGTATTTTTTACATTTCTCACAAGCCATGATACCTGTGTAGAAATTGAAGGAGGTTTTACTTCTTGAACCTATAATGGAGAATAAACTCTATTAATTTTGTCAATTTCATCTCTGTTTGGTCAGAAACCCATTTTTAAACAAAACGGGCCCTAGGCACGACTCATGGCTTGTATCATCTTTTCGCTTATTTTGAAGGAGAAATTTAGGCTATGTTTTCACCTTTTCCACTTGTCATTGTGAATATCATAAAACAATGGCGGGCCCTCTTCTTATTTGTGAAGGAGGCATATGTTTGAAAAACTACCTGGGTGCTCCTTAACCTCTGTTTTTGTGAAGTGAAAGAGATGTTTCTTTAACTGAAAGTGAGACATGTTTATCACCTTTTTACCCTTTAGAAGATGGCCACTTCAAATTGAAGACTTGAATTAATCCTCTGATTTGGAATGAAAAAAAAATTCTTTGCACTCACTAAGGCTTGTTTTCTTATATTTTTTCCTTATCTTTTGGATAATATGGTCTATGTGAACTATAACCTCAAGTGATAGCCTTCTAGTTAAACATTCCACCCTCAGTTTACACTTTGAAAGAGGCCTTTATAAACAGAAGAAACTGAGGCTTTTCAACCCCATAATGTCACTTCTTTGCTGATGATGTAACACAAGACTTCAACCTATAAAGTTTCATTTTCTTCCCACTGATTTCAACCTTGAATTTCAAATAGAGAACTCACTTAAACATAATTTGAAACTCTGCTAATGCACCTATTGTTCATCTTTGGAGGAGGTGGCTCACACTAGTTTCTGAAGTACTTAAGAACATGTTGGCCCTCTGCTTTTCTGTGAAGGAGGCCACAACATATCTTCTTAACCCTCTACTTTTCATGAAGGAGGTTATCATCACTGTTTCAAACCATCTGCTTTTTGAAGGAGGTTTCACCATAGTCATGACACCTCATCTCTTTCAACCTTATGTCTCTGCTTGGCACCATATCACTGTGAGGTTTTAGGGTTTTGAACAAGTGATTGGTACAAGGATAGTATTTGTTGTTTGGACATCATTGAGCCAAATTTTCCTTGACTGTGTTTTCATGGGTACCTTGAAATAGCTCTTTGACTGATCTTCACATCCCAGGCTCAAAGCAACATAAGAAGCAGTTGTCTTCTCATGCACTACATGATGATGTGTTTTGGAAAACTTATGCAGCACTGCCTTTGGAGGAGATACTGGAACACTGCTGATCAATATTTGCATTCATGTGACTTTGAAGGATAACCTCTGTTCTTTAGGAAACTTTGGCTTTTAAACATGTACTCCTGCTCTCTTTTCCCTCCATCTGCTTTACTGATGGAAAATCTATTCAATCATGAGAGACCTATTTGAATTTGTCCCTTTTCTCTTATTTTCATATTGTTTATATTTCAATTACACCCCTGCAGAGATGTAAAACATATGACTTTGAACCTTAGAGAGCTCCCTTGGTGTCTTATGGAGATTTTTGCCTGATCTAAGCATATTATTTTTAGACAATGAACATGCTTATCTTCCTCTGATTTGGATCTTTGTTGAAATTCTTCTGAACTGAGACAAAATGACCTCTTAGTGGTGTGCGACCTATGGATGAATCAAGACTTATTTTTGTAGAACGGGAAGATAATCTATGGCTGATTGGTACTAAACAGAGGCTTTTTGGCTTAGGAAATTTTTGCTAAGGAAAATACTCTTGAAGACCACTATCTAACTTAGGGGCAACTTTCATAGATTCTGATGGTTTTCTTAGGCATAATCAGATGGTTTTTTATAATAAGATCTAGGATAAGAAGGAGACACTTTTTCAAATGTTGGACAGTGAGTTTCATGAGAAACAAGGGGAAAATGATAGCAGAGAAAGAAGGCTAAGACAGCTATAGATAGGGATATTTTTCTGAAACAAGACATAAGTTGAAAACTGAAGATTGCTCTTATTATAGGCTGACAGGAAGGGCTAAGAAAACAAAAATTTGTTTGGGGGTTTTCTAGATGACAAATTGACATATTAGTATTAGCTTCTAGAAAACTCAGCTAAGGAATCTAGTCATCAACAATAGGTGAAAAATACTGATGACTAACAGTGGCTCCATTTGGGGAGGGCAGCTCCTTTTTAGGAGGTGTCTAGAATTTCAAATCTATGGCTTTTGAAGACCAGTGCCTTATCCATTGGTGCAAATTTCTTTCTTTCTTGATGCTATTTCTGAAAATTGACAGCATGATTAGCATCAAAGTCATCTCTACCTACCCAGCTATATTTCCTAACATTTTTCTTCTTTTAGGTGCATTTGGACTGGCAACCCTTTTACATGATATTTTTGAAAAAGAAAACTATCTAATTCAACACTTATGTCTTCCAGGAGTTCAAATTAAATTGATGAACTCCTTTGATTCTCTACTTATGCTAGATCGACTGTAAAGATTAAGATGTTTGACAGGATTTTATTCACTATACTAAAACATGAAATTGAAAAATGACCAAATTAGGATTAGATAGTCTGATGTGTCATGTATTCGTGGCATAAAAGACAAGCTGCACACAAATATTATTTTGCATGAAAATAATATTTAGAAAAATCAGGGCTAAGATACATAGTTTGTTTTTCATCTTGTTTTCCTCTTTGGTTCTATTTTGAGCGTGGAACCAGTATCATTTCCTAATATACTTTCTCAGATAAGTCAAGCTTACACAATTTTACTATCACTTCTTTCACCAACTTATCAGCAATCAATTTTAAAAATGTCCAGTTATGATTAGGCTAGATAACTAAACAAGACATATTTTGAGCACTAGTAGTGGCATTTAGACTTGCGCACTTTCAGCATGACTATTTTTGGGTATGGGGTTGTACCATTGCTTTAGAAACTGCCCTCTTTTTCTACTTTTCTACTATTTTTGTGTTTTCAGTTTTGGATTCATTTCTTCAAAAAATATAGAACTAAAAAGATGCTCACAAGGCTGAGCTTATTTTCCACACCTATCTATCTATCCTAATCTAACCTATACACCACATACATTCATTTAGTGAAATCTCTTTTCCAACAAATCCAATCAAGAAGATGATTCCATGGGGGATTTAGTTTCATCTTTTTAAGAGCACTAAAGAAATGAAAAGGCCACTTCCACTTTGCTTGTTTTCGAACAGTAGTGCATAAAATTCTTCTCACTCTTTGCAACAGACTGTTCTAGGTGGAACACACTACTCCTTTAGATTTCTCAAGGAAAACAACAAATGGATCTTGGAATAATACCTGATCTAGAGGATTTGATATATAGGCTTCATTCAAGACTACTCTTTCTTCCACTTGGCTATATTTGGGACTCTCTTAGTAAAGCAACTCTTCCCCTTGCTCATGATCACTTGAACTATCAGACTCATCATATATTGCAATGTAGTCTTCTTTCCAAGCTGATGTGTTCTGATTAAGTGGACTGAAAACTGTGTGAAGGTCATCATGTTGATGAGCAGGGATACACTTTGGCAGTGAATCTTCTTGAAAGGATAGTGTGACAAATCTCATGTGTTTATCAACCTCTATTTCTTCATCTGCAACTTGTAACTCAATGGAACTTGGTGGCTGAAAATCTGGAGTTAAGGAGGATTCCATGTCCAAAATGATTTCCTCAACCATTTCAGGAGAAGACTTCTCATGGAAAACTTGCTCAAGAATTTCATCATCTTCCTCAACCTCATCATCAAAGCTGAAAGACTGCTGATTTCCAATTATGTGAACATTATTTCTGATGGACTAAAGTCAAGTAGAGAAAAAAGTCAGAGACTCTTCACTTACTTCTAAAATTTCAAGGCTCTCCTCATCAGTGTCATAGGTGACCTGTCTTGGCTTATTGATGCTTTCAATCTGATGACAGTGTACTTCATCCCACACATCAACCTTTGATGGCTCTGCAAGGTTAGCTTTTGCTTGGATATCATAATCATCAATGTATTGATAAAACCTTGGAGAATCATCAATGTAAGTAATGTCACCAGCCATGCATATTGGACTATCAGATTGTTTATCTTTAAATTGATTTACAAATCTATTTTTTGACTTATGGTATGCAAGATCTGAGGCTGACTGTATGTTTATGAGTTTATCTAGCTCTTCTTTGGTAAAAAAGGTAGGCATTTTCGTCTCTCTTTGGATATAATTACAATGAACTTCTTTCTCTTGGGAAAGCTGATCTAGAGGATGAGTGTCCTTTTGGGCTTCACTTATGAGAGATGATGAATCATCACTTGTGCCTTTAGAGAGATCCTGTGGGTTCTCTTTTATTTCTTGATTGTTTTCATCTTCAACCAATTCTTTGTGATGTTGAGGATAGTTAGCATGTAATTCATGAGTTACTTCTGATAGATTTTTAGGAGGCCAATTTGCTCGTATGAACTCCAATGACTCCCAACATAAAGGTAGAGATCCTACAGGTCTTGATTTATCTTCTATTTCAGATTTGAATTCATCCTCAATCAACTCTTCTTGATGTTTGGGATAATAAACATGGTATTCATGAGTTTCTTCTGATAGATTCTTAGGAGGCCAATTTGCTTGTATGAACTCAAATGATTCCCAGCATAAAGATAGAGATCCTACAGGTTTATATTTTTCTTCCATTTCAGATTCTATGATTTCAGGATGGCTAATGGATTCTTTAGAGCATTCCTTTATGTTTTTATTTGAAACTTTCTCATTAGGCACATTTTGTTTGTTACTCTTTTCTTGTAATGGTTGAGTGTGTTCCTCCGGAGGAAAAAGTGTAGGTTGTTTTGAATAAGCATTTTTAACCTTAACTTTGTGCCTTTCTATTTTCCTGTCAAGTAGAGGCATCAGTTTGCTAAACATATATACCAATTTTTCCAATTTTTCAACTGTGTTCTCACTTGAATCCATCTTTGTTTACCAGAAAGAGACACTGTGTCTTTTCAACCAGTCTAGAGTTCTCTACCAGTGGAGTCTTTTGGTCTATTGAGGGTTGTGGAGTCACCAGGTGGAAGATTTGAACTTTTTTGTCCACCATCAGCATGATTGGGATTGCTTAATGCATTCCCAGGAGATTTTATAAGGACTAGTGGAGTAATAGGCCTACTGGAGGCTACTGGAGTCGCCAGGTGGATGTTTTTAGTTGTTTTTAGAGATATGTGTATGGTCCACCACCAATACTGATAAAAAGCCAATCTAGGGATGTTTTTTGGGGTTTTCTAAGTTTTTATGTAGTTGGGTCATCATTTTGCTAGGATGGTGAGACAACTTGATTCTACTCTTTGATAATACTTCTAGGTTGAGGGATTCTGAAGTTCTAAGGTATAATTATTTTGTCACTAACTCAGAAGGTCCCACCATGATCGCCATTATGTTAGGGTCCCATGATTTGGCAGATTGGCAAGCCAAATGACAGGGTAACATCAAACCAACTTTAGAGCCCTAGGACCTAGCCTTCCTGGACTTGGAGAGGGCTCTCTCTATCTGTGCAAAGGATATGAACTTGTTTTCTTTCTATGTATCTGATTTTAGGCTAGTTGTTAAGTGTGTTTTGGTTTGTTTTAGGTTTTCGAGGAAAGAATTGATAAAAATATAAATAGATAACAAGATATCTGATCTACTAGGCTATGGGGTCGATAAGGTCGAGACTGCCTCAAAGGGTGGAGAAGGTATATTGCAGGGCCGATTTGGTCGAGGTAAAATGGATTCTTTTAGGTGGAGTGAAATGGGATGGACACTAAGTTTTTAAAATACAAAGAGATTTTAAATATGAATAGTTAATCAGCAAGAATTCATAAGTTAGGGATAACCATTGGTCTCTATGAATGAAACTTAAACTAATAAATGCATAAAATAAACATTCCAGTGATGCATGGAAGTATAAGACCCTCCAACTTTGGGAAATCACCTTCAGATTTTTGGGAAAATAAATAATATGAACAAACAACTCAATTTACGAAGAGGGAACTCCTAAACATCATATTTTGAGTTATTGGGAACTTTGAAAACATAATGCAAAGTTTTTAAGCAAAGGGAAAGATCGAAACAAGACCTCCTTAGTTCAAACTAAGACAATCAATAATTCAAAGAGAGTTTTCAGAGATGGAGCTTTGACTAGCCATGAGTAAGTAGGGCGTACCATGAATCATACTTAGCATGCATAGCAACCATAAATGAAACAAGAAACAAATTTCTTCAGTGATCAAAGAGCA
This sequence comes from Pinus albicaulis, assembly GCA_034641835.2. Classification (NCBI taxonomy): domain Eukaryota; kingdom Viridiplantae; phylum Streptophyta; class Pinopsida; order Pinales; family Pinaceae; genus Pinus; species Pinus albicaulis. Next base: position 89,969,592 of record CM076583.1, read on the forward strand.
GTTAAGAATTCTTTTATATGACTAAGAAGGAATAAAAACATAGAAGCTATAATAAAATCAGGAAACTTGAGGTGCCTCCATGCGCATGTCTCAAATCTATTCTTTACTAACCTACATCAAGCAAGAAACATGGAAACATGTATGATAAACTAAGGAAAACATATAGATAGGAACACTATACAATTTACCAAGCCAAGGAATCCAACAAACAGTCCTCTTCCACCATCCAAGACAAACAAGAAATCATCCACATCATGAGACAAAGTGTTTCTTCAAAGCTTGTAATATCATGTGTCGCTCTATATCATCAATTTCATCCTTGTTTACAATGAAATCTCTTGGAATAAATATGCCAAAGAGAAGGAAAACCTCCTAGAGCAACTAGCAAGCCCATTGGTCCATTACAAATATTTGATTTTGTCCTTGAGGCTTTGCAAAGCCCAAGGCACAAAATATCTATGAAAATATCTTAAAAATGCTAAAAAAAGAAAATAATTTGACCTTTCCCAACTGAAAATGGCCAAAAAAGGTTAAACGCACATTTTGAAAAGCCACTTCAGAAAACTACATTTTTCACCAAAATGCTTCAGAAAATTAGCAGCAGAAAATTCCCTGTATTGTGAGAAACTTTTGAAGGACCTCCTGATGTTCAAATGGGGCTCATGATGGCTCGTTGGAAATCCCTGGATGTCTAGTTTATGAAAATACTTATTTTTCCCCAAAATTATCACTACAAGTATGTGAAAAACTGACCTGAGTGGAAAAAACCAGAAATTAGCCCTTTGCTGATATGTGGGCAGAGTGTCGAAAAAGTGAGTGTTTTTCGCCTCTTTGGGGGACCAAAACATCTTCAACTGATTTAAAATTTTCTGAGTAGATGCCCCTAAATTTAATTCATCCAATGGTACCACTCTCAATAGCTTAGGATGCTCCAAAAAAAAATGGTGGCGCCCATGATTTTATGCAATTAGGCCCAAAAATGTCAAAAAACAAGAACATATCAAAATTTGTTCAATTTCGGTAAGCAAACCCCTTAAGGGTGTTTAGAAACATGCTTAGAATCTCGGGCCAAAATTCCAATTCTAGATGTGTCTTTTCCACTTTTTCTCACTAGGCGCCCTCTTTGGGCGATTTTGAGTTTGTTTCGTTTTTGGTTGTCTTCCTTGTTGTTTTGTAATTTTTAGTCTTTGGTGAAGAAGTTATGGCCCCTTTCCTAGGAGATGCAGCTAGCACATGCTTTGGAGATTTCCCTTCATGCTCTATTCTTTGTGTTTTATTTCCCTCATCATTGCTTGATTGGGGGCTGCCTTGTTTGTCCTTGTCACTGATTTCTTCATGACTGTCATGCTCTTTCCCTTCACTATTTTGTACTTCATCACCCTCTTGCTTGCTGTTGTGTAGGCTTCCATTATGTTCCTCTTCATCACTACCTTGCTGCCCATCACTTCGCTTTTCCTTGGAGGCATTGTGCTTCTGATACTCTTTACTGGCTTACCAAGGCAAAATGATTCAAATGGTCATTGAAAAATGGTCTTCAACCAAAAACACCTTTTCCTCTTTGCAAGACTAAGTTTTTCCTTAGTTTTCAAACATTTTTTTGATAAGTGAAAACAAACTTACTTCTTCAGCACTATGTTTGAGCAAAGAAGCCTTTTAACAAGATATGTTTGTGATTTTTTAAGAGAAGTCTCCTTTTTGGGCATAAAGACTCTTCCCCTTCAATCATTGTTTTTATCCTTTGCTATTCACAGCGAGAAGACCTCCTTTAGACTATCACTAAACACTTATCTTTTATCACTATCTCTCTGTGGTTATTTGAAGCAAGAAAGTGTGCTCTTTGAAATCATTGTTTTGATCTTGATAAACCTGGTAGGTTTGAAAACAAGATGTGTTTTTTCCCTTAACCACTTGCAAACTCCTTTCAAATTGTCAACAAGCCCTTGCAACTTTCAATCATTGTTTCCTTTGTGGTTTTTAGAAAAATAGGTTGCTCTTTGAAAATGGCTATGTTTCTTCTTTTGAAAATCATTGTTTTTCTTTCCTAGGTTGGCAAACAATGTCTTTGATGAAGATCAGTTCTTTAGCACACAATGTTTCTCCATTGTTGGTTTCAGCCTGGAAATATTTTCCAATATTGGGAGAAAATATTTGAAACATATTGATGCTCAAACTCTGTTTTTCATTTGAAAACCCTTTTTTAAAGTAAAATTCACCCCTTCATCACTGTATCACTTTGAAACTCTAGACAAGTCCCATGTGGTTTGTTTATGAAAAGGGTTTTCTGTCTATCTTTTTGAGTAGGTATTTAGATAGATTCTAATGGTCTTCTCCAAGACTGTGACTGAGTATACCATCTGAAAGAAGCTCATAAAAACACTACTATTGCAGCATTTTGACACCATAAGGTAAATCCAATGTTTTTGATGAGATGAGGGCCTTTTCACCATGATTTGGTCTTCTATTTTGTATGATGAAGGAGGCCTCCAAACCATATTTTGATCCCCTGATTATTTACCAAGGAGGTCATCCTTTTTATACCATTACTACAGCCTCTTAAAACCCCTATTGCATCCTCTTAAAACCACTATGTAATCCACTGTTTAAGAGGTAGAGGAGGTCCCTTCAGTTTGGTCTTCTAATTTTTCATGAAGGAGGTCTTAAAACATGATTTGACCTTCTACTGGTTTACATAAAGGAGGTCACCATGAAAAACCACTACTGCAGATTCTCAGCACCATAATGCATCTTTTGTTTTTTATGAAGTGAAGGGGATCTTAAACCATGTGCCTTCTCCGCCTTTTGAATGATCTGGAAAGGTAACTCATAGTGCTGCACAAGCGCGATGCGCTGCTTAGAAAAATGCACTGAAAAAACCTACAGGTGCGCTGCACAATTTTTTAGGCGTGACACGCACTTTTCCAGCCAGTTTTGGAAGCCTTACCGGTGTCGGAATTGGGCCCGAGATGGCTCGTTGGAAAGATATCGAAGTCTAACTTCCAAATATACTATATTTATTTCATTTGGTGTCTATTTGGTTGTTTAAAAAATTATTTTCCCAACACTGGTAAAAAATGGTGAATCCTGGTGAAGAAATGCATAGTGTTGTTTTCAAGCCACTTTTGGATGCCTTCCCGATGTCGGAAATGGGCCCAAGATGGCTATTTGGAAAGATATGGAAGTCTAATTTTCAAATATTCTTGATCTCTTTCATTTGGCATCCATTTGATTGTTTAAAAATTTACTGTCCCAACACTGGTCAAAAAATGGTGAATGCTAGTGCAGAAATACATAGTGTTGTTTGCAGGCTACTTTGGATGCCTTCCCGCTGTCGGAATTGGGCCTGAGATGGCTCGTTGGAAAGATATGGAAGTATAATTTTGAAATATTCTTTAATTTTTTCATTTTGTGTCCATTTTTTTGTTCAAAAATTGACTGTACCAACACTGGTAAAAAATGGTGAATCCTGGTGCAGAAACTCTCTCGTGACACCTGTATTTATTACATTTTTCACAAGCCATGATACCTGTGTAGAAACGGAAGGAGGTGTTTCTTCTTGAACCTAAAATGGACAAAAAACTCTCTTAAATTTGTCAATTTCATCTTTGTTTGGTCAGAAACTCATTTTGAAACAAAACTGGCCCTGGGTGCGACTCATGGCTTGTATCGTCTTTTTGATTATTTTGAAGGAGGAATTTAGGCTATGTTTTGACCTTTTCCACTTGTCATTTTGAATATCATCAAAAAACGGCGGGCTTTCTGCTTATTTTTGAAGGAGGCCTATGTTTTACAAACTACCTAGGCGCTCCTTAACCTCTGTTTTTGGGAAGTGAAAGAGATGTTTCTTTGATTGAAAGTGAAACATGTTTATCACATTTTTACCCTTTAGAAGATGGCCACTTCAAACTGAAGACTTGAATTAATCCTCTGATTTGGAATAAAAAACAAAATCTTTGCATTAACCAAGGCTTTTTTTCTTATATGTCTGCCTTATCTTTTGGATAAGATGGTTTATGTGAATTATAACCTCAAGTGATAGCCTTCTAGTTAAGCATTCCACCCTCAGTTTACACTTTGAGAGACACCTTTATAAACAGAGGAAACTGAGGCTTTTCAACCCCATAATGTCACTGCTTTGTTGATGATGTAACACAGGACTTTGTTAAACACCATGTTGAAGCACACACATGGTGTATGAGGAAGAAGAATGCACACACAAGAGAAACAACACACAATGAAAGATAAGCGTGAGGCTTTCTTATTTTCCATTATACAAAGATGTACATTTATAGTACAATGGTGTGACTCTTGGTTTCATATTCCAAGGTCACTTGGACTCCATTGTGACTTTTAATATTCCACACCTACCCATGTAGGATTAGGTGTTCCAACATCCCCCCTTAATCCGAAGGGGGATGTGTGAGTCCAAGAAAAGAGTTGTAATACAAATATGCAAGTATACATGGCAGCACTTGGGCTGAATCAACTCTCTGAAATGTTGGAAAAAGAGGTGGTTTTAGGATGACCACAAACACTGGAACGCAAAACTTGTTGCAGTTCCCGGAACTCTTCCAAAACTGGCAAGAAGCTGAAGGCTTCTGCTAGAGGAATTGTCCCTCATAAAAAGGGAGACCTTCGACCTAAAAGAAGGGAGGTCTACGACCTGTGGTGGTTTTAGGTTTTCCACCAACCAAAGATGATGGTTTTAGGTTATCCACCAACCGAAAATGATGGTTTTAGGTTATCCACCAACCGAAAATGATGGTTTTAGGTTATCCACCAACCGAAGGTATGCTCATGGGCATCCGTGTCTCTGGCTACATCTCTGAATCCGAAATGACGAATTGTGGCTCAGGCTCGCTTGAACTGCTGGCTACAACTCTGAACATGGAATGAGAGATTGTGGCTCAGGCTCGCTTGATCTGATGTCGAAGCTTGTACATGACCACCATTTTCCCCCCTGTCAGGGACAAGGTGAGATGATGGCGAAAACTCAACTGCAAGTTTGTTCAATATCCGTGAACAAGTTCTAACATGTGTCGTAAACATCTTCTTGGCTACTGATGCCCATTGCCAAGAAGCGATCCATCCAAGATGAATCTTGGTTCTTGCAGGAGGCTTGTTTCTGAAGCATCTGTCTGAAGAATGGGTGTGCCGACCACAGTGCTTGCATGGATGAAGATCAAAATAGTGATCTTTCATATGGCCAACTCGATCACAGTGTTGGCATTTCTCAATCTGTTGTGGAAGTGGAACAGGATTTGGAACAGCTGCAGGTGAACTGTCATACATGAATCCGGCACTATGAAATATGATGGGCTTTGTGTAGTCTGGAATATGAAAGGACACATCCTTGTCATATCCAAGACCAGTTCGGTGCTTGTTGTGGACAAGCTCTTCCCAAGGTCTGATGATGGGCTTAGGAAGTGCAAGTTGAACTACTGCATCTGCATGTACATCTTCTGAATGTGAGTCATCTTTGTCTTCTTTCTTCTGATGAGAGTCCTTCACAATGTTCTGAACAGAAACAGGTTCAGAATGGTGACTCTTTTGCTGAAGTTCTTCTTGTTGGAGCTGAGATTCCAACTGCAAAAACTCGATCTTTTCATGTGCATCTTGCAAACAACTTTGAATTTTACAAAGAGCATCCTTGCTCATTTTTATCACATCATCAACATTTGAATGAATGAGGTCATTCAACAACACTAATACCTCATTGATTTTGGCCATTTTCAACAACTTAGGCTCAAAAAATGAAAGGGTGTCGGCTTCAACCGAAAATGCACCCGTTTACAATGTGATGCAACAAGAAATACAAATGACTCAAAGGATTTCCAACTATGGAAATCTCAAGTACAAAGTGTGCTCCTCAAATGATGGAGGGCAATCAACAGTGACTTACATCAACAACTCAAATTCACTGATTCCAACTATGAAGAGGCAAATTCCACTCAAAATACAATGTCAATGCAATACAATATTTCTGCAAAATATGTGTAAAGGTGTAGCTGAAAACACGTGCAAGAATCTTTTTTTTGGCAGCTGAATTTCCTTCAAAGAGCTGTTCAAATGATGGCAAACTTGTCTTCTCATGTAAAAATCTTCAAAAAATCACTCTCATGTCAAAAATCACAATGCAAATCTGCAAATTTCTCTATGTCATTCAGTCCATCTTCTTCATATGTCGAATCTTCTTTTACTGATGTTCTTATCTCTCTTTCCTCTCTCTCTGCTGCTGTTTTTTTTTTTTTTTTTTATTAATTAATTGAAAATTAATTAAAAAAATAATTATTTGAGATGGGAATAATTTAAAAATGTGGAGAAAGGGATTTAATTAATATGGGATTAAAAATTATTAAAATGGAGGATTGTATTAATGGAGGGAGGGGGAATTTTTTAAAAAGGGAAACGTATTTGAAATGGGAATATATAAATGGGAATGAATTTAAAAAGGGAGGGGAATTTAATAATGAGAGGGGGGGGCGTTTATTAATGAGAGGGGATAGTATTTAAAAAGAGAGGATGTATTTATATAATGGAAGGAGGGTTGTATTATAAAATGGGGAAATATATGGTGGGAGGGATTTTATTGAAAAGGGGCGGATATTATATGAAATGGAGGGGAGGCGTATTAATTATGAAAAGGGGCAGATATTATATGAAATGGAGGGGAGGCGTATTAATTATGAAAAGGGGAACGAATTAAAAAATTTGAGAAGTCGATTTTTTTTTAAAAACTGGAGGGGAGAGTAGGCGTAGGGACGTTGAAATGGAACGGGATTGGTAGTTGCAGAGATCAGTAGCGATGTGTGAGCGCAGGAGCGTATGCGTTAATTTGCAGAGCGGGAAGAGTGAACGATTGCGGTGAGAGGGCTGGCATGTGAGTAGCAGGAGTGGAGTGTGGTGTTAACCGTTTGAAAGAGTGGTAGGCGTAGAGAAGTGTAGGGACTGTGCAGAGCGTGGAGGCCGAGGAGTTTGGGAGTGTGGTAGAGGGATAGGCTGGGCGGGGTAGGGTGATCTAGGTTTGGGAGCAGGGTTAAACAGCGTAGTATGAGCCGCGTAGAGTGGGAGGAGTGAAGCATAGGGAGCGCTGTTGAGAGCTATAAGGTAGCGGGCGTAGGGGGAAGGCGTATGAGAAGTAATGCAGTTGTGCAGAGGTGGGCCGAAAGGCCAGAGTTGAAGGGGTGCAGGGTCGGTTGCAGCGAGTGGGGAAGGCCGAAAGGCTAGGAACTAAAAATTTTTTTATTTTTTTTAATTTTATTTTTTTTATTTTAAAACACAGCAGAGAGGAGTTGGACTTTAAAACAGATACACTGCAGGTAACAACTTCAGAAATTTCTTAGAGAATCACAGAGCAGTTTTTAGACAGTGAAACTCAGCAGCAGAATTTTTCTCTTTTCAAATACACAGCAGATTGCCAATAAAACTCAGAAATTTTTCCAATAGCTCAGCAACAGAATAATATTTCCAGCAGTATAAAAACTTAGAATTTATCTTCAAAAACCCTCTCAGCAGCTCAAAAATGTAGAATTTAAAAATGCTCAGAAATCTTTTCACTAAAAACTCATAGATTTCTTCAGAAATCCCAATTTAAACAAATTTTCCAACAGCTCTCCAAAACAGAATTTAATGGACAGAAATTGCAGGAAGAAATCAACCTTCAGATGGGCAGTGCTGCCTTTCTTCAAAACCAATTCTGAACGCTGCCAATTTTTGAATGCTGCTCCTCCTCCAAAACAGATTTCTGAATGCTGCAGAAAGTCTCTTCAAAACACCTCTGAATGGCGGCAAAAACACTGCTACAAACACTTGAGTGCTGCAAAAAAACCAACGATTTTTGCAGATATGCATAGGCCATAAACACAAATGGCTCACTCAGAGTGGAGCAGGGCTAGAAATCGCCCGCTCTGATACCATGTTAAACACCATGTTGAAGCACACACATGGTGTATGAGAAAATTACTTCTGAGAGAAACAACACACAATGAAAGATGGCGTGAGGCTTTCTTATTTTCCATTATACAAAGATGTACATTTATAGTACAATGGTGTGACTCTTGGTTTCACATTCCAAGGTCACTTGGACTCCATTGTGACTTTTCATATTCCACACCTACCCATGTAGGATTAGGTGTTCCAACAGACTTCAACCTATAAACTTTCATTTGCTTCCCACTGATTTCAACCTTGACTTTCAAATAGAGAACTCACTTAAACATAATTTGAAACTTTGTTAATGCACCTACTGTTCATCTTTGCAAGAGGTGGCTCACACTAGTTTCTGAAGTCACTTAAGAACATGTTGGCCCTCTGATTTTTTGTGAAGGACGCCACATCATATCTTCTTAACCCTCTGCTTTTCATGAAAGAGGTTATCATCCCTATTTCAAACCATCTGCTTTTTGAAGGAGGTTTCACCATAGTCATGACACCTCATCTCTTTCAACCTTATGTCTCTGCTTGGCACCATATCACTGTGAGGTTTTAGTGTTTTAAACAAGTGATTAGTAAAAGGATAATATTTTCTATTTGGACATCATTGAGCCAAGTTTTCCTTGATTTTGTTTTCAGGGGTACCTTGAAATAGTTGTTTGACTGATCTTCACATCCCAGGCTCAAAGCAACATAAGAAGCAGCTGTCTTCTCATGCACTACATGATGATTTCTTTTGGAAAAATTATGCAGCACTGCCTTTGGAGGAGATACTGGAACATTGCTGATCAGTATTTGTATTCATGTGACTTTGAAGGATAACCTCTGTTCTTTAGGAAACTTTGGATTTTAAACATGTACTCCCACTCTCTTTTCATTGCATCTCTCCATCTGCTTTACTGATGGAAAATCTCTTCAATCATGAGAGACCTATTTGAAATTGTCCCTTTGCTCTTATTTGCATACTATTTATCTTTCAATTACACCTCTGCAGAGATGTAAAACATATGACTTTGAACCTTGGAGAGCTCCTTTGGTGTCTTATGGAGATTTTTGCCTGATCTAAGAATATTCTTTTTATACAATGAACATGCTTATCTTATTCTGATTTGGATCTTTGTTGAACTTCTTCTGAACTGAGACAAAATGACCTCTTAATGATGTGCGACCTATGGATGAATCAAGAATTATTTTTGCAGAACAGGAAGACAATCTATGGCCGATTGGTACTAAACAACCGATTTTTGGCTTAGGACATTTTTTCTAAGGAAAAGACTCCTAAACACCACTATCTAACTTAGGGGAAACTTTCATAGATTCTGATTGTTTTCTTAGGCATAATCAGATGGTTTTTGATAAGAAGATCAGGGATATGAAGGAGACACTTTGTCAAATTTTGGACAGTGAGTTTCATCAGAAACAAGGGGAAAATGATAGCAGAGAAAGAAGGCTAAGACAACTATAGACAGGGATATTTTGCTGAAACAAGACATGAGTTGAAAACTAAATATTGCTCTTATTATGGGCTGACAGGAAGGGCTAGGAAGACAAAAATTTGTTTGGGGGTTTTCTAGATGACAAATTGACATATTGAGATTAGCTTCTAGAAAACTCAGCTAAGGAATCTAGTCATCAACAACAGGTGAAAAATACTGATGAATAACAGTACCTATGGGAGAATGTATTTTTTAGGGTCTAGGAGTAGTGTTTTTTAGTGCTTGAGAAATCTATCATGTAGCATACGTGCATATATTTCTCCAATATCTTTCAGATCAGGACTTGGACCTCGAGAAGGCCTCCAAAATCCACATCCACCAATTTTGCTGTTTTTTTCCCTAGCACACTGCATTTTTGCCTGATTTTGTAGAACTTTGAATAAATGATATATTATTCAGTGAGATTCTCCTAATCACACACTATTTTAACTTCATGCACAATACATAATCTCTTCTACCATTGATCATTAATTGTGGAAATAAAAACAATTGCATGCGCACATTAAAACCATAAACAATCACACATATGAACAAAGTATTTTATGGGAAAGCTTAAAGTTGAAAACCCCCAACTATCTGTATATTATATTTCATAGAGATCATGTAACAATCATTATACAAAGCTCCTCACAAAGCTCTCAGTACAATCTCCAATTGCTACACACTAATCAAGCTAGATCTAGCAAAACACATGCTCCAATCTCTGCCACCTGATAGCCAGCCTCTATTGCGTAATCAATGCTGAAGAATGGATCATAAATAACTTCAAACCACCTGGATTGTACTGCGCAATCCTCATTGGCTTCTCCAATCACTGGTTGTTGCAAATATGCAACAATATAGTCACAACTGATAGTTAACCTACTCTTTCACCTATATCTTCACTGGTCTCCACTGAAACTATCCATGCACTGAAGTTAACTAATGTATTCTTTAGTTGATTAATGAGTTTATAATTAGTGAATTAATTAATAATTAATTCACACCACTCTTCACTAGTGTATTAATTAGTTAGACTAAATACAACTAGCTCAACTATGTTTAGATTAGTTAAACTGAACACAACTCCATTAACTCTTCAATCAACTCCACCAAACTCTATCACATGAGTTCTAACTGAAGTATCCATGCAATAGCTCCACTTAACCCTCAGGAATAGCGTAATTCCTTCTGTCAGCTCCTGTGCCACATCTGTGCACTTAACTGAAGTGCTCCAAGAGAATAAGATAATGTTTATAGTCCAAACATTATTAAGAGCTAATAATATTCGACATATCTATTTTTAGACTGGCAATCTAAAAATAGATTCTGCCCAATATGTCTAAAAATAGAAGTCCATCTATTTTTTCCAACTTGACCAACCATCCACAAATAGCATCCTGCAACTCATAGAACATGATCCATATGTCTAAAAAAAGACATAGTCTAAAAATAGACTTTGCGCCAAAAATAGCCTGCGGGCCCACTTAGTGAAGGCGACTTCTTTCCACTAAGCTCATCATCTTGTTGCAATCTCAACAGATTTCGCTCCATTTTTTTCCTGAAAGTAACTTTTCTGAATTGAATCAGTCTAGATTCAACCTCCACTGATTTAACTTGTAATTTTTTTGAGTTGTGATTATGTAATCATGTGTAATTATGTTGTTTAGAGTAAAAATGAGGTGGATACATTCTTGTAAATGTCTTTTATGGTCAAATGTATCAGTTTTTCTATCTTGGGGAGAGTCTTATTAACCTCCCTAGTCTTTAGGTTTTATGTGAGGGAATCATGTTATCAGTTCCTCCACACTAAGATTTTAACCCTGAGAGAGGGAAAATGGTTTTTGTATATATGTATGCATTTCTTAGTCATTTTGATGATTGGAGATCAGAGGTTTGAGAGTATTTTAGCTTGTGCTTCAAATTTTATTTAGAAATTAAAAGGACCAGTTGCAGCTATTATCTAGGAATTCATGTGCAGTGAGTTTTTTATGTTGTATTTTATCTGTTATAGTCTTTTATAAATGATATACATGTTCTCTTTCCATGCCTTTCTTTCTTCAGTGATCTTTCGAAAAGATAGATAAGTAGAATTCTTCATAAGCTCTGTTTCTTTTGGGAATATAATTTTATGTTTTCTTCCTTTAGTTTTAATGAATTCATGATGCATGCTCATTAGGATCCTCTCCACTCTTTCAAACCCTACACTACATCGAAAAAACCCTAAGCCCATCACTAAAGCATTGCTACCTTTCTCCTTTATATATTTGCAAATGTAATCTTTGATATATTTGACCTATATACCTGGTTTTATCCCTGATCTAGCCATAAAACCATCAAACTTTAAAAACCCTAGAGCTAACCTAACTAGCCTAATATCCACTCCTCATACATTCAAACTCTTTGGCTGTGATCTCATAGAGACAACCCTCTCTAGTTTGGTAGGGATAGTTACCAAATTGAAAGCTTGGTTTGAGGTTACCTCCGTCGACATCCTTTAATCAGCCTTGGGACATTGTGGAGGCTAAAATATTCTAAAGGAACTCTTTCTTTGACATTTTTGGTTCGAAAATTGTTCAAAATACAAACTGAATATGCTATTGCTTTTGCCCAAAACACATATTTCATTAAATTTGGAATTAAATAATGGATCTATAATTTCAAAATAACCAAAAACACAATTCTAGTGATGTCCTTGTAATAAAAAAAATCTAATTTAAATGAAATGTGTGTTCCAATACTCATTTCGAAAATCATTTGCCTTCAACATGCTTCTTTCCATATTCATGATTATCTATTTTTTTCTTTTTGTTGCTTTATTTTGTTTTGGAGTTTACCTTATTATAAATTTCCTCTTGATACCTTGATCCTTGCAATATGCTACAAACTCTTTCGACTCATACTCACCCCCTCCATCTAATCTTAATACTTTAATTTACTTTTCACTTTGATTTTGTTGGGTATGATTTATATTATTTCCATGACTAGATGCAGGTTTTGTACATAGCATCGGCTATAGCAGGGGGGGGTGCCACAGGGGGGCAGACCCAAGGATGGCGGGAGGACCCAAATATGGTGGGCAGTCCTACCCATGGTTTTGTGCATAGATATTGCACATGGTTTTGGGAATGATGGTTTTCAGCCCATGGTATTTTGTAGATCAGGTCAAGGGAACTACGGTTGTGTTATAATATAGGGTTAGTGGATTGGGGTTTATGAATGCTTCGACATGTATATATATGTATTCTAACATTGAAAGGAATTTAAAGAAAAATCAATCTGGTAGTCCTAGTTTTTGGATAAAGGGGAAAATAACTGTGTATATTTTCTTTATGTTCTTTTCATTATATTTTTTATGTTTTAAGAATTTTTTTGCAAGTAATTTCTGTATAGGGTTAAAACTTACATTTGGTATCAGAGCTATTCCGGCTTCAAGGGGACACCTTTCCTACTGAGGATTTTTTCTCAGGCTTTTGGTTGACCTTGTTTGGTGTAATATTGATGGGATCAATTCTTTTGGTGAAAGAAGACGGTGAACAGTGGAAAGATAGAGATAGAGAAAGTTAATGGTCAAAGTTTTGAAATGTGGAAGCTCAAGATGGAGGATTTTTTGGTGGAACAACATTAGTGGATTGTTGTAGCCTCTACTCCACACCAATGTTCACATTACCATACTTGCAACAACCATTTGAGATCAAGACAGATGCCTTTGACTATTCTATTACGGTAGTTCTTACTCAACAAGGGTATCCTATGGCATATCACTGTGAGATACTTTTCGACACAGTCCAGAAGTATCCCACTTATGACAAAGAGATGTATTCTATTGTGCATGATTTATGAAAATGGAAGAATTACATTTTGGATAAGGAAAAGTTCATCCACATAGACCACCGACCCCTGCAATTCATACAGACACAAGGGAAGTTACAAGATGATCGCCATTAGAAGTGGTCCACATACTTACAATATTTTCATTTGAGCATCAAGTACAAGAAGGGTAGCACCAATAATGTTGCAGACTGCATCAGCCAACCATCGATCGTGGCGCTAACCATCATGCTCAACTCTTGTGGGCACGAGACTTCCGATAGGCCGCTTCTCTACAACAACGATCGAGAATTAATGCACACATACAAGACGCTCTTGGAGGGTAAGAAAGTTCCAAATTTTCACCTCCAGGATGCACTGCTATGTCACCTGGGACACCTTTGCGTTCAAAGGAGCATGCCAAGATGGTTTGAGAAGCACATTACAGTAGGGTCATTGGGAATTTCAGGGTCGAGAAAGTAGTGGTAGTACTGCAGAAGTATTTCTATTGGCTGATTCTTCGACAAGATGTCAAGAATTACATCATATCGTGCACTTCCTACACCATTTCCCACCTGGCCATCAAGAAATAAGGCCTCTATATTCACTGCCTACCACTAGTCAACCTTCAAAATCCATATCCATGGATTACATATCGAGCCTTCCATCTACTAAGCATGGAAACGACTATGTTTTTGTGGTCATCGATAGATTCTCACAGATGGCCATTATGGCGGTTTGCATGAAGAATATCCCAACATAAGCCACTGTTAAACTCTTCTTTGAACGAGTGTGGGTACACTCTGGGATCCCACAGTCCATCATATCAGATCAGGAAAGCAAGTTCCTAAACACATTTTGGTCTAGCCTTTGGTCGATGTCGTACATTAATCTCACCAAGTCCACAACTTTCCATCCCCAAAATGATGGACATACAGAGGTCGTCAACAAGATGATCGTACACATTATGCGCATGTAAAACTCAAAGCATCCACACACATGGTATGAGATCCTCCCCTATGTAGATCAAAAATATAACCAAACTCTCCACAGCTCAACCGGCCATAGCCCCTTTCAGGTGGGCTTGGGATTCTAACCTCTATGTCCCATTGACGTAGCCATGCCATTTGTGGCTACTCATGAAGATTCGGCTCATGTCCAGTCTGAAACAGATAAGGCGAACAACTTCATTGAGTGAATTTAGCACATCCACCAACAGGTTCATGACATATTGGACAAATCCAATGCTAAGTACAAGCAGAGACATGATCAACATTGGGTGCCACACAACTTCTAGGTGGGCGACAAAGTGTGGCTACATTTGCAGAAGGAGGGCCTCATTGGACCTCACCGCAAGCTTCACCCACTATGTTATGGGTCATACACCATCACCAAGGCTATAGGGGACAATGTATTCAAGCTCGGTATTCCACCATTCCTTGGTCTACACCCTGTGTTCAATGTGGACAGCCTTTGGCCCTACTTTCCACCTCTACTAGACACATCTGACATGACATAACAACTCACACCAACAGACTTAAACCCATACTGCATGGAACAAGCCACAACTAATTGCATCATGGACACACATATCAAGAACACCCACTAGCAGAGGATCTAGCTATATCGAGATGTCAAATCAATCCAACTCCTTCACCAGGGGAAGTGGTTCATTAGGGACCAGGTTCAACAAAAATTTCCTCACCTCATGGAGGCTCTACATGAAATGGGGACCATTGCGTCCTAAGGGGGGAGGAATGATCCAGGTGGATATTGGTGGCCCCCCACCTATACCACCTAGACCTTCAGTCAGTTTCATCGTTTTACTTTTTTATAGAAGCATTTACTATTTTTAGCATTTTTTTGGGTCCTGAACTTCCTGAGTAGTTTTGACCCCCTAAACGGTGTTTTCTTGAGTTCTACAATAGGACCATAGTACTAGGGAAAGGAATACAAAAAAATTTATATCACTCAAAGAGATACTTCCAATTATGTATCGTATGCAACAAAAAGAGATAATATGACCTAGTTATGACCATGGGAAGTTTGCTTCCTAACTAACCCCAACAAGGCCCAAAAACGTTTGGTGTTTCATCTCTTGGGTTAGGGTTTTGGTTTTTTATGGTTTTCCTATGTTTTTAAATAATAAAAAGGCCCTTGTGCCTCATTGTAACATATTTCAGAGGCCCGTAGTCATCACATATCTTCTCAGAGATAAGCTACCATTGTCCTAGCTAGTTTATTCCTATTCTGTCTATAAGCATATGTCAGTTATTTGATATTAATGAAATGAAGTTTTACTTCTACTGCATCTTTGCATTTATGTGTATTTGTATCTTTTATTGTGTTCCTGCATAAGTCAAGATCATTGGTATCATAGGGGTCTTCTCTTTCTCGATCCTTCTTTTCATGTCCCCAACAAGGTCGAGGTATAAGGAGTTAGTGCTTGATCTGGTGGAACCTTTGCAAGATCAACATCGCAAACCCTGATGGCTGCCCATGGGGGAAGAAAATAAATACAAGGGTGCAGGTGATCCTATAAAAATATTTCTCAAGGAGGCCCTCAAGAAACAAAGGAATATGACAATGGATAAATTTTCTCAAATCCTTCAATGGCTACCCACCGGCGGGGTATTTGCATCCAACAGCCACTCTGGAGGCACCACTCCTTTTAAGGTACAAGCAAAATTTTGCATTCCCATATTTGAAGTAAAAATATATGCATACATCATAGATATATGGTTGAATCTATTAGAATTATATTTCTCGAATAATGACTTTTCCAATCGAGAAAATATTACTTTTGCACTCCTCAAAGCCGCCCCCCATGTCAAGGACTGGTGGGAAACCTACTATGAGCAAAAGGATGAGAGGAACCCTCTCTGTTATCGATTTCACACAATTGGGATTCTTTTGAGAAGCCATCAAGGAAAAATATTATCTCGTGGGGAGCTATGAGGACAAGTAGATACAATGGACTATGCGGCGGAAACAAAGGGATAAGGATGTGCATGAGTTGATGAATCTGTTCCATAACTTGCGCACAAAGTTGGGTATCAAATATTCGGAGAAAAATTTGGTGCTAAAGTACTGAAGTTGTATGCATAGATAAATTTAGGAGTAAATGGAGCTCCTCAACATCTCCTCACTTGGTGTAGCTCAACAGTATGCTACCAATATTGAGAAGAAATTAAAATAGAAGAAGTGAGACTTTGGATCTACAAATCAAAAGCAAGGGAAAGGTGCCCCAAACCGCAAAAAAAGGACAAACCCAAGGCATGGATTCCTAGGACAACCCATCAAAGCTACAATAAAATAACAACACCACAAAGCCAAAGAAGGAAACAGGAAAGTTGTGTGAGTTCCATAAGAGCTCCACTCATAACACAAGTGAGTGTCGGGCCAAGCAGTCATTAGTGTCTGAGCTAAAGGCTTTTGAATCAGATGCATGCTTTGACTCTGAATCAAAACTTGACAAGGGGAATGACAAAGGGAATACAATTATCAATGCGTATCCCAACGCCACTATTTCCAGCACAAAGATCCAGAAGGAGGAACCAGAAGATCTAGAGCAGGGGGAGTGCCTCTTGCATTCCCATATGTGGGTAAAGGGTTCCCTCCTACAGTTCATTGTTGATAGCGGGAGCCAAAAGTACCTAATTTCAGCAACGGTCGTGAAGCGGCTAGGATTTCTCACCACAACAAACCCAAAAATGTACATAATCGAGTGGCTTCGGTAAGGACGAGATATGCATGTTAGCCAACAATGCCACCTTCCCTACAACATCAAACCTTTCATGGATAAGGTAATATGTGACATTGCTCTTCTTGATGTTTGTGATGTATTATTAGTTAAACCATACTTGTGAAAGCGACATATTCTATATGAGTTCAGGCCTCATGCTGTTATTGTTACTTTGGGTAATAAGTTGTACAGGATACCAAAGGTAGCACCACCTACCACCATCTCTTTGGTTATTGAAAAACAATGCCGCAAGCACATTTACAAAACAGGGAAATTTCTTCCATTCCATGGTGAGCGCCTCTTCCATTCCCATATGTCATATAAAGATCCAGAGCAAGGGGAGTGCCTCTTCCATTCCCATATGTGGGTAAAGGGTTCCCCGCTACAGTTCATTGTTGATAGCAGGAGCCAAAAGAACCTAATTTTAGCAGCGGTCACGAACCGACTAGGATTTCTGACCACAACACACCCACAAATGTACACCATCAGGTGGCTTCACCAAGGATGGGATATACACATTAGCCAACAATGCCACCTTCCCTACAACATCAAGCCCTTCATGGATGAGGTAATATGTGACATTGCTCTTCTTGATGTTTGTGATGTATTACTAGGTAAACCATACTTTTGAAAGTGACATCTTTTATATGAGTTCAGGCCTCATGTTGTTATTGTTACTGTGGGTAATAAGTTATACGGGATACCGAAGTTAGAAACACATACCGCCATCTATTTGGTTATTGCAAAACAATGTAGTAAGAATATTTACAATATCTATAAATATTGTAGCAGTAAGAATATTTATTGTTGGCTCTTGATCATCTACAAGTATTTCTGTGCCATTAGTAGCAGGAAGCGGGCCTACAAGGATCGTGGATTGAGGTCACCATCAACATATCCAAGTATAGCGATTAGAAAAAATGTATTTATGTCTCTTTCCTCATTGCATTGTAAACATTAGTTAAGAAATCTTTGCGTTAGAAAGAATCTCATGTTTCTAGACCCACTCTAGGGCTAGAGATATCGCCTATGTCTGTAGAGGGGATTTATCTTGACAACATGCACCAACATGATCGGGCTCCCACAAGGTGATGAACTCGATAGGATGTGACCTTTATGCAGCAGCTCCTGAATCTGGTTCTTCATTTCATAATTCTCTAGAATAGAGCGCTAATAGACTAGTCCATTGGGAAGTGGCGCACCTGGGATCAAATCGATGGAGTGCCTGACCTGTCAATGTAGAGGCACCCGTGCGGGTGAGGTGAAGATGTCCCCATACTCCTCCATGACCTTGTCCATCGGCTTTTGTCGTGCGGAGGAGCCCTATCTGGAGGTCATGGACATAGTATTATTCTTGCCCTGAGGGCAGATCAGATCATTAGGAAAATAAATTTCCATGTTTTGTAAATAAGGGAAAATTTTAACGATGGAAAATTATCTTGAAGTTTAAAAAAATTGGCAAATCTCACTAGTCCCTAATATGCAAACTATAAAATGTTTATTGATGTATTTGTAAAATTATTCATATTTATAATGATATTAGATATACGCTATATATAATGTTGATGATTTTTAAAGTAAAATAATTTTATATTGTAAATTTGGGCAAATCATTTTTATAAAAAAATGGAAATTGGTGAATATTCTTTTTGGAAAAATCATGGAAAATTAGCCCACCTACGAATATTAGCCCCTAAAATTTTCCATGTTGTAAATGTGCTTACTGAATTTTTTTTCAATAACCAAAGAGATGGTGGTAGGCGGTGCTACATCCGATATCATGTACAACTTATTACACAAAGTAACAATAACACCATGAGGCCTGAACTCATATAAAATATGTCGCTTTTACAAGTATGGTTTACCTAATAATATATCACAAACATCAAGAAGAGAAATTTCACATATTACCTCATCCATGAAGGGCTTCACGTTGTAGGGAAGGTGAAATTGTTGGCTGACGTGTATATCCTGTCCTTGGTGAAGCCACCCAATGGTGTACATTTGTGGGTGTGTTATGGTCAGAAATCCTAGTCGCTTCATGATTTCTGCTGAAATTAGGTTCTTTTGGCTCGCACTATTGACAATGAACTATAGCGGGGAACCCTTTACCCATTCCCATATGTCACATAAATATCTAGAGCAGGGGGAGCACCTCTTCCATTCCCATATGTGGTTAAAGGGTTGCCCGCTACAGTTCATTGTCAATAGCAGGACTAAAAATCCCATACAACACCAAGCACAAAAGTTACCATACACAGTTATACGACATGACTGGCACCTATTCGATTGACCACCGCAAAACCCCATAACTGGAAAATATACCAGCAAAACTAAAGCCATCATAAACACCATAACTAGCATATAAACAAAAAAAGGATAGCAGAAAGTGTCATTATACAAACATAAACTAAGACCATCATATAAGATTACAACCAAAATTTTTGCCTAATGGGGATTATCAATTGGGGTATTTTGAAATTGGAATAAGAATATCCAATAAGAATATTGCAAGACTTTGAATTAACATGGATTTAACAAAAGACAATTCAACAAATAACTTCAAGTGTCTTTTATGTTGTATAAATAGTCATGTATCATTTGTGCCATTGGTATAGTTTCTTTTCTTTTTTTTGTTTATTCCACTAATATTGGTCAAAACTTGTACTTGGATTACTTTCTCTGACAGTCACAAAAAAATGTTTGTTTTTCAAATGCTTGTAATAATTTTCAATGGTATGTTTAAAATTATTTGCACAATTTACATTGATGTTGTATAATTTTATTAATAAATTTTTTAAAATAAATAGGTCATTGTTTTAAATATTTAAGGATTTGCAAGGTCTGATTTTGTTTCCTTATTATGGATATTTAAGGGATTTTCAAAGAAATCATGCAAGAAATCCTTATTTCATTTTTTGTATTTTAATAAATAGTTAAATTTATATCACTCTTTATACCGAGTAAGATCATCACATGACAATTTCAACATTTCATATAATAAAACCATTCAAAAATTATTTTAATATTTCTACTCATAAAATGTCAATTCACAATGGCGTGAATGACACATTACCATAAGTGTCTCTTTTCAAGTCATTTCATTAAATCATTTTTCCAATTTTTACAAACTACAAAATTTCATCTTGTAATTAATTTTGAAGAAGCTATTTTTCTAACTCAATTTTATGAGAATTTTTTTTAAGAATTTATTTCTCTAACTCAATTTTATCCATAAAGAAATACGCTCAATTTAGAAATATTAAATATATTAAAATAACATTGAAAATGAATTTACAATCGTTGCATTATAACATCTCAGACACCTTTGGCTCACATTTGTTGCAACCACATTATTTAAGTTCAGAAAGAATTTTAAATATACATTGTATTAATGAAATTAAAAACAAGGAAGTGACTAATTTCTTCCCTTTCGATCAAGAAAATGGACCGAAGCTTCGACGCATTATAACATCTTGGACACCTTTAAATCATATTTATTGCAACCACATTTTTAGGGGTGGTTCATGGACACTTGGTGGCTGCTACATCCACGGGAAAATTTAGGCATATCAACTTGAAAGGATATACCCACTGACACAACAAGTAGGGCTAACCCCAAGAGCGTTGAGGAGATTTGACTTCATGACCTTCAAACTGGCGAAGTACTTAGAAACGAGAACTTGAACAAATGAGTTATCCCTTGGGGATTTATTGCAACCACATTATTTAAGTTCAAAAAGAATTTTCAATATACATTGTATTAATGAAATTAAAAACAAGGAATTGACTAATTTCTTCCCTTTCGATCAAGAAAATGGACCAGAGCTTCAGCAAAGGAGCCATAGAAAAACCAATGTCACATATTTTGAGTTACTCACATATGTCACATATGTTAGGTAAAACCAATCTCTAGTATGAATATGCCTAGCTACACAATTTCACTAGGCATAAAATGACATATGAACCCACAGTAAGGGTGTAGCCATCCGTCTAAAAGAGATCATAGAAATGGATCTATGGTATGGATGCAGCCATTCGTATAGATAGGATCTTGTATATAATCACAAATACTCAAGAACTCCTTGTAGCTTGGACCAACAAACCAACAATCACATGTGACCCATGGTCTTCATTGCAATCTCAATCAACCCAATGTATGAATCTAGCCATTGTTGATCAATGGTTGCCATTGATGTCAACCCAAGCAACAACAGGGGCTACCCCAATCTTTCATGGGAATTTTTTCATGACAACTTACTCTATTTCGAGTCAAGGATATTTTGGATGGTTTCTACTTGTCGATATGTTTTCGTTGATATATGGCACACCACGTAATTATTCACATTTTGAAAGATATTAGTGTTTGAAGTTAGTAACCCTAGTTAGTGGACTAAAACCCCATGGGGTTGTGGCATGATACTAATCATTGGTTGTGGTCATTGAATAGTCAATAATTAATAATTTTTTAAGCTCCTAAAATCCCTCCAACATTCACTTGTTGAAGACCCTCTCAACCTAAGCATTTATATAAATTGTGACCCTCATATCCTCCTCATGTAAGGATTTTTCTACTTAAAATAGGTCATCGTGGAATTTTCGCTATAATTTTTTTTTTGTGAAGCTTCAGATGCTGGAAAAAAAACCCATTTGAGCCGAAATCTTGATGAATCATGTGTCCAAATTTAAGATAGTGGTTCGCTATATTTTTGGAGATATGATCTGAAGAAGTTAGGGTTTTTGCAGGCTCTCGAATTTCATGTCAAATAGGTGACCTTAATAAAATCATAATAACTTTATCTCTGAGAATTGGATTCAAATTTTGTAAAAAGTGACATAAAGAGGAATCATAATTAAAGTCATGCTAGCTTCCATATATAATAAATGATAAGGACATTAGTCCCTCAAGTGCAACTAGCACAGTAAATCTCCTGACTACGTCAGATAATGATATGGTAAGTGGTTTCCCCACCACTTACTTGCTGCCCAAGTCTCCTCACAAATTTTGAAAAAGTGAGAAATATTTGGCGCCTTTGGAGTGCACCTAGAGTGGTAAATCATCTCCCTATATCCTGTGAGGGAGTGGCCATGCTCAACATAGTTTATGGCCCAAAGTTGGCCATGAAGTTTGTAAGGAAGAATGCTCCTTCTTGGAGCAATGGCCTACACATATATGGTTAAGGAATGCACATATTCATTATATAAATCATGCTGCAAAAATCTAGGGTTTGCTTCATGTTCAAACCCCCTTGGAGATTCCCTACACATATCCCTTCTCATCTTCTTGATATCTCCCTTGATGCTTTACATAGTTTGAAAAAGAATCTTTGAGAGATCCTCTTCCTCTCTTCCTCCAAATAATGGAGTCATGTCTCTGTTTTTTTTGTACATCTCCTCTTCTTGTGAGAATCTTCTCATTATGGTGACATATTGGCTGAATGCACAGGCTGAGCTAAGATTGTGCTCCGATACCACTGTAGTATTCCCAAATGGGGAATGCAGCAATATAGCTCATAAAATGAAAGCAACAACAATTATTTAACACATGAAATCATGAGACCAATATAAATCCATGTTATTGATCATATATGCAGCAAATAAATACAAAACAATGAGGCACAAATCATAGAATGTGATCACACAAGCCCCCAATACATAAACACTCTCAAAAGTGAGATGTTGTTGCTATAAAAAATGTTGGAGAAATGCTACAAGCAATCATATTATGCATAAATACATATGGATATGATACAATGATGTAAAAATACTAATATAGGCCTCAATAGGATCTAAACATACAGATTCGGGCACTAGATCAGCTTTCCAAGACAACCCAAGAGGGTTTCCAGAAAATGCACACAATGTGCCAATGTAAGCTATATCCCTAGGGCTGAAGATATGCTGCAACAACTGAAATGAGAAGATATGGCTGAAGCTAATGTAGAAACCTATATCTCTTCTCCAATATATCCTTTGGATGAAATAATGGCTGCTCCACTGAAGAAATCACATCCCAAAACAACCACTGCAAATACCCCTACACCTCCTCCCTGAAATAACATAGATCTGGGCTAAAAACACGCTGTAGGGAATAGATGATCCTTAGCCTACTGCTAAATATGTCAATAAAGCTCAAGGGGCTTCTTTACAGGCCTTGCAATGGATGGAGACCTTCCTCCACTGCAAAACTAGCTTTGAAGACACCCAATCTAATTCTCCACTGCTGCACCCTGCAACACAGCAAAAATATCCCGCAGAAATGGCACTGATGAAGAAATATGTAGCTTGGCCTTAAGCCTAAATGTGGAAATGAAATTCAATGCTCTTCCGAGAGGCCTCTCAAGGAAATATGTGGGATTCCCGCTCAGGAACACTCGGTGCTAAGCAGCACAACAATCTCAACTAAACAGCTAAAGAATGCAAGAAGTCTAAACATACCACATACAAAATAATAATAATAAAACATCCCCCATATGGCTTCCATCCTCTTCCTTATATAGATTATGAGATTCCTTGCCCTTGGCCCCACTCAATTAGGTAATTTCCTCCATGCAATCAATCTCCCTCCAAAATTGTGTTATTCCTCATTTAATATCCACTCCTCCATAACAGCGTTGTTGACTTGGTCAAATTTGACCTGTTCAACATGAACCAACCCCTGTTCATACTCAAAGGTGCTTTATTTAGCTGCTTAGAAGGTCTCCTTTCACACTTGAAGTGTTTTTATTGCTGCTAAGGAGATTTATGGGCCTCCCCACCCATTTATTCACCTACCTAGTGACAAAATGATCTATAATATTCCATTTAGCTCAAAGCTAAATTTTAGGAATGTTACAATTTTTTTCATAAACGTTGAACGTATTTACATTTGAATTTTGAATATTTATCTGACATATGATTTTCTGGACAATGTAATTATTATTTTTGTATATTGGTTTGGGTATTATTTAGTAATGCATGTGAAGGAAGGAGGACAAAATAGGACAAATCAGACACATAATAGGGAGTCCACACCCTTGTCTTTTTTTTTATAGGGTGGCGAGGAGGTGCTAGGTTGGTGCATGAAGTCACCTGCAGCTTGGAGTCTGTGAACACTTCAGGGTGATAGGTCGGTATAGGATGTCAAGGCATTCATTCAGTGTACTACTGAAGGAACCAGGGTGTTGGGGAATCCTTCGAGCAGGAGCTGGAGAAGAATTATTTTCTATAATTGTAGGAATTTGTACATTTCATTGCAGGTGGGGTTGAAGATTAAAGAATTTATTAGAAAATCATTTGGTGGTTTTTAAACTGAAGGGGGTTTTCCACCTAAAATTTGTGTTCCTATTGTGTTTTATATTTTATTATTTTTACTGGATAAACATCAAGAATAATTGAAGATTAGCTAATGCTCTGAAAATATTTAAAAGTGCTAATTTATAAGAAATATCTATTCACCCCCCCTCTTAATATTTCCAATAATTGGATTCAGAGCTTGGTTCTTTCAATAACAGTCTAAAAAATGGAAGGAGTTCATGGAGTATACTAAGAATAGAGTTCCTCTGTTCAGTGGAAATTACTACGTAATTTGGAGTGGAAGAATGCAAGTTCATTTGCTGGCACAAGGATGCAAAGTATTGGAAATCGTTGAAAAAGGCTTTACAATGACCCATGATGAACAAGGAAAGAAAAATATGGTATATTATGCAAAGGGTAAAGATCTCATTATCAATTGGCTTATCGAATTTGTATATCTTAAGGTACTAATTTTCAAAACTGCTAAAGAAGTATGGGGAAAGCTTGAGAATATATATGCAGGTGACTCAAATGCGAAAGAAGAAAAGCTTCAAATTTACAGGGGAAAATTTGAGCAACTCAAAATTAAGGAAGATGAAAATATTGATGCATACTTACAATGTGTTGATGAAATAACAAATCCATTGGAAGGATTGGGAGAACCTGTCAACATGAAAATTGTTTTCTGAAAGATCCTTAGAACCTTGCTGGCAAGATTCAACCCAAAGGTATCTGTCTTGGAATATAGTTCGAATCTAAAAAATCTCAGCAAAGATGAATTGCATGGAGTGCTTACAACATATGAAATGAGTATTGAAGAAGAGGACGACACATCTCACCTAGAAACAACATTCACCGCATCCAGGAAGACTAGTAAGGACAATCATACTCCAAAGGAAGAAGATAAATAAGAATTTTCAGACAAAGAATTTTCCTACTTCACACGAAAAATGAGAACATGTACAGGGAAATTCAAAGGTAAAATTC
Source organism: Pinus albicaulis (assembly GCA_034641835.2). Classification (NCBI taxonomy): domain Eukaryota; kingdom Viridiplantae; phylum Streptophyta; class Pinopsida; order Pinales; family Pinaceae; genus Pinus; species Pinus albicaulis. The sequence continues at coordinate 89,994,813 of CM076583.1, forward strand.
CATTGATATGTTTCGATTGTGGTGAGGTTGGGAATTTTCCAACCAAGTGTCCTCACAAAAATGAGGTTGTTACAAAAGGAAATAAAGGTTTGAGGAAGTTCAAAAAGCAAGGCAAGAATAAATGGTTTAAGAAGAGTTTCTTCTCCAAAGAAGATAGCTCCTCGTCTGATGAAGACAATGATAACGAATAAGAAATGAACGGAAGAGAATTTTTTATTGCCAAGCATAATAAGCAAGAAGTATCTGACAAATAAGGATACGAAGAAGAAGAGATGACTAAGGTTTAATTTCAAAACAAAGTGATTAGGGTTATCAAAGAGCTCAAGGTCGAGAAGAAGCATGTCAACACTCTTGAAGCTGAATTAAAGATAGAAAGGGAACATGTCCTAAATCTTAAAATAAAGGTTTAAGAATACAAACGAGTTGAAGAATTGCTCAAGGAAGAATTAAAGGAAAGAAACAAGGAAAGAGAAGCATTGGAAGTTGAAATGTTTCTCTTCGAAAGAGTAAAAATGGAAAAACTCTTCAAAACTACACCAAAAGATCCAAGAAATTGGAAGAAATCATCAACAATCAATGATCAAACAGTGTCAAGACCTGTCTTGGTTACAAAGAAAAATTTGAAAAAGGAGCCAAGTCCTTCTAAGGCAAAAAAAGAAGATGGATATGAAAAATCTAACAATCAGGCAGACCTTCCAGCCAACCCAACAGACCAATACTCACAGGAAGAACCATGGAAGACGATTCCTCGAATAATATTTCCTCCCAGGTACCAGCCTATCTTCTATGGTCATTTTTATTCATGTGTAAGGTTTGGACATAGAGCTATATAATGTCACACGTATGTTTGGAATAAATACAGTTTTGGGAAATCTTTTAGAAATGAATATTCCAGAACTCAATAGAATATTAACATGTTTGATAATTTGAAAGATTATGTCGAATGTTAGAAATGTAAAAATTTTGGACACCTCGCTAAAGATTGCATACTTGGAAGTTATTCAAAGGAATTCTCGCAAAATAAAATTGAACAAATACTGAAAAAGAAGACTAAAAAATGTGTTATCGCTCTCAAAGCTCAGAGCAACAGAAACGTTTGGTATGTTGATAGTGGTTGCTCAACTCATATGACTTGAGATAGGAACAAGTTCATATCCTTGAAGGAAAATAAGGATGGAACAATTTCTTTTGGAAATGACGGGCCTTCAAACATCATAGGAGTAGGTACAGTAACACTTGGAAGCAAGAATGCATTAGCAAAAGATGTGTTGTTGGTTGAAAATATGAATCACAATCTGCTCAATTTTGGAAAAATGTGTGATCAAGGACACACGATGCTATTTAACTCTAACAAATATGAAATCGGGAAAGGAAAGTTCATAAAACTATGGCTATAGCAAGTAGAGGTCCAAATGACATATATATTTTGGATGAGACACTTAAAGGGTATTTTTTGGCGAAAGAAGACGAAATTTGGTTATGGCACAAACGAATGGGACATAAATTTCAAAAATTTTGTCGGGATCATCAAGAAGGAAGAAATAAAAGAGAAATGCCTAAAATTTCAAAACCTACCAATACGATATGTGAATCTTGTCGGCATGACAAGTAGACAAACGTTGAATTCAAGACTGATCTGAAAATGACCTGAGTTACTTAGCTCTATTTCAGAGATTGACTGTAGGGGAATTTATTGGATATGTCACCCTTAAAGAAAGGATGAGATCCAAAGGCTACCTGGCCCTCTACAGACTTTGTCTATAGAATTTTATAGCAATTAACACTCAAGTTATTAAAATGCGGAATTTCACCAAGATATTTCCTAGTCCTTGTACAAAATGTGATTGGCAGTATTACTGAACATTTATTATGTGCATTAACTGTTTAGAAATGAAATAATATATGTATGTTTATATTGAAAAATTTCACATCAATCACATAAGCAATACCATAAGACAAAGAAGTTTGTGACGGAGTTCGTCCCACCTGGACTGCGTCTCCAGGTCTGTCTCAGAATTGTGCGTCCGTTGTATTCTTTGAGCCGAGAGAAATATGCTACAATGAATCATCAGTTGCACTACTAATTTTGCAGATATGGACCATCCATTGAATAGGCTAACTGATACAACTCTTTTCTTTCAACACATAAGAAAAGACATGGATGATTCGCACATTAAAAAAAACTGAAGAACTTGAAGCTTTATGGACCTTTGTCTTCAAGGTAGTTGAATAGAGTTTGGTACAATCAAAGTAGATCTCGTCGACCATCAACGTAATTTGATGTTGAAACTTATGCAAGTATAAAGAGCTTCTCCTCCTTCATATAAACCTGCAATAAACCAAAAATCACTACCAAATTATGTGACATACAATATAAGGGAGTTTACTTCATCTTGAAGTTGATTAAACTCCTTCTTCTTTCGCCAATATTCTCTCTTGAGGTTTCTCCTGTTACCATTCTCCTATAAAAAACACTCTTCTCTTTATATATTAAGAGTGCATACATTCATGGCTTAATGATAAGATTTTTCATGATTTGGATGGCTGGATCTTGAATGCTTCGAAGCCATATAATTTGAGCAATCATTTATGAAAAGGATTGAATCCCTATCATCACATTCCTAGGGATTAATCAGAAATATTTAGCGCTGACATTAAATCAGAAAACCCACAAATAAACTTTGGATATACTCTGACTGTTTGCGGTCAGGCTGACGGTGCAGAGGAAGGTTGACTGTGCATGTGAACTGGCCACCTGTGGTTTATCCGCCCAACGGTTCTGCATTGTAACAACTGTTCATACGACATTTCCGCTGTGGTTTAACAACCTATCACATGGTAACATTTCCCAATGCGGTCAGAACTTTAACACCTGTTACATATCTCTGACACGGTCTTTATTACCATGAGGTTTGCAACTTTCCACTGCGGTCGTCAACACTCTGTTCATATGCTCGCGATTTCATCATGAAAATATAACTCTGTGGGAGTTTTTTTATAATGTTTTAAAAACATATCCCAAGCCATTGTTTTATACCTATGCGCTAAATCATAGGTTTTATAAAACTCGACATTCAAACCTTTCATTAAGTTTTATTAGAATTAGACACTACAAGGAAATGTCCATTATAATTAGTCACTACAAAGAAAAGACCCTCTAGAAGATGTTTTTGAGGAACCCCATAGAAAAATACCCCATACATTCGTTTCTACCGGAGGTTACTAGAGGAGGTTGGCGGGCGGAGGGTTTTGCAGACGTTTTCCTCTCAGTGCGCTTATCATTAAACATCGCCCTAGTGCGAAGGAACTGAGAAAGCACCAGTGTGGACCAAAACATTGGCACATCGGACACCATGCACTCCATACACACTCGCCTAGTGCGTCGTATTATTATATAGCACCGGTGTGTCACAACTCTTCCGCACTGGTGCATTATAAAACACTGCACCAAAACCGAAACCACCCGGTGCGGTAGAAAGCAACCGCACTGGTGCATCATAATACATCGCGCCAAAACACAAACTGACCAGTGCATTTGTAAGAAACAAAACTAGTGCACCTATAAACCACATGCACTGGTAAAGGGTTAAATTTAAAAAAAAAATTATGGCAAAAAGCCCGAATTTTTCAGTTTTCCAGTGGTCCTGAGCTCTCAATTACTGGTGCACGCCCTACCATAGAACGCACCAGTGCGCACGAAACATTGGCACACCGGACAACGTGTGTGACATGCACACACCTCTTGGGTGTCATATTATTGTAATGCACTGGTGCTTTAGCACACTTCCGCGTCGGTGTATCATAAAACACTGCGCTAAAAAAAAACCATGTTAGTGCATTCTTATCCAAGAGCACTGGTGCGCCTATAAACTGCAGGCACCAGAATGGCATTACACAAAAAAAAAAATGAAGGCCAAAAAACTGGTGCTTTACGACTCTTCTTCACTGGTGCTTTATGGATATTCTGCCCCGGTGCATCATCAAAATTTCACGCCAAAACTGAAATGTCCTAGTGCGGTGTTAAGGCACTGCCCTGGTGCACTATAAACAATGTACCAAATTTGACACAACCCAGTGCGGTTGTAGGTAAGCATACCAGTGAGGTGTTAGGGCACCGCCTTGGTGCATTATAAACAACGCGCCAAATTTAAAACAACCAGGTGCGGTTGTACGTAAGCATACTGATGCACCTATAAAACCCTGCGCATCAGAAAAAGGTTAAATAAAAAAAAATTTGCTGCCAAAAAACCTCATTTTTCACTTTCCTCAGTGCTCCAAAGCTCTCAAGCACCGATGCCATTTCCCCTTGTCTGAGCCGCCCTGACATCGGTGCTCTCGTTGCACCCATTGCACACACTTCTTCTTTGCATTGGCCACCAATCTCCAACTTGCATTTTGAAAAACGGTGGGCAAATTTTATAGCCAATATGCCTCCTCGACAGTGAAATGTACAGGTATTTTTCTATTTTTTCCATAATTAAGCCTTTTAATGGATTAGAAATTGAAATAACCTTAAAAATAACCATTAAAAAAGAAAAAATAAAAAATTTTCGTGCGGTGCGCCAAAGCTGTTCGGCTTGCACCAGATAGCAGTGATGCCTATAAAATTTACAGGCCGCACTACCATCGGTGCTAACAGTATCTGCACCATTTCCGGGGCGGTACCGAAAGGTGCCCCAAATAATTTTAAACTAAAAAAATAAAATAAAATCCAGTGCACTCATTTATCCAGGCGCACCGTTGACCACGGGAATCACAGTGCAGTGCGTTGACGAAATTATCTGCCCCAGTGTATGTCAGCGTACCGCATTCTGGATTATGAGAGGGTCAACGGTGCGGTTGGGTAAAAGATCGCACATTAGACTATGTAATTGTCCAGATGTTTATGCGCTGAAACGACTATACATGACGGGGCATATATTTCATTCAATGCACCACTATTCTGAACTTTGATAAAGGTAACGGTGCTTGAAAAATAAACAGCTGCACCGTAGCCAGTGCGTTGTATTTCATTAGGGGCACCGGCATTGGTGCGCTACATTCTTAAGACGCATCGTTACTGGTGCGTGACTATTTTTATGGCGCACCAACTTGTCTGTTTGTTTTTTTTTTCAAAAAAATATATATGTATATTCCTAAATAAATGTTTGTTTTAATTTTAAAAAATTATTTAATATGGCAATGATTCAGAGAGAAAATGAGCAACAACCGCAACAATAGGCTGAATAGTATGACATGATTCGCCAATGGGAGGCCCAAGAGAAGGAGAGAGATGCACACCCTCGCCCTATTGCTGCAGATACCCAGGTGATCCTTAGGCAGGTAGGCCTCCTCAAGTTCTATGAGGAGGCTACTTCCCTATAGGCCCATAGTGTGTTTTTGAGATATCTTATCCACAGGTGGAATGACCACCGACAGGCTTTCCAGGTTGGTCCTGACCAGTGGTACACACCCACTAAGGAGGATATTTATTTTATTACAGGACTATAGAGGAGAGGGGTGTATTTTCCCTCATTCCCAGACATGCTAGTTGTTTGTGTAGTAGAGAGTCAGTTAGTTTACTCCCAGAGATACATTGGAGCACATGTACTGTCTCCTTCAGAGTTTCAGGTACCTGGAGGTCAGTTACGTATAGGTGTTTTTGGTGGACAGGATGTGCAGTTCCTCTCCCTTATCATTTCGACCATTTCACACAACACCAGTGACAGGCAATGCATTAGTTTCTCGCTTTTATATTATGTTGATTCTTTATTACAACAGCCACGACTTCTCAGGTGGTCTGCCATTTTTTTGCGGCAGTTTTGTATAGCCTTAGATAGATTTTGTGCTCATGCACAAGGGAGGGTCAACTTCCCTTTTGCTTCAAAGATGTTTTGTTTATTTTTTGAGAGGTTTTCAGAGGTGAGACCTAGTTTTGTTTGACAGCCTCGTAGGCCGATGTTTTAGGCCCGGATGCATATGTTGGGGCAGATGATGCCCAAGAGGGGAGACACTTTGTTTCCAACCAAGATATCACATGATTCACTGGACTTACTAGCTAATGTTGATGGGATGCATCCCTTCATTATGGTCCCATGTCTTTATGTTGGCTTAGATTGGCGAGGGTGTTCCAACAGCCTCTTCACAGCTGATGAGCCGCTAGATGATAGAGGTAATATTGCTATTTTATTTATATTTATTTGAACATGTTCTTTAACTTGTTTTTATTAAATTGCGGAATGAAATTGTCTAATTATTGTTGTGTAATTGTATATATTTTTCAGACATTGGCTCTTTTGATGGCGAGGAGATGTCGGGTCCACCACATGATCCAGGTGTGGATCCTGATGATGACGATTAGGACATGCATGATGCCGAGGATGATCATGATGAGGATGAGGCTGGTGCAATAAAGAGACATGCTCCTACTCATGGCGCACTGGTGCCACCTTTTGCTAGGCGTGGTCGACCTGATACTAGATATAGGATGGAGTTGGGCAACCAAATCTGTGCATTGATTGTTAATGCAACCATCAGGCCACTCATTATAGAGACATACAGGCCGATGCTAGGCTATTACGGATGTGGAGAGGCATTTCACGTGACATGTACGGCCTGATGCGGCATTTCGTATGAGCTACGACAACTATTACGTGACTGAGGAGGATTGTCCATAGCTATAGGTGTAGTCGAGCCGCGGCACGTGATGGACAGTCCTCAAGTAGCGACTCACATGCATCTCATAATCATTCACCTCACGGCGCACCTGATGAGCATGAGGCTCCATTAGCAGCATCTAACAGTCATCATGGAGATGAGGCTGGACCATCGGCCATGTTCAATCAGCAGCCTGTAGCATCCATCAGTACTAGTCATGATCATGAGCAGGTTGTACCATCGATCGCCGAGGCTACACTATTGACTGAGTAGGCCTCCACTACTACTACTTATATTGATGTTTTACTACCACCAGCGGATGCATCCTTCAGTACTAGTGATCATGATCATGAGCAGGCTTGACCATCGACTATCGAGGCTGCACCCAGCTTTACTGAGCAGGCATCCACTTGTACTGCTATTGTTGTTATACTACCACCAGCGCCTGATCCATGACATTTATATTTTTAACAATATACAGTTATATATATATATATATATATATATATATATATATATGGTCAATGTATTTTATGTTCATGTTGCAGTTGTACTTAATTTTCATGTTGGTGGTCATCATGATGTGGCGCATATTGTTAGGTCATGTTAGATATGTTCATTTAATGTTTAGCTTGCAAATAGATTTATATATGTGATAGCATGAGTTATTTGACATATTGAGATGTATATTTGGCGTTCGTGTTGTGATGATGTTAATATATAATGTTAATTTGATGTTTGAATGTGTTTATTAGTCAAATATGATGTTTATACGATGGTTATCATGATCGTGATGATGTTTATTAATTAATATAATATTAAATGACCATGCTATTTATTAAATATTATGTTGTGATTGTAATTGTAATTTTAATTTTAATTGTACTTAAAATTGTAAAATTGTATTTGTATTTGTACTAATTGTAATTCTAACTGTAATTGTATGTAAAATATTTATTAATGTAAAATTGTAATTGTAATTGTAATATTTAATTTATTCTGAAATAATTGTAATTGTATATATGAAAAATTGTAAAATTGTAATTCTAATTCTAATTGTATGTAATATTCTAAAATTGTAATTGTATTTGTAATTGTAATTTTAATTGAATTGTATGTAAAATATTTATAAAATTTTAATTGTAATTGTAAATGTAATTCTATGTAAAATTGTATATGTAATTATATGTAAAATTCTAAAATTGTAATTGTATTTGTAATTGTAATTTTAATTGAATTGTATGTAAAATATTTGTAAAATTGTAATTGTAATTGTAAATGTAATTCTATGTAAAATTGTAAATGTAATTGTATGTAAAATTCTAAAATTGTAATTGTATTTATAATTGTAATTTTAATTGAATTGTATGTAAAATATTTATAAAATTGTAATTGTAATTGTAAATGTAATTCTATGTAAAATTGTAAATGTAATTGTATGTAAAATTAAAATTCTAATTCTAATTATAATCGTAATTCATGTATTTGAAATTAATGTAAAATTATGATTGTAATTTTAATTCTAATTGCAATTGTACTTTTAATTGTAATTGTGTGTAAAATATTTGTAAAATTTTAATTCTATTAATGTGAAAATTTTAATTGTATTAATGTGAAATGATTTTATTAAATATTTAAATTTGTAAATTTGCAAATAATTGTAAAATAACAAATCTAGAATAATACGAATTTTTGTAACATAATGAAGTTTAGAAAATAATGAAAATAAATTCATGTACTTTATAATTATCATTATTTTATTATGATCTTACATAAAAATAAAAGAAAAATAAAAAATTGTATACAGTCCGGTGCGCTTATCATCCTAACACGTACCAGTGTGTCGTATCGTATTAATATGGCACACCGGTGCGTCAAAACGCTGCCGCACCGGTAACGAATAAACACAAATAAAAAAACGCAACTCTATTTTCTTTAGGTGAAAAAAAAAGCGGCAATTTGAAAAATGGGTGACAAAATATTTTCAAAAAACTAATTTCATAAAATAATTCTTTAAATGCTAAACACTTTTCATTATTTCACTATTTTTTCTAAATTTTTCAGCCAGATATTTGCAAGAGACAGACCTGGAGCAGGAGAGCAGGAGGGCACTGTGGAGTAGCGAAATATGTTCGAACAGAAGTATTCAGACAATCAGAAACCAAACCTCTGGTGATTCAAACCCTGTATCATAGAATTTGAAACCATGTCGTGATTAAATTTGATTATTTTTTTTATCTTTTTTTGCAGTTTTATCCATTTTTACCCTAAACCCTTCATTTTTTGTTTTTTCCCTTTCTTCTCCCTATTTATGTGATTTCAGAATTAGGGTTTTTCATTTTAGGTTGACGTCCAACCCACGGGACGACTTGCATAGTCGAATCCCAATCCATTCGGCCATTGTGTGAATTTTTGAAAAAATGGATATTTCTTTATCGGTGCACACTGCTTATGCTACCTCACTGGTGCATTGTATTATACATCGTACGGTGCAAGTACTGTAGTAAAAAAATGATTTTTTTTTCTAAATCTGTGCGCGAAATCTAAAATAGGGCACTGATGCTCCATTTAACTAGGCAAGCACTGTACGGTGTATTACATGGTTTTTGTGGTGCGTTTATAATACCCCCCGCACTGTTAGGTCTATTACACTATTTTTTACGGTGCGTTTATAATACCAAACACATTGTACAGTTTATGATGTTGTTTTGCGGTGCATTGTTAATATCCCCATGCAGCGGCTACAGTGCGGACCTCATGAAAGGCGCATCGGTGTCTTGAGATTTATTTTCTACCTGAGAATTTAATTATAAATATATAAATGAATGATATGGTACAGGTTTCATATTGATAAAGAAATGTCTGACAAGAGATCAAATAACAAAAATACTATTAACACATCAAGAAAAGAAAAAAAGGAACGTTCTTTGTAAATTCTTTATAAAAAATATTATTTTTGAACTATATGTAAGTTTAACTAATATGTATTGTTTATTGTGTATCATGCAGAGCCACAAAATGACGAAGCTTGATATGATTATTTCTGATCTAGGACCAGAAGAGCGTAAAATTTTGATGGAAAAATTGCAAAAGGATGAATCGGGTGAATAAAAAAATACTATCGATCAATATGACTTTCTTTTTTTAATTTTCATTAATAATATACTTAAAATTATTAGATAACATGTTTCAAAAAATCTATTAATTCACATTTGTTTAATGTTCTACAGGGACCAACAACTCAAAAAAGGAATGTTGTTCTAAGAAAAGAAAAAAAATAAAACATGCAAATGAAAATTAATTTTTCCTTAGCTCATCTGGAGTGGTGCTGAAGGTTAACGAAAGGGGGAAATTTTTTTTAAAAAGTTTGAGGGATCTAATGGAACGAATGTATAAACGTTCTTTCCAACAAAAACAACGTGCTTCAAATGTAATATGTAATCACTGAATTTTTCGATCATTAGGTACAATAAATAAACAATTTAGCATTAAATATTAATTTTCAAGAATTTTATTGCAAAAAAGAAAAGAAAAGAAAATGGAACCCATTCAGCACATAAAACAAGATGACAAGGAAGAAAAGGGTTGATATCTAAGTTTGTGAGTAATTGTTACTTCCTTATAACAACTTAACTAGATTTCATTTTTGTAATTTTTAAGTTGTTTTACAAAAATCATCATTGAATGTCTTCAAACAGGTGCTAACATACAAAGAAGAACCATCAGACGAATTGATTGAAATTGGGTTAAATATGGGTTGTGATTATATGTTGGCATATCAGAATTTAATTGTGGAATTTGTAAGCATCTATCGATCTTGTTTTACTTAGCTCCGTCTATAATTAATAGAACAAAAACATATTTTATATTAAATATATGATTTGTTATGGGGTATAAAACTTGCAGGAAACAAAGTATGGAATTGCGCCAATAGATGAAATTTTGAAAGATGGCATGGTACATGGTTTTGAAAGAATGTGTATAGTTTATGAGTCAATTGTTGCTATGGTACGTCATTTTTCTTTTTGATTTACATTGATGTATATTATTTAATATTGCAATTTTCATTATTCTCACCAATGTATATACACTCATTTCAGTTTATTTTTATGTTTGTAGATGGAAGGTGAAGAAGAAGAAAACAATCAACGCCATGAACAAAACATTCCTAAAAATAACCCAAGTCATGGAAGTAGCTCTAGCAGTGACAACAATTCAAGCGAAGAATGATGATCACTATGTTTGGATATCAAAGCAAGGCATTGTATTTTTTGAAATATGTCTGTGAAATCAGACATTTTGTTTAATGTAATGGACATAGTGTCCCAATTGAAAGACAAAGGGATACCAATAACTGTCCCATTTTGTATGATAAAGACTGTCTTATTCATATATATTATATATCATAAAATATGTTTTAATTTATTCTATTGCGTTCTCCATTGTCGCTATTGCATTCTCCATTGTCGTTCTCAAATGCACTAATAAAAATTTAATTCATATGAATATTGTTATAAGATATATATGTGTCGAATTTTGATGAATAATGAATTTTAAAAACCACAATAATTCTGATATGATATAACAAATTAATCCAAATAGCACATTCAAATGCATTAATAAAAATGTAATTAATATGAATATTGTTATAAGATGTGTCAACTTGCGATGAATAATGAATTTAAAACAATCACAATAATTGGACTGTCACATGTCGATGTTTCTAAAAAAAAACAAAATGAAAATCGATGTGTGTCAATAAATGTCAACCGGTGCATTTATGTCCCTATACACACTGGTGCCTATACGCACCGGTGTCTATACGTGCCAGTGCGTTTATGATATATGGGCACTGCACAAATACCAATACCAGTTATAAATATCAATGTGTTTGTGTGATACTGCGTACCAGGGCGTTTATGTATCTATAAGCACTGGTGCATTTGTATGATCCATGTGCACCGCACGAATACCGATACCAATTATAAATCTCGGTGCCTTTCTGTGATATGGCACACTGGTGCATCATAAAGGTATACACACCGATGTGTTGATACGACCCATGGGCACCGCTCAAATCCCAAGACCAATTACAACGGCCCCGTGCGTTGTATCACCAACACTATGCCTGGTGTTGTTTTATACATTAATGGCCCAGTGCATTCTCCCTAGACTGCCCTGGGGCACCTTCTGAATGTATGCACCAGTGTGCAAAAGCCAGAGTAGCGCACAGTTGAAAAGACATCCATAATAACCTCCGGCCACCCATTTTTTTAGTTGTGTTGAAATTCCGTTAAAAGATCCGCCAAAACCTCTGTACCCAGAAATGGATGTGGTAGCATATGTTTTTTGACAATATTGGCCAATTTTATAACACTAAAAACCTCCTTTATAAGCTCTGCTAGAGGGTATTTTCCTTGTAGTGAGTACATATTGATATATGTGGTCCTATGAGAACAAAAGGTTTACATGGAGAATTATATTTTATGATAATGATAGATGATTACACCAAAATGACAACCATCATCTTCTTAAAGAAAAATAATGAGGCATTTGAGTGTTTTAGAATCTATAAGGAATTGGTCGAAAATGAAACTGATTTGAAGATCAAATTTATGAGATCAGATAATGGCGGGGAATTCAATTCCAAGGTATTTCAACAGTACTCTGACAAAAATGGAATAAAAAGGAAGTTCTCAACAGCCTGAACACCGCAGAAAAATGGAGTTGCTGAAAGAAAAAATAGAACCGTATAGGAAATGGGCAGAAAAATGTTAAATGACTCAAAATTAGATGATAATTTATGGGTTCAATAAATCGATACAGTGGTATTCATTATAAGCATAGGTTTTCTAAGGAAAAATTGTAGCATGACTCCATACGAATTATGGAAGGGAAGATCGGCTAACGTTATGAAGGTAAATCCTCTGTGCGGACAGAGACGATCCCTCTAGCCCTAGGGTAGGTCTAGAAACAAAAGGGCACACTAAAGTGTTTCTTCCTAGTTAATGAATGAACAAAAGACACGATATATTGACCTACCTGGAATCCAACGCTGTCGTCATTGCAGAAAGAGTAGTAGCCTCTCGCTCCTGCCTCGGAAAATCACAATCTGTTCGCTATTATGCTCAGATACCTACACATAGGACAAAGAACAAGAACAACATACAACATAATGGTTTCACTCATAACTATTAGCCACTCAAAGAGGGCTAAACATATCGCATCAAGTAAACATCATAACACAATAGGGTAACCAAACAGTAATCATTTATATAAATGAATATAAGGAAGAGTACAACCGATGCTTTGATGTCGCAGTCTCCTCCAGCGGGGTTCAGGTGAAGCGTGTCTCAAATGTTTGTTAGGGAATTTAGACGGGATGAAGGCATGGACTCAAGCTCTCTTAGAAGTCATGGACTCAAGCTTCCTCAATGTAATTCCTTCTTATTCTATTTTCTTTAGTAATTTAGCTATAATATGTCTAATTATCCAAGTTTAGCTAGCTTGTAATAAGAGAGATAGTTTCTTTTATAGAGGAAAATTAGGAGGTTGGGATCCCTACAAAGGTGGGATGGAGTCCTATCCTTTAGGAGAGTTCCAAGGGAGGTGGAAAATACTAACTAAAGGAAGGAGTCCATGATTGTTTTAGTTCAACCACTCCCAATGACTCATCCTCAAGGTGGTTGGAGTGGAACCTCCACCTCTATTTTTTAAAAACATTCCATAAACATCTTGGCATAGGAGCTTAACTGGCACAGAGCGCCAACTAGCGCGGGTTTAGTGTTAAATTTCCTAGTCGGCGTGAGGGTGTAATTGGCTACTCGCGCCAAGGCAAAAATATGGGTTCTTACAGCTCTGCTCAGGGAATTGTCAATAGAAGGATTATGGATTTCATGTAAAGGGATGCAATGATGATATTTGCAAAGCATGACACTACTTATTGGTCATAGAAAAAAACCCTCCAATGTGCGAGTTGGGGATTTCAGGGATACTGGAAAAATGTTGTGTAACAGATGCCCCCTAAAGCATGAAGTCTGAGGGAGAGGGAAGGGTGAAATTATTTATGAGAATGCGTTAGAACTGAATACCGCAGTCGGAAGATCTGCAATTACAAATACAATTGATTCTGTGATACATGAATCATGTGGCATGGGCGCAGCCATCCATAATAGAGTATATAAAAACTGAGATCAGAGGTATGGACGTAGCCATCTAGCAGTAAGGATCAATAAATAGACTCAGGTATGGTTACAGCCATCCAATCAAAAGATTCATGTAATAATTCATGATAATCCCCAAAAATATGCAGTCTGGATTTTATCAGACAAAACCCAGGGTCTTGCACTCTATTTCAACCCGAACAAGTACAATTTTGAGCATGCGAATATATGAGTTGAAGTTGAACATGCAGGAAAATCATGTGATTAGTAGCCAATGATGAAAGCCATTAATAGACGTGAGAGAAACCACCAGTGATGACGATGGCCCTCAAGGTACAAAAGGTACAATCTACGGAATGTGAATAATTATCTGACGTCAAACACCCACAGAATCGCTCGATCGAAGGCCAATGATGTGAACCTTGCATTGAATGCGAAAAACCTACCATTGAGGCATGCAAGGTCTAAGGTACCAGAAGGGAGTCTTTAGATCAAATTCCTGGATAATGAGCTGAATTCAACAGGAAGTGACCTGGTCGAAGGAGGGCCATAATGTTTCCCACATTATCGACATGAGACAGAGGAACATGATGAATGTGAATCAGGACCAACAAAGAATTAGAGGAAGGGTGACAACTGCAGAGGAAAAAATTCTCTTGAACATATCAGTGACACAACACTAGATGTGGTAGTATTTGACATCAAAGGATCTGAGGTCATGATGACGTGGCAAAGAGCAGATGAGAGGTCAAAAGGATTACCCAAACCCATGGAGGCAAAAATAATGAAATGAGATGTCCCCAACCCAACACAAATGCAAACAAGTGTCATTTTCAAGAGCGATATACTTCCAACATAACTAAAACTTGATTCCATTTTCCCCCACCATTTCTGGCGAGTACCGCAACTATTTTTTAAAACAAGCTTGATGGGGATAGCATATTCTTGTAATATAAGTTTTTCCTTCGGAAAAATCCAACCTAGTACATTTTACGAGCCCTAGGAAGGAGGAACTCGAGTAACATCATGGTGACAAAATCCAATGTCATCAGGGTTTAACGAGTCTGACAAAGGGAGAACTCGACATATTTTCATGTTTAGAGAGTTTGAAAAGAAGGCAGAAAAGAAAACTCCAACATGGCCCTTTTCATAAATAGTCTCTCAAATCCGAAAAGGTAGAAAACAATGTCTGAAAGAACCTCCTATTCACGATCGGCTAAGGTATTCCTTTTTCGTAAGTAATCCATCCCAGCCCAAAAAATGGGTAAATGTATACTGGGTATATATCATTTCGCAGCTAGTTAACGAGTTTAAAACGACAAGTATCTTGGAAATCTTTTCAATTTTAGAGAGTTAGAAAAGAGCTGAAAGATGACTCCAGTAGTGACATTTTCGATTTTTTACTGAGTCCGAAAAAGTATAAAATATAACTTGTTACTTCATCACTATCGCACGAAAAACTTGTTGTTGCACAAGAGACACATGTAAAACCCATTTCTCGAGAATAATACAATAAAATAATTGAAAAAATGTCTTAAAACCTAATTAGGGTTGTGAAAAATTTATAAAATGCCAAAAATGGTAAAAATATTTACTTTTCACTTTTTACCTCTTGTGGAGCAATAGTTACCCATTTTACTGTGCAATCTTGCAGCGACGATAGCAGCTAATCCAGTAGACAAAACTAAAATTCGTCAGTTCCAGGTAAGAGCCGAGATCTCTCCCATCATTTTAAGTCATTTCTTACTATCTACAATTTCCAATTTTGAATTTTGGGGGAGGAAATGTAAATATTAGGGCACGGCGGTTGGCGCGGGTTTCATGCACGGAGTCACGCCAACCGCCCAATTCTTAACACTAGGGCGCGCCCATTAGCGCGACTGTTTGGGAAATAGTCACGCCAACGGCACAAACCATTTTTTGTGCAAAATGCTAATCAAATGCCCCAATGATTCACAAATTTAAGGTTCAAAAATGGCTAATACCACTCATATAAATGTGTTTGCAAGTAGAAAGAGGAAAAATGGTTATAGAATGGAAAGAACGGGAACATAGAGAAGAAGACAAGCTAGCCATGGAAAACGAGAGATTCATGGAAGCTCTCAAAAACTGTGATCTGAAAATATTCTTCCTAACGCCATGTATCTAAGCCCAACCAGAGTTATTACAGTATCTGGTCAGCATATGGGATGAAAATCAAGAGAAGTTCATCCTTCAGGATCAAGAACTTGAGATTGAAACCTCTGATGTCTATTTCATAACAGGATTATCGTAGAGGGGAGCAACACCAATCTTAACCGACACTTGACCTTGCATGGAAAACATGACCATGGTGATGGACAAGCTATTTCCAGGAGCACGGAAGGGATTAGGTAGTGGGAAAGTTGATATCCAGACTATCCCATATTTGACACTAAGAGTGGTGCTACATACCATTCCACGAGTTGCGGGGTCATAAGCATCGCACGAAGAAACAAAGACACGGTTTCTTCTTGCCGCAGACTACTTGGCACCAACCATCTATAACTGGGCAGAGGCCGTGACAATAAACATGAAGCGCCAGCTAAAAAAATGCAAGAAGACCAAATTGAAACAATTTGGTTATGGATCTATTCTGGTATCGTTCTTCTTGGAGCGACTACCCATTTTATAGCGACAGGAGGTCATAGTCCCGACACCACCAGCAAGAGAACCATGGATGGCCCGATGGGAAACTCTAATGCCAAGGGAAGGGGGCAGTCAACAGATGTCCTGGAGACCAGAATTCTTCGATTGGCTTCGCCGACAACTGATTGTTATAAAGGACTACCCTACTCTAGTACAAATTTCATTGATGAACCGAACCTCCTACTCGCAAAGGGAGAGGATTAGGATGAAGATTTGGGTGAGACTCATTTTTTAAGTTTTATGAGTATCATGATTTTTTTGATTTATGCATGTTTTGCCATTAAATCCGTGTGATTGCAGATGTTGGCCCAGAGAGACCTGTCGGCATTTCACCAATAGCGAGGTGAATCCCTCGCGATTTCGAACCTCAAGGTGAGGGCGGCGAGGAAGATGAGATAGTGCACAATCTAGAGGGATCACACGAGGAGTCTCGGATTATGCAGGATTTGACGATGTTCCTCGCGCTTACCAGAGACATACCATAGGGGTGCCTAGTCGAATTCACTACTTGCTAAGGCATCTTGTACAAGCAATGACATGTTACCATGATCACCATGCTGATTAGAGATCTAGGTTTCATCTACATACTTTTGAGAGACATGATGTCTCAGGATGTAACAGAAACACACATATATTTTTTGAAGTTATGATGCACACAGTTGCAAACATGTGATATATATATATATATATATATATATATATATATATATATATATATATATATATATATATATATATATATATATATATATATATATACATCTATTTTCCTACATGGAACTTTTACATATGATGATTCTTTTACAAATTATGCAAATGTCTATCTAATACAATGTTAGCCACTGTATCAGTTAATGTGTTCATTTGTCTAGGAATATGTTGATATGTGATAAAATCAAAATGTATTTCCAAAAAATGAATACATAAATACAATCTCAGAATGTGTCGATTTCTAACTGAATAATGACCATTGAGTTGCAGAACGACAAGCTGTGAATCTAGATTTGCAAGTAATGCGTGTATGTCGAGGTTGATTGCCTTAGTTAATAGCTCAATAACAATGCTATATTAAATGACATTGTTTGTAGTTCATCCTAGACAAATACCTTGCAGATCTATCAACTCACCAACAGGATCATAAATTACCCAGGCTGCTGAAGACAAACTCATGGTACTGCGGGAAGCACCATCAACAAAATCGACATAAGGGGTAATAGACATATGTACAATAAGAAAGACCCAATAAGTAGGAAAATGCTCACAAAGCACACCAAACAAAAAAAATGTACAAAAATGAAAACAACACCTATGTAAACCTATTACACACGAATGACTCACACATAATATTTTTTTGAGATACAACCCATTTCTGTGTTGTTCAAGAGGATGGCCTTCATAATAAATTAACTCATAGGCCCCATTCTGCAATACATGTTTAACGATGTAGAGCCCATGCCACATAGGTTGAAATTTTCCTGCCCCTAGCTTATCATGAGCTTAGTCATATAGGAGGACGAGATCTCCTTCAATGAAAGAATGATGGGAAACTGACTGGTCAAAATGAGCTTTGGCCCGCTTTTTCTGTGCTTCAATAATGAGAGAAGCAAAGCAACAGGTTTCATCCAGACTTTATAAATAAAGGAGATTCTTTTCTTCTGGTGAAGTATTAGGCATTAATTCAACAACCAACTTGAGCAAAGGAATTTCACATTCAATCGGGAGAGTAGCTTCCAGGCCATAAACCAACTGGAAATGAGTGAACCCGGTTGTGTTCTTAACTGAGGTTTGGTACGCCCAAAGAGCTGAAAATAACATGAGATTCCAATTGGATTTATGGATCCCAATCATACATTGAAGCATGGTGACAAGAACTTTGTTCACAGCTTCAACCTGGCCATTGGCTTGAGGATAGTATGGCATTGAGCAATCGTGATGCAGACCCAAATTAGAAGTCAACTCTTCCATCATATAATGCCAAAAATGGGAACCATGGTCGGTAACGATGGCTTGAGCGACACCAAACCTAGCAATAATGTGATTGAATATGAACTGGGCAGCTGTTTTACCGTCGGCGGCAAGTGTAGGCATTTCTTCGGCCCAATTAGTGAAGTAGTCCACGGCTACGATAATATAGGCATGCTCCCCAACCGAGTGAGGGTTACACATCATAAAATCGATGCCCCACTTTTCAAAGGGACCAACAGTAATGACAGGATGAAGAGGAATGGGTGGCGCACGCATCTTGCATTGATAAATCTAGCAATCATGGCATTTACGAACTGCGACAATGCAGTCTTTGAAAATATAACTCCAAAAATATCCAACACGAAGAATCTTCTTTGCAGTAGCATAACCAGACATGAGACTGCCACAGGCACCACTGTGACAATCATTCAGATCTTTCTCAGCTTCCTTGAGATTCAAACATCGCCGGAGTATGGAATCGACTCCAACACAATAGAGAGTATCTCCAACTTAATGATAAGGTTGCGATTGATGGCAGATGCATCAATGGGAATCCTTCGTCAACTCGGATCTAGAAGATGAAGTCTGGAGATAGACGACGATATCACCGTACCAAGGATTGAGGGTGCTAATCAATAAAATCGAATCGTCTGGAATGGATTCCTCAGAACGAGAAGGAGCGAAGTCGGAAGGGAGAGAAAAGAGTAAATCAACAAAGACCAATGATTTCTTAGACTTGGTAGTATTAAATTCCAAATAAAACTCTTGGAGGATAACAATCCAATTTGAGTATTTGTCCCCCAAAAATTATCGAGACAATATGTAGGTCATAGGGTTGCAATCAGAAATCACCATCACCATGCGCAAAAGAATATAATGACGAAAACGCTGAACAACTTGAACTGCAACCAATGCTAACTTCTCGACATTATCATAACACGTTTTGGTGTCGAGAAGGTTACAAGACAAGTAATAAATAACATGCTCATGACCGTCATCATCATCTTGTACCAAAACCATGGCAATCGTGTTGAAAGCGGCAATTAAAAAAGGGAAAAATCATGATGATAATTTGGAGGGTGGAGGAGAGGAGCATTGACAAGCAATGTTTTCAACACATCAAAATATTTCTGAGTGATTTCATCCCAAAAAAAGGGAATGCCCTACTTCAACAATCGTGTGAATCCTTTAGCGATTTCGGCATAGTTAGGTATAAAAAAGCGTAAAAAATTATCTTTCCCTTGTAAACTCTGCAACTGATGCAATAAGGAAGGAGAGGGGAGATTGATAATAGCCTCAACCTTGAGAGGATTGAGGCGAATTCTGTCTTTGGACACGATAAACCCTAAGAGTCTACCGGAATCAACGCAGAAGACACACTTGTGTGGATTAAGTTGAATGTTATAGTGTCTACAATGAAGAAAAATATGACGAAGATGGTCAGGATGATATCTATGCTTATCCAAATGAGCCGGAAGGTCATCTAGATAAGGTTGAAAGATGTGGTGAATATCATGAAAGGCATAAGACATCGCACACTGAAATGTGGCCCCAACATTCTTTAAACCAAAAGGAAGCTTCTTATATGCGAAGGTGCCCCAAGGACAGTTGAAGACAGTCTTGTGTTGATCAGTCGGGAGAATGTTGATCTGATTATAACCAGAAAAACTGTCCATAAGATAAAAAATCTCGCTCCCAGCACAGTCGTCAATGATTTGATCGATGAAGGGAGTAGGATAATTACCTTGGGACAAGCTCGATTAATATCATGATAGTCAACACAAACACGAATAGTGCCATGTTTCTTATCTACAGGAACAATTTTAGAGACCCATTATGTCAATGGAATCGGATAAATGAAACCATCTTTGAGAAACTTTTCCACTTTGGCCTTAATGGCAGCAGCTTTCCTAGGATGCACCGGACGAAGTCGCTGACGAACAAGTTTCAAACCAGGGTAAGTAGGAATCTCATGTACCACGATGCTAGGATCAATGCCAGGAATTTCTTCATAGGACCATGCAAAGACATCATGAAATTCGTGAAAAATACTAGTATAGATTTGTACTTCATCAAAATAACAAGTGACCCCGATATGGATGTTCTCGACAATTCCCGGTTTAATGGAAATGTCAATAGGCATCATCTATGTAATGTTACACAAGTTACCTTCCAAAAAAACTTCATGGATCTGAATGGGCGTTTGAAGCAGAGGAGAAGGAACCTGAGAAGCAAAATGCTCAAGACAATTAGACATGGCCCTGAGACTTGGTAGAAACGAGGAACGATGATGACCATCGTCCCACAGTAGATATTTTAGAGACGTGGTTTCCACACTGGCTTCATCGAAAGCAAAAACTTCTTTCAAAGGATCGGGTGAATCAAAATCACCAAGCCAAGGGGATTGAGAATAAATGTCAAGAGTCGTGCTCGAAGGAGCAGAATCAGAGGACAGAGTGTTTGATGCAGCAATGAGTTCACAATAATCAATTTCAATCAGACTCAATGGCATCGAATCCCCAAACGAATCAATCTATTCAGGAGAAGGGATAACCCATGGGTCATTGGTGCGAGAAATCATATTGACCTTAACAGTATTTGGTGGTGGAAGGGGAAAAACACCCATGAGGACAGGATCCTTGAAGAGGCCTAGCCCAACACTCTCGTAGGGAGTAGGACCTTATCCACATATGGAATTTTGATCTCAGAAGAAGAAGTGAAGAAAGACAATTGATCAACAGTAATAATCTTTCCTTCATGCGAAAACTTCAAAACATGAAAGTATTAGGGGAATTTTGAGGTCGAAAATGGGCCTCCTAAGGAAATAATAAAATAATAGCTAAACCAATAAAATAATATTTATGAATTTTCAATTCATTTTTTGCACCAAAATCCATGTGACCATGGTTAAATTCAATTCAAAAGTTGTACCAAAATAAAATTAATAAAAAAATTGTATTAATGTGACTATAAATAAGAATGAGATTTTCAAGAAAAAGTCATTATCATTGCACAACTAATGCATTTGCCCTTTGTACTTAAATAACATAAAATAAAATATAAATATAAATTCATAAATTCTTAATTATAGAATATACTATTCATTAAAATTTATATTATTTAAATTATATAATAACATGTAATTAATATACTATATAAAAATAATATAATATAATATAATATATTGGTTTTTGTATGAATTGTATATTACAAAATGAATTGATTTGATTTATAAATAAATATTTGAAAATATAAAGGTATAAGATTTATTTAAAAATGTGTAAATACATGAAGATTGTGTAGAGATATGCATTGTTTCTTTCAAAAGATATGAAATGACAATAATAATATTTTATTCAAAAAGTGTGAAATGACATTTATTATGAGTACTTTACTTTATGACTTTAAAAGTACTTAAAGCACTATTATGGTTAACCATGATTTTTTATCCACCATTGAGAATGTGACAAGTAAGTACCTTTAACTCCAACAATGCCACCTCAACCATTAGGGATGATGTCATCCCCTAAAATGTGATTGGTTCTCATAAAGTGAATTTTGACTGTACATTTTCCTTAGGAGGCCCATTTTAGACCTCAAAATTCCCCTAATGAGAGTGGAAGAAACACACAACATGGCGTGAGTCTAATTGCGTCCGAGGAGAAGATTGTAATTGAGTTTAGCATCAATGACTTCAACCTCGACATTGACTATCTTCCCTTCCAATGTAATTGGTAAACTAGCGAGAATACCGAGAGGTTTAGATTCCCTTCCATCAATGCTTCAAGGGCATTGGGTGAAGAAGTAAGAGTTGGAGAACCAATGGCTTTCCAACAAGTAGATGATGTAACACAGGTAGATGCACCCTTGTCCACGACCTCCTAGTAAATATTCAATCCATTAATACCAACCTGGATGATGAGCACAATTTGGTGCGGAAGTCGTGGGATGAAATTCTCTAAATCGAAAGCGAGAAGGCTACTGTCGGCATGATTGACCCCACCTATTGTAGATAGCAAAGCCTTCCATTGTGACGGAAAACTCTGAAGTACTTCTAACGTAGACATAGCAGATGGCGCCTAAGCCAAATACTCAAAAATATTGTAATGCTGAGCAGCACGGGCGTTGGAATTATAAGAAGACTTACGAAGCACGCCTTTGGAAGGTGGTCGTACAACGGATTCGGCACTAGGCCGTTAAATCTCAAGAGAGCCAGAAGTAGGTGAAGGAGGAGGACCATCAATGATCTCCTTCCCCATTGCCTAACATGAACCAGAATAATCTTTTGATCGAGTAGCAATAGAAATGGGTGCAGAACCGTTCATCATAAAAACCTGAGATCCAAATGGGTTAGAGGACTGAGGCTACTCTACCATCTGGGTTAGCTGAGGGAAAGGTTCTTTAAGAACGGCTGGAGCTCCTTGGGTGCCTTTGAGAAATCAACTCACTTCAGACCATCAGAGACAATCCTTGGTGAAGTGCTCATCATCAAAAATCAAATAAGGATACTTCGGTTTGCGTTGAGAACTATCAGCAGAACGAGGTTTCGGAGAATCCTTTTTCGGGGTATCGGCTTTGGCTTTACCTTTACTCTTCTTCTTGTATTTATAAGTGTTATCTATAGGATTTTCCTTAACAACAATCACTTCTGCAGGTTTGCCAGAATTTGAAGTTGACTGAGAAGCTACATTATTGGAAGAAGTAGACTTCTGCTTCCGAGAGTTGGATGAAGGAGATTTCTGAGAAGTCTGAGATACAGAACCAATAATACCATCAACAGATGGAGTTGCTGGAAGTTTAGAAGTTCTAGGTCGAGGAGCATCAAGCAAGATATCATATAATGCGTTGGACTGAGAGTACACAAGATCAAGGTACTAGGCGTAAGCAATGGCTTATTCCTCGGTTACACATGCCCCCATAGCTATGTCTTTGGAAATCTAATTGACAAAGGAGGTGGTGAAACAATGGGTTAGAATTTTATCAACTATCTCAAATTTGATCATGCGACGACGATGCCACCACTCATGAATATGATTCGAGATATGAGTAGCTCAATCTTGTTTCAATGAAGTGAGGAGATGCATCCCAGTCTCATAGTGAATTGGTAACTGAAAATGTGTAAGGAATGACATGGCTAAAGAATTGAAATCTTGAAAGACTCCACGAGGCAAATCAATGTACCACTTTGCAGCGGCACCAATAAGACTTCGCTGGAAAAGACGAAGACGAATAGAATTTTCAACCCAAGAATTAGAAGAACACCACAAGTGGTAAGTCATAACATGCATTTGGGGGTCTTCACCAGGTTTACCCTCAATTTGGGACAGTCACCAGGAATCTTGGTTGGAACCGGAGGCCAATACGGGTTATGAAGAAGAGGATCATTTGTTAACTTTGACACATCGGGTAATTCCAACCTAGCAAGAAACAATAATTGAGTATTAAAAGTCATCAGAGATATTTGGTAAGGACCTGTGTGTACATTCCACCCAATCAGAGCGGGATTTTGTCCCCATACATTCTGTCCCTAAGGATTCGGATCATAGGGATGAGAAGCAAGATAATTTGGTTGATACTGGTGTTGAGGACCGAGATATTGAGTCAAAGTAGACCACTAAGGCCCTTGCTGAGTAGCATAAGGATTCTGTTGTGGAATGTAAGCATGAATTTGAGGTTGCTGATACACAAGTTGATTTTGAGGGTAAGGAATCCGAGGTGCGTTATATACCAGTTGATATGAAGCTTGAGGGTAGTAAGCGCCCTGCGGTTGAACAGGTTGACCTTGCGAAGAAAGTTGAGCAGGCTGCTGAGAAGGGTAAATTGGTAGAACCGACTGTAGAAATGAAAGAATTTGATGGTGGGCAGGTTGCAACGATTGCTAAGATGGTTTAACCGGCTGTTGAAATGGTTGTTGGGGGCCACTAGGTTGACCTTGTGCAAAAGGTTGGCTTGATGGTTGCGACGGTCCAGGCTATCCCTGATAATCAGGTTGACCCGGAGAAGGACTGTAGGGTTGTCCTAGTTGCACAATTTTGGGGCCATATTGAACGTGTGGCTGTGATTGAGGTGCAATAGGTTGTCCCTGTGGTGGATAAATTTGGCCCCTAGGACCAAATATGATCTGGGTTGATTCAGAGGTTGACCCGAGAGATCATAGGGTTGTCCATGTTGGACCAAAGGCTGTCCTTGTAAAGGTTTGCCTTGTGGACCGTATGGTTGTCCCTGTGGACCAAAAGTAGGGTCCTGCTGAGCTAAACGTTTTCCCATAGAGGGTTTTCCTTGCAAGCCAAAGGGTTGCACAGGAAAAGTAGGTCTAAACTGAGAAACAATTTGATAAGGATCAGTAGGAGGCAAATAAACAGGATTACCATGCTCATCATAATGAAGTGGAAATGAATAAATAGGGTTACCAATAGCATCATAATGATGTAAAAAAGGGTTGCTAGTAGCACGGGACTGCTGAGAACCCTGAAGATTCTGCTACTGGAGAGCTAACAAATACTCCTCAAAAGTAAGTCCGCCAGGAATCACGGAAGTAGTGGAAACAACACTAGAAGCAGATATAGCCTCCATAGAGGGAGCATAACATCGGTGAATATCCAACATCTTCTCGTCAAGCTCATAGGTAGAAACCACAAGCACGGTAGAGGTAGTCGGAGTTTCTATGGCATGGGGTTGTGATCTACCCAGGCCAAGATTAATAGGCCATGTAGGGTTGAGAAAGATAGATCTGCGAGTGTGAAATGATCCAGAAGGCTGAGATGTAACAATCGGTGTAGACGAAGCCACAGAGATAGTAGGTTGAACAGGGACATATGTAATAGTCACCAACGGATCTGATACCAAAGGTGACGGTCCTAACGAAGGGAGGACCACACTCTGAGGAGGAGTTACTATGCTGGATTGTGCTATGGATGCAACACCAGAAATAATATGACTCAAGGACCTATAGCCATCCAGAAGTGATACCGAAGGTGGAGAAGATTGGATAGAGGCACAAGAGAGATCTTCAGGAAAGAGATGATATTCTCCTGTGGAAACAGGCATTCCTTCACTGCCAACAAGACTGGAGGAATCCATATCCAAGTCTACCGTAAGATATTCGAAAAGACTATGGGGACTAGGAGGTACCGCAGCAGCAAAAAAAGGTGATCCTGATGTAAGAGGAGGAAATTCTCCTTCCTCCCCAAAACCAGACCAAGCACTTGAAGGAGGCCAATTGAACTCAACCGGTGCGTCAAGCGGAGATCAAGTAGCAAGGGGTTCGATAGATGGAAGAATAGGCTACGAAAACTCAACAGACCTAGTGGACTGAGGGGTTTCAAAAGAAACGTCCATAAAAGAACAACCACTAGGAGGCAGTGAGGATGACGAAACTGGAGGTTCCGCCACTTTGACCGTATATCATAACATGAAGGAAAAGAGAGAACCAATCGAAGGTTCCAAGATCAAAACTAAGGAAATCAATCAGACCAAGTAACAAAACTTTTAATAGGCATGTGAATGTAGGTGATTAACTTTATAACATTGAAACCAAAATTCGATGTTTCATGTTTTAAGAGTGGAGAAATAGTCAAAAGATGACTCTAGTCACTTTCAATTTGAAACGAGCGTGAAAGGACAAGTGCTCGATGATATTTTCTTTGTTTAAAGAGTCACGAAAAGATCAAAATGACTACTCAGGTATTCTAAGCAAGAGGGTATACCATGTTTCCATGAACTTCCATATACACCTTAGTGATCAAATGAAAGAGAAATGACCAAGGACTTAAAATACGTGCAGGTAGTCTCCCCGAATGTTATGTTCAGTGTATCATGGTTACAAGGTGGAGGACTTGGCTTCCTATCGATAAAGTATTGCAACCTAGAGGGGTCTCCCTTTATATAAGCGACGGTACGGGGAGCACAAGTCCATACTAGCGCTGTCTTAAGCCAAAAGTCGAGCGACAACGACTAGGTTTTAAGACGCCAGAACACGTCTCTAGCGTAGACCACTAGAAATTTTACATTAGGTTTCAATGTTGCCTTAGGTTCATTGAGTAAATTTTAAAGTTGATCCTGGATTATGTTTCAATTTCAAGGCCCTATCAAATTTGGAGCTCAACTTCCTAAATGCAAGCTATATGCAAATGAACATCATTTTAATTTGATGAATACTAGTTATGAGAAGGATAGAAATATTTCAAACAATAACAAGGAAAGTATGTGAAGAAAAATTATAATGCCTCTAAAGCAATCAATCGAAAACGAAACTCCTTCCTAGATTGACAAATGCTAGTTATGTAAAGGAACGTTTCAATTTCGATGCAATGAAAGAATGCAATTTTTTTTTTTAATTTTTCAATGAAATAAAGCACACAATGTACTAATTCAATGGAAAACAAAATAAACACTAGTTTTAGTTTTGCGAATGTAGGGATTTAAAATTGAATGACTCAACCAAAGTGAAACAAACTCAAAAACATACAAACTAATGGAGAAAACTTTCAATAAAAAAGAGAGCTTCCCAAAATGACCGAAACAAAAAAAGTAATTGATGCTCAAAGTGAGAAGAAGAAGGACTAATTGATCAAACAAAAAAATAATTCAACCAACAAAATACTCAAAAGGATCAAGAAAAACTCAGCATAATGACCCAAAACGAGACTGACAACAATCAAAGAGACTTGTTTTCGAATAGAAGGCTCAGTGTACAAGAACACTTAGAAACCCTAAGGTCTTAAATGAAACTGATAGGAAAATGGACAAACGATTGCAGGAACAAGCCTAAAGTAGTCAACACAGTCCCAAAGGCTTAATCACACCTAAAAAATAACCTAGAAGCAAGAACAAATGACCAAAACACTCATTAATGAGGTCAAGCCAAATCTTACAGAGTTTGGCACGATTATAAGGTTGTAATCCACACCATATAGGGGCTGGCACGAGTGCAAAAAGAGAAACATACGCCAATCGGTGTGACTGTGCAAAGAAAAACTACGCCAAGCCAGATAACTAAGGAAAGAAGAGGAAAAACCAAAACCTAATGAGCAGAGGTAAACCTTGACACTCTAGAGCTGAACAGAGGATGGAAACTAAGCAAAAAAACCAGAAAAGGACAGATAACTAAACCAATAATTTAAATTGACCCAACAATATGAAATGAAAAACTCGCATTGATCCCCTATGGAGTTGCCAATTTGTTATGAAGGTAAATCCTCTCTGCTGACAGAGAGATAACTAAGGAAAGAAGAGGAAAAACCAAAACCTAATGAGAAGAGGTCAACCTTGACACTCTAGAGCTGAACAGAGGATGGAAACTAAGCAAACAAACCAGAAAAGGACAGATAACTAAACCAATAATTGAAACTGACCCAACAGAATGAAACGACAAACTCGCACTGATCCCCTATGGATTTGCCAATTTTTTATGAAGGTAAATCCTCTCTGCTGACATAGACGATCCCTCTAGCCCTAGGGTGGGTCTAGAAACAAAAGGACATGCTAAAGTTTTTCTTTCTAGTTAATGAATGATCAAAAGACATGGTAAATTGACCTACTTGGAATCCAACGCTGTCATCGTTGCAGAAAGAGTAGTAGCCTCTCACTCTTGTGTTAGGTCCCTATATGACTAGTATAGTCCCTTATTGTTGTTAGTGTAACCCCCTTATTGTTATTATTGTACCCTTTTAACCCCCATTTTGTTATTATTGTGCCCTTAAATTATTATTGTTAGGTCGGCTAGGATTACATTGTGGCCCACTACGATTACATTATGGCCACATGGACTCCTATATATAGAAAGGAGGTTTTGTAAATTGTATCATCCAAGAATTGTTCATTTATGTAATGTATTGGAGATTTCCCCCTCGAAGTGGCTTATTTCTAAGGCGTTGATATCTCTTTTCTTCTATTTTTGGAGCTGGTTACACAACATTTGGTATCAGAGCTTTGGATTCTAGGGTTTCGCTGCTCCAAACAGGTCATCGTGGCATTTTCGCTATAACGTTTTTTCTACGAAGTTTCAGAAACTGAAATTTTTAGGGTGCGAAGCCGAAATCCTGAGGAAGCTTTTCTAAACATTTCAGAGATTGGTTCACAATATGTGCGGAGTTTTGGGGCCCTTGTTTTTGTTTGAGTTTTGAACTTTTGGCCAAGACATTTTGAACTTTGACTCTTTTTGAGTTGCGGAATAAATACGCATAGCAACCGCGACCGAGCCGCAGCGACCAGGAGTTGCGGAGCTACCAAGGCGGCGCGGAAGCACTTGATAGCTGGAGATCGAATAGAGATAAGTGTAGATGAAAGAAACACAGCAGAAAATAGAAGGTAGAACACGCAGACATCAGAAGAGACGCTGGAAAAGCCAGAGTGAAGACACAGAGAAGCTGCCAGTCGCGCGGAGCGGGTGAATAAAAGGCGATCACCCGGCTGAAGAAGGTTGTTGTTGAAGGTTGAATGGATGTGAGAGAAGTCGCGAGGATCAAGACCTGAGGAAGGATGCGCAGAGCAGCTGCGGAAGAATCATGCCTGTTCTTCCTATGGGTTCTTACTTTCTATGTTCTTCCTTTCTGTTCTCAAACCCATCTGTATCTGACTTGTGAGTTATCAGAGAAGAAAGCTATGCAATCATGTATTCGGCCAGAAGAATAATATAAGGAAGGATTGATGTCTCAATGTGTTGTTCATGCGTTGTAATGAGTTTACACTGATTTAAAAATTTTAAGTTGCGACTGTCTGAATACTTAGTGATCTTGCATGTGTAATTTGGTATATGTAATGGATGCACTTTCTTTCTTTGGTTGCGGGTTTATTCCTTACCAGTGATCTCATCCCCTTATGCATGTGGTCGCGGCACGCCTAGGGTGAGACGCACTGCTCTCCAAGAGCAGGGTGAAAATGCCGGCGTGTTCCTAGACTACACCGGACCCCTTGTTGGCCACAACCCTTGAACCTGGGTCTTGCCCGCGAGACCTGACTTTTCGCCAACAAATGGTTCCGTTGCCGGGACCATGCATGTTCTGAGGGGATCTATATCATGGTATCGAGGATTTTTGAAGGAGAAATACGGCGATGGTGGGATGATCATCTTGACCACTTCATTACTCAGCAAGCGGAGCTAACCAAGAAAAAGGAGGCCGCGATCAAGGAGGTCGTTATTTTCTCGGATTCAGCCAGTGATACGTACAAAATTTTCTGGGGAAGGTTCCCTACCGACCTTTACAATTGGTTGCGAAGGTTACGAGCGACGGTGCCCCAAGAAGGCTCGAGGAAGATAAACCACAGGTGGGCGCACGAAGACCTGGTAGCACTGCATCGGGTAGACATCGAACTAACCCGCGTAGTGGATTTTTGGGTAAGGACCACGTTGGAAGGATACGCTGTGGAGTTTGCTGCTGAGTGTTACCAATCCTTTTCAAAGGCGGAGGCTATTTTTCACTCAGGGCTGAGGGGGAAACTGCTGAAGGAGATTCCGCTGTGGATCAAGGCCCTGATGGTGGATGAAGGGTTGATTGAATTCCATAAAACGAGTATGGAAGCGTAAACCACCCGTACTGGGGGAAGGATTGAGGGGACCGATGCTGTGTAGATAGTAAGAGTGGGGAGCGGGGGATGGACGTTGAAGCCGCATGCAAGTTGCGGGAGTCACGTGCACATCGGCGGGCACAGATCGCCGATAGGTGGCGAAGAAGGGTAATGAGAGATTTGAAGAGAAGGGAAATCGAGAGGAGAAATCAGAAGGAGGCGCCTCAGAAGACAAGAGCCATGGGTTTGGATACCCGGACAGGGGACGGGACAGCAGCGGACGTACAATGGGTGCATGGGAGCCCAGCGACGCGAGAAAGAGAAGTGACGACTAGCGAAGATAATGGAAAGATGCAGCCCGAAGAAATCTCCGATGACGAATGGCACAGCGTGATGTAGCAGATGTTCCAGGATCAGACGGCACCCACCCCTCCAGGCAGCCCTACGTTCCGCTTTCCGCATGGCCAGGATCCCGACCTTCCCCTGGTACTTTATCAACCTTTAAGAAATATTTTTATTCAGTTACAAGCATTAAGTCAGTCATATAGTAGTTCAGCGGCGTCGGTAACGCCCAGTAGCAGCAGCGTCACTAGTAGTGGTATTTTCCCTAGCGGGACCGTTACGCAACCAGGACCCGGAGGTTTTATCCTGGTTAATTCTCCACAAGTATACATGGTTGTATCTTTCACCCAGTACCCAGAGTTCTCTGGCCGGGGAAATGACGACGTAGAACAACACTGGTATCTGTGCGAAGCCATCTGGAGGGCTCGACAAACGCCGGATGCAGGGAAGTTAATAGAGTTCCAAACCACGCTCAGAGAGAGAGCTCTGCGTTGGTTCATCAAGTGGTCCGAGGCGCACCCTAACCCTGTAATCGCGGACGTGAAGTGGGATTTTGTCTGTGAATTCAAGCTCCCCCAGACAGACCAGCAGGGCCTGTCAGAGCTGTGGGAAATTAAGCAGAAGGAAGGAGACACCGTGTGGGAGTTGATGCGGCGATTAAAAGACGCGATCGGGAAACTCAGTTACCCGATCGATCCAAACCATCAGAGGGACTGGTTCATCAAGGCTCTACTCCCCTTGACACGAACCCCTCTCACACAGCAGAAGATTGATAATCTGCAGGACGCTTTGGAGCAGGCCATGAAGATTGAAGCCATGGCGGGATACCCCCAGGAATACAGGGGGGGATGGGCCCGCAAGACCCTTCTCTGATAGGGTTGCAACATCAGATCGCCAGCTTGACCGAAAAGCTCAAGGAAATTCAGCCAGCGAGACCAGCGCGACCGAATGTTTGGTGTACTCATTGCCTGGTCAAGGGACACGTCGCAACCGAATGTCCTCGGTTGCGCAGCGCGGGAGTTGGGCCCTCAGTAGCAGCAATTCAGGGGGGTCCACCACCAGGGGGTAGCGTGGCGATGAACCCGCAGGGAGTCTACCAGCCGCAACAGGCCTTTGCGGGGTTCCCACCGCAACCGGGGTCTTCCACCACAGAGTACTGTGAGGTTTGCCGGACGATGGGGCATCCTCCTTGGATGTGCCCGATATTACAGAAGTAATCCACGGTGTCGAATAATGTATACTGCGAATTTTGTGTGTCTACGACTCACAACACTGAGCAGTGCAGGGCGCTTGACGCTCTTGCGGATCGATTGGATCGTCCCTCGTACAGGGTGAACGAGGCTACAAGGGGAAGAGGTGGCGGCATGCGGGGAGGCCGAACAGGAGGACGCGGTCCGGTAAAGTGCTACAACTGTGACCAGGAGGGTCATGTGGCTCGAGAATGTCCCCTCCCGCGACGACCCTGGTGTTCCCAGTGCCGGGTCAACGCCCATGCTACAGAAGACTGTCCGGAGCTCATCAAGAAATGGGAAGAACGGGTGAGGCAGAGGGGAGCGAATCTGATAAACTCAGAACCGCGCAGCACCGCAACCCCTGACATGCAGAACGTTGCGATAGTAA
The DNA here is from genome assembly GCA_034641835.2 of Pinus albicaulis. NCBI lineage: Eukaryota > Viridiplantae > Streptophyta > Pinopsida > Pinales > Pinaceae > Pinus > Pinus albicaulis. Next base: position 90,026,711 of record CM076583.1, read on the forward strand.
CACGGGGTGGAAAGAAGACTGGAGACGATGCCCACGAGAAGGAGCCAGCACGAGTGGTTCGGCCGGCATCCCCAAAGAAGTTGATCAGGCCCGAAGTCCAGAAGAAGTATTTTCAGGAGGCGGTTGAGGCATTCGCCCAGTTGTGGAACGAGGGAGGGCTGGAGGAGCCCTGGCGGCCGGAATCCGGTGCGCAGAACGCCGCAGATGCTGTGGTCGAGGATTGGCTCCGGCTATTCCTCAGGATTGTTGATAACGCTGGGCTGCGGCAGCAGCTCAAGCATGCTTTAGACGGAGCGCTGCAGGGGCACGCAGAACCCAGAAATCCGGTGGACGCTAGGCCTCAATACGTGCAACGTGTCAAGCGGAACAAGCAACGAACAGGCAAAGAATTCCGGCTTAACACGCAGGTCGCGGGATTCCAAATCAGCGACACCATGTTGGACTTGGGATCCGACGTCAATATTTTGCCGCGAAAAACATGGGAGGCTCTTGGAAAGCCACGGCTCGCCTATTCCCCAATCCAACTCAGGATGGCGAACCAGTACTGTATTTTGCCAATCGGTCGACTCGAGGGTGTCGAGGTCGACGTTGCGGGGGTAAAGACATACACTGAATTTGAGGTTATTGATATCATGGGCGATAAGGACCCCTATCCTGCTTTACTTGGCATTGATTGGGCTTTTGAGAATTACGCGATCATCGACCTCAAGAAGGAGCTGATGATTTTTGAGGATGGGGAGGTACGGGTCACTCAGCCTCTCGACCCATATCAGGGTCCGCAATATACAGAACCGGTGGACAGTCGGGAGGATGCTCAGATGATGGACCATCTCTATCAGATGACTGCAGGGAAGCGGGACGATTACATCAACCCGACCGCAACAGGGTCTATCAGTTGGCGAAGTGTGCAGAGCTCGGAGCTCGGATCCGAGCTTGCGTGGGAAGACTGGCAGCAAGGGGGGTATGAGACCACCACGCGGAGATGTGCCTCCATCGCTCAGGTCCGGTGGGTAGGGACTGAGATCCGTGGATACCCCACATTATCAAACATGCAAGCGGTGAATACTTTTATTGCCAAGGTGGAAGACCGGGTCCCAGAGGAAAGCCGGATACCACTTTTGGATGTGGCCTTGAAGTCAACATCGGGATGATGGTGGAACAATCACCGCAACACTCTGTTGCGATGGGAGCGTGTGGTGGATGCTTTACGGGCACGCTTCAAAGAGGATGAAGGGCCCTGGATTACATTTAAACATCATGGAGCTTCCGACCCGCGACAGCATTTGCAAGCGTGCGAGGAACAGTGGCGTAGCGCAAGGTATCCTGAGGAGTTGTGGGTCCACAGGTTTGTCCACTCCCTGGGTACAATTCCCCAGGCCTGGTACCTGGAGGAAGAGCGGAAACGGGGAACCCACTCCTGGCAAGCAGTCGCGGAAAAGTTCGTCCAGAGCTTCTTTTTCGAAGGGGAGACGGCGCAGGAGTCTCAGGCCCTACAAGCCGTCAAGGAGGTTTTGTTTTTCCGCCATCCTGAACCCGATGAGGGCCCGGTGGCGTCACGCTCCAGGGTCAAGCGCGAATTGGTTTGCCAACGAATTGACGGTGATCTGGAGGATGATAGTTTGGAGGACCTTAGGCATCTCTATTTTGACGAGAAGGAAGGTGAGCGCAGCATCCGCGACGAGCCGACGGCAGAAGGAGTCCATTTGCAGCCCCTAAAGACAAAGAAGCTGAACATTGGAACGGAGGAGAAACCTAAGCTGGCAACGGTGGGAGACTACTGGGACGAGGAGACAACAAGAGAAATTTTCAGCCTCCTCCGGGAGTATGAAGATTTATTTCCGTCATCAGTTGCGGACCTGAAGGGGATCAAGGGGGATCTTGGCGAAATGTGCATCACACTGAAACCAGGAGCCAGGCCAGTGAAACACCGACCCTACCGGTTGAATCCACGTATCAAAGAGAAGGTCAAGATGGAGATCGACAAGATGCTGGCTGTGGGTCTCATCTTTCCAGTAGAAGAAGCTGAGTGGGTAAGTCCCATTGTCATCCAGAACAAGAAGGACAAAGCGGAAATCCGTGTCTGCGTAGATTATCGGAATTTGAATAATGCTTGTATTCATGATCCGTTTCCCACTCCCTTCAGCGACGAAGTTCTAGATCATGTCGCGGGAAACGAAGCTTATTCCTTCACTGATGGGTTTTCGGGCTACCATCAGGTGCGCATCGCCGAGGAAGACAAGGCGAAGACAACATTCACAACTGAGTGGGGATCATTCGCATACCACGTTATGCCATTTGGTCTGAAGAACGCACCAGCTGTGTTTTCCCGGATTGTCATTGCTGCTTTCCGGGAGTACATTCACAAGTTCCTGGAAGTCTATATGGACGATTGGACTATTTACAGCCTGCTGAAGAAACACGCCTCCCTGTTGCGTGTTATGTTCGACCGGTGTCGCCAGCTGCAGATTTCCTTGAACTTGAAGAAATGTATTTTTGCGGTACCATTCGGCACACTCTTGGGTCACGTGGTGTGTAAGCAAGGGGTCTGCGTTGATCCTGCCAAGGTCGCGGTCATCGTCCACATGGAGGCCCCCGAGAACGTGAAGAAGTTGCGGGCACTGCTTGGGCACACTGGATACTACAGGCGGTTTATCCGCAATTACGCCAAAATCACTGCCCCTTTGGAGAAACTGTTGCGGAAGTCAGAAGCATTTGAGTGGACGGCGGAGTGCAGGAAGGCACTCGACACATTGAAGGAGAAGTTGGCGACGACACCCATACTTGTTCATCCCGACTGGGATAAGCAGTTCCATGTGCACATTGATGCGTCCGGGATTGCACTTGGCGCTGTATTGGCGCAACCCGGGGAAACGACAGTTGACCACCCCGTATACTTTGCCAGCCGACGGTTATCGAATGCGGAGAAGAATTACACCACGACCGAGCGAGAGGCGTTGGCGATGGTGTACTCTCTTCAGAAGTTCCGCCACTACCTTTTGGGCGGCAAATTTACATTTTTCACGGACCATTCGGCATTAAAATATCTGGTCAATAAGCCTGTGTTGGAAGGAAGAATCTGTCGATGGCTTCTACTTTTCCAGGAGTTCACGTTTGAGGTGATTGTCAAGCCTGGCAGGTTGAATGTTGGTCCCGATCACTTGTCTAGGCTGGAGACGGGAGAGAATGACGGTCCGTTGGACGATCAGCTCCCGGATGCTGACCTATTCCGAGTTGAAGCAGTCCCAGATTACCTGGCTGACATTGCCACGTATCTGACCACGGGACAGTGCCCTGAGGATTACACCCCTCTTCAGAAACGCCACTTGGTTGTCCGGGCGGCCGATTATCAATTGATCGCAGGGTAGCTGTACAAATTGGGGCTGGATGAGGTGTTGCGCAGGTGTGTTCTTGACCACGAGCGGGAAGCAGTGATGTGGGAATGTCACAGCGGTGTTGCGGGAGGACACGTGGGTGCTAAACCCACCGCAAGGAAGGTGCTTCAAGCTGGCCTATGGTGGCCGACGGTGCATGCAGACTGTAAGGCCTATGTGAAACGTTGCGATATTTGTCAGAGGACGGGAAGGCCTTCGCACAGGGACGAGCTTCCGCTACATCCGGTGCATGTGTTGCGGCCATTTGAGAAGTGGGCTGTTGATTTCGTAGGCCCCATCGCACCCATCGCTCGCCATTCCAAAGCCCGGTACATCATCACCGCAACGGATTACCTCACCCGGTGGGCTGAGGCGGCAGCGGTGCGCGACTGCTCGGCAGAGACCACTGCCCGGTTCATCTTTGAACACATCATCAGCCGCTTTGGCTACCCAAGGAGCTTAACCAGCGATCAGGGTACGCATTTCATTAATGCCACAGTCAAGTCGCTACTGGACACATTTATGATTCAGCATCATAGAAGCAGCCCATACCACCCGCAGGCCAATGGTACGGTGGAAGCCTTCAATAAGATTCTTGAGAAGGGCTTGACTAAAATTTGCAATGCTCAGCGGGACGATTGGGATGAGTGGCTACCAGCGACATTATGGGCTTACCGGACCACGGTAAAATGTTTGACCAACCAGACGCCTTTCCAGTTGGTGTATGGCCGGGAAGCGGTGATTCCCGCCGAGTTCACCGTGCCCAGCCTTTTGATCGCAACAACCCTCCACTTCTCAGAAGAGGCGTCACTTAGGGAACGCCTCCAGGAGCTACAAGAGTTGGATGAAGCTCGATTCCTCGTAGAATTCCACCAGAGGATTGAGAAGGCCCGACAGAAGGCGTTGCACGACCGCCACATCAAAACTAAAGCTTTCCAAGTTGGCAGCAAGGTTCTCTTATACGACAGCCGGTTCCAGAAGTTTCCAGGCAAGCTCCAGATGCATTGGCTGGGACCGTACTTTGTCATCGAGATCCGCGACTCAGGAGCCGTTCGGTTGGCACAACTGGACGGCACAGTTCTTCCGGGATGGGTGAATGGCGCACGCCTGAAGCCCTACCAGGAGTAGGTACTTCTCATTTTTCATTAATAACTCTCGCAACCGAGAGAACCCGTAGAGTAGCGTAGTTTGAATAACTCTCCCGCAACCGGGATGAATGTAGGTAGTCTTTTTCCAATTTTCGGCACTCAGTCAAATAACCAGTCAATTGTGGGAACATTACCGCAACCGACTGTGGTCAGGGCGGGCCAGTCCAGCGTGTCGCCGCTCCAGTCCAGCATGTCATGCACGAAGGATCCATCCTCGTGCCAGTGTCAGTCCAGGTCATATCCGTCAGTCCTTTTGTCAGTCCGTAGGATAGCTCAGATTTGGTCATAAATTCCCTTAATGGACAGTAATCATACCGTAATCATTTACCATCAGCCGCAGTTCCCTCCGCCGTCGGGTCCGCCCATCTCCCCATGACGCCGTCAGCAACTGTCAGATTACGTTGGGGCCCTTGTTTGGCCAACCGGATGGCGGAGTACAGCAGGAAAGGGTGGCGGAAGAAGGAACAGCAGAGCAGGGCACGAAAGCCAGCGGGGGAATGGAAGTAGAAACTGTTATTTGCGATTGACTCGCGGACGAGTCAAAGAATTGTGGTCGGGGCCTATTGGGGCCCTTGTTTTTGTTTAAGTTTTTAACTTTTGGCCAAGACATTTTGAACTTTGACTCTTTTTGAGTTGCGGAATAAATACACATAGCAACCGCGACCGCGCCGCATCGACCAGGAGTTGCGGAGCTACCAAGGTGGCGCGGAAGCACTTGATAGCTGGAGATCGAACAGAGATAAGTGCAGATGAAAGAAACACAGCAGAAAACAGAAGGTAGAACACGCAGACATCAGAAGAGATGCTGGAAAAGCCATAGTGAAGACACAGAGAAGCTGCCAGTCGCGCGGAGCGAGTGAATAAAAGGCGATCACCCGGCTGAAGAAGGTTGTTGTTGAAGGTTGAATGGATGTGAGAGAAGTCGCGAGGATCAAGACCTGAGGAAGGATGCGCATAGCAGCTGCGGAAGAATCATGCATGTTCTTCCTATGGGTTTCATGTTTTGAAGAAATATTAAATTTCATGTAAATATTAATATTATTTTGAGTGATTAATTAATTATTTGTGAGAAATTGTAAATGTGAGAGAAATTAGTTTCTAGATTATTTAGAATTAATGAGGGAGCCTAAGTTGGAATTAGTTTCTATCTTTTAGGGATGTTGAGAGATTTAGGGATTTGTTGAGATATTTTAGTGGTGTTGAGATATTAAGGGGATTGAGCATTTAATTAGATCATTTTTAAAATTGTATAAATAGGAGGGGGTTTTGAGAGAAAAATACATTGAGATAGTTGGAATAGTGAGAGTGGTTGAGAGCAGGTTTTGAACAGCCAAGGCTGTAAGCCTTCGGGCAGGTTGTAAGGGCCAATAAATTGTAAATCAAGCCACGGAGAAATGTTGCTGTAAGTAAATTCACTTTAATGAAAGTGTTGGTTTTGAGTTATGCACCTTAATTTGGTCAATTCGGGTATGATTAAATTTCTGTGTTGAAATGGTGAAATTGCTGGTATTTAATTTGCTGGTTTATAAGAGAAGAATTGTATGTATGCTCTTTAAATGTTAGCAAAAATTTTCCGTGTGGGTCTATGAGAGGAATTTTGTAATCGAAGTATGTTTTGTTGTCTTGGATGATGAGAGATATTTGTAAGCTCTGCTTGTAATTGAGTATCAATTCATATCGATTTTGTCTGCACATGCTGGGAAAGGCATTTGAAATTGGTTGAATTGCATGAATGGGCAATCACAATTAAACTAAATGACAACGTTGTTGAAGTTAATAAATTGATTTATGGGCAATCGAATTCATAACAGGGAGACAGAATTCGTTGGGTCGATTTCTGTTTGTAAACATTATACAGTGAATTAATACCTGATATTGTTTGATAAAATCATAAGCATTGAAGAATTGAATTCTGGAAAAGACACGAATTGCAGCAGTGAAAGAATTGTCTGAAGAATTTTAATGGCAAATCGAAGGGGATGGATGCCGCTGAAGAAGCAATTTACGCGTGGAATCTCTGTATCTGGTAAAGAAAGCGTTGTAAAAATTCAATTTGGTGCAAATTGGCAGCGTAGTGAACGATAGACAGCATTTTCAAAATCAGTGGAAGACAACCCGGTAGATGAGGTAAGCAATTTCATGTGTTTTGGAAATCGATGTGTATGTAACAAATATTGGTTTCTGCGTTGAATCTGCGCAGAGGTAGCAGTATGAGATTTCATATCAAAATGAATGAAATCGATTGGGCAGTGGTGTGAATTTGCAGGTTGAAAAACATAAGCACATTCTTTTATTTGAATTAAAATCCAGTCATATATAAATGAACCAATATGAAATGGGTGCATTACAAGAATTAGATTGAAAAGGGGATGAATTGAGTTGATAATATGGAATTCACTTGTTCCATAATCATTGGTTAAATTTTAATGAAACTTTTGCATGAATGATTTGAATTTGGCATTTGGGGGTTTCTCAAGATTGGGGCTTATGAAAGTGTTATTTATCCCGATGAAATGATTTTATACAATGGTTTTAAACCATATGTTTGGAAAAGCTTCCGCATGTTGAAATGGGAAAGTGTGAAATTGCCAGCTATTGAGGTTTTTTATTTGGGTAAGAAGTTGAGATGCACGTTGATATGCACAAAGAAGAAAGATTCTGGGTTTGCAGGCCCTGCCCGTATCAATTTGGTATCAAAGCCGGAATGCTCTGTTGAAGATGTTTGTTTTTGAATGAGTACAGTTGAGAACTGAAATGTATTTTTGAATGTGTGATGAATGATTGAAAGATTATATTTTTAAATTTGATATGAAAAATACACAAATGCAGTGAGAAGGATGGTAGAAGTGAAGGAGGACAAGATCATGCAAGATCTTAAAGGTGAGATGATTTCCTGATTTGAAATTTGTGATTGAAGTTTATGGTTGCAGATAAGATAATGGCAGTGAACCTGACAGCTAAAGGCTGAATAGAGAGGACAATTGCAGTGTCCTGAAGAAGAAGGTGAGTTGAAGAGATAGCCCAGAGAAAGAGCAAAGGAGAATGCTCAAGAGGTTCCATAGGCAGTGAACCAAGTACTTACCAAAAGACTGAGTGAGGAGAGCTTGGTGAGGTAAGTGGCAGCAGAAGAGATTGTTGTCGTAGAGGCTAGTACAACTCATGGTGAGTGAGAAACTCATGGAGAAGATGATCATGGAGGATCAGAGAAGAGGTTCAGAGGAATGCCACAAAGATGAGATGAATGCAGAAGTTCGAGAAAGAGAGATTGCAGTAATGAAGGTACAATTGCAGGTACTAGAAGAATGGCTGCAAGAGCAGGAAAACCAGAATAGAGGATGGATCTTTCCACTGAAGGGAAAGAGAGTGACTTGGCGACAATTGCAGAGGAGGTTGAGGCAAGTTGTGATTGACTTGTTGAAAAAGGAACTTAGAGTTCTTGAGCCAGAGATGGAATTTGAAGATTCTACACGCAGATTTGTTCAGAAGGATGTGTTGGAAGAAGCAGTCAAGACTGAAAAGTCTTGTAGTTTTAAAACTAATAAGTTGTGTATGTTTGCAGGTACAATGCAGGGAGATAAGCAAGCTTTATAGTTTGTTCAGGAAAGAGAATTGAATCTGAAGGCTGTTCAGATCGATGTTGAGATAGCAAGATCTCAGGAGGAGATGAAGACGAAGGAGTCTACTCAGAATGTTGGTGCAGAGAGAAAAGGACCAGCTGATGATTGGTTAAGAGCTGGCGAAGGTATGGAAAATTGTGTAAAGTTTCCAAGTTCTACTCCTAATGAAATTGTTGAGTTGTATAGGAAACTAGATCTCCAGAGAAGAGAATTGGAGAGACAGAGGACTTATGTGTAGGATAATTTGCTGAGGAAGCAAGGCAGGGAAGTTTTCATGAAGGACAATCATGAAGCAAATGATGGTAAGAAAGCGAGACTAGCTGACAGTCTCATGATGTATGCAAATCAGCATACTGATGTGCTGAGAGAGGAGTCGGGAAGTAACTCAGAGCAGCATACTAGAGTGTTGCCAGAGGAAGCTGAGGAGAAAACTAGTGAAGATTTGCTGAGTCCTGAAGAAGACTTGGAGCTGCAGAGAGAAAACTTGGTGACTGAATCGACAAGTGAGTGTTGTGATTTTGATGCTGACAATTTGATTGTGTTTACAGGTGATGTAGAAGACATTCCATCATTTGAGATTGTCTTGGAAGAAGAAGAACTGTTGCAGGTAGAGGATGAGACAGTCATGTCTCATATGCAGAAATTTGTTACCATAGGTGACAAGAAAGAGTTGGCTTGTCTGTATAGCCAAGAGAAGACTGGTGTACGAAATTTTGGAGCTGCTACAGTGACAGAGGGTGAAGCTACAATGTTTGCAAAACTTGATGATGATGGACAATTTCTGAAGATTGTCGAAGGGGAAGATGGAGATTATGCTGGAGTTAATTTGCAGCATGTTGATGAAACACTGAAATGTTTGCTGGAACCAGAGAAAGAAACTGCAGATGAAATTGCAGATGATGAGCAAAGGAATGTTGCAGAGGGACAGGAAGTTTGGGAGGCCGTAACATTTATGGTAGCAACCTATGGAGCAAAATCCATAGTGACAACTAGAGCAACATGTTTTATTGAAGATGCTGGAAACAATCAGTAGACAGAGGACATACTGGACAAAGAAATTGAGTTGATAAGGAGGTTAATGATGAAAATGCCTCAGAGAAAGACAGTAGCAAGAAAGAAAAGGAGTGACAACAAGAGGAAGACAGTAGCAGATCTTGAAGGCAAAGCAAGTGGAGCATTACAACACAAAATATGGAAACCTGGAGGACAACAGTAGATAGCAACAGCAGTAAAGCAATTGACAAGAAAGGAAAATAAAATTTGGGATCCAGGAGGAAATAACCAGACTTATGACCAGGTGGTCATGAATTTTCTTACATGGGGAGTCTGATGCAAGAGCATTAGCTCCGAAAAACACCTTTTATTTTATCTAAGCTAGGGGGTTTCATGTTTTGAAGAAATATTAAATTTCATGTAAATATTAATATTATTTTGAGTGATTAATCAATTATTTGTGAGAAATTGTAAATGTGAGAGAAATTAGTTTCTAGATTATTTAGAATTAATGAGGGAGCCTAAGTTGGAATTAGTTTCTATCTTTTAGGGATGTTGAGAGATTTAGGGATTTGTTGAGATATTTTAGTGGTGTTGAGATATTAAGGGGATTGAGCATTTAATTAGATCATTTTTAAAATTGTATAAATAGGAGGGGGTTTTGAGAGAAAAATACATTGAGATAGTTGGAATAGTGAGAGCGGTTGAGAGCAGGTTTTGAACAGCCAAGGCTGTAAGCCTTCGGGCAGGTTGTAAGGGCCAATAAATTGTAAATCAGGCCACGGAGAAATGTTGCTGTAAGTAAATTCACTTTAATGAAAGTGTTGGTTTTGAGTTATGCACCTTAATTTGGTCAATTCGGGTATGATTAAATTTCTGTGTTGAAATGGTGAAATTGCTGGTATTTAATTTGCTGGTTTATAAGAGAAGAATTGTATGTATGCTCTTCAAACGTTAGCAACAATTTTCCGTGTGGGTCTATGAGAGGAATTTTGTAATCGAAGTATGTTTTGTTTTCTTGGATGATGAGCGATATTTGTAAGCTCTGCTTGTAATTGAGTATCAATTCATATCGATTTTGTCTGCACATGCTGGGAAAGGCATTTGAAATTGGTTGAATTGCATGAATGGGAAATCACAATTAAACTAAATGACAACGTTGTTGAAGTTAATAAATTGATTTCTGGGCAATTGAATTCATAACAGGGAAACATAATTCGTTGGGTTGATTTCTGTTTGTAAACATTATACAGTGAATTAATACCTGATATTGTTTGATAAAATCATAAGCATTGAAGAATTGAATTCTGGCAAAGACACGAATTGCAGCAGTGAAAGAATTGTCTGAAGAATTTTAATGGCAAATCGAAGGGGATGGATGCCACTGAAGAAGCAATTTACGCGTGGAATCTCTGTATCCGGTAAAGAAAGCGTTGTAAAAATTCAATTTGGTGCAAATTGGCAGCGTAGTGAACGATAGACAGCATTTTCAAAATCAGTGGAAGACAACCCGGTAGATGAGGTAAGCAATTTCATGTGTTTTGGAAATCGATGTGTATGTAACAGATATTGGTTTCTACGTTGAATCTGCGCAGAGGAAGAACGTTTGGTGTGGCATATATGCAGCTACATCCTGGAGTTAAATTGAAGGTGTATTTGCTAGGAGAGGAAGATCGATTACAGCAATTGAATTCTAGTTACAGCGCCAAGTTCTGGATTAAAAAAAACGGGACAGTTGACACATAGACGTTTAAAATCGAATTCAGAAGAAACGATGTGGAAATTGGGTAGAAGGGAGAGCGCTACTGAATTTTGGAAAGGTATGTTGTGGCTTAAATCTGAGTTTATAGTTGCCATAGCAGAAAACTGTTTGAAGAAATGTGTGAACGAGGTTAAATGAAATGAATTGGAGTTTTGTAATTGCCAGATTGAGATTTAATACATGGGCGCATTTGTTTTATGGAAAGTTTATTTGAAATCTGGTATTAAAACCCATATGTGAAGTGATGGGTAGAATGCGTTGAATAGCGTGTTGGTTGTTGAATATGTAAGGTGAGTTTCAATGTTATTTGAAATGATGGTAGCAGTATGAGATTTCATATCAAAATGCATGAAATCGATTGGGCAGTGGTGTGAATTTGCAGGTTGAAAAACATAAGCACATTCTTTTATTTGAATTAAAATCCAATCATATATAAATGAACCAATATGAAATGGGTGCATTACAAGAATTAGATTGAAAAGGGGATGAATTGAGTTGATAATATGGAATTCACTTGTTCCATAATCATTGGTTAAATTTTAATGAAACTTTTGCATGAATGATTTGAATTTGGCATTTGGGGGTTTCTCAAGATTGGGGCTTATGAAAGTGTTATTTATCCCAATGAAATGATTTTATACAATGGTTTTAAACCATATGTTTGGAAAAGCTTCCGCATGTTGAAATGGGAAAGTGTGAAATTGCCAGCTATTGAGGTTTTTGATTTGGGTAAGAAGCTGAGATGCACGCTGATATGCACAGAGAAGAAAGATTCTGGGTTTGCAAGCCCTGCCCGCATCAACAAGGTGTTGCAAAAGATTGGTACTATGGCATACAAATTGGAGCTTCTGGCTTCTTCGCGAGTACATCCAGTTTTCCATGTTTCATGCTTAAAGAAGGTTATAGGTGAAAATCTTCCAGTTCAAACAATATTGCCAGAACTTGATGAGGAAGGAAAAATCATATTGGAACTTGACGCAATCATGGAAACAAGAACTTGATAGCTACGGAATCCATCAATTTCAGAGTATCTCATCAAGTGGAAGAACTTACCCACTGAAGATTGTACATGAGAGGATGAGAATTTTATACAGAAGCACCCAGAGCTACTCAAGCATCAAGGACAACAGGCTTTTGAAGGAGAGGGGCATGCTAGGTCCCTATATTACTAGTATAGTCCCTTATTGTTGTTAGTGTAACCCCTTTATTGTTATTATTGTACCCTTGTAACCCCCATTTTGTAATTATTGTGCCCTTAAATTATTATTGTTAGGTCGGCTAGGATTACATTGTGGCCCACTAGGATTACATTATGGCCCCATGGACTCCTATATATAGAAAGGAGGTTTTGTAAATTGTATCATCTAAGAATTTTTCATTTATGTAATGTATTGGAGGTTGCACCCTCGAAGTGGCTCATTTCTAAGGCATTGATATCTCTTTTCTTCTATTTTTGGAGCTGGTTACACAACATCTTGCCTCGAAAAATCACAATTCGTTCGCTATTACGCTCAGATACCTGCACATAGGACAAAGAACAAGAAAAACATATGACATAATGGTTTCACTCATAACTATTAGCCAGTCGAAGAAACTAAACATATCACATCAAGTAAACATCATAACACAATAGTGGAACCAAACTGTAGTCATGTATATAAATGAATAGAAGGAAGAGTACAACTGATTCTGTCACAGTCTCCTCCAGCAGGGTTTAGGTGAAGCACATCTCAAATGTTCATTAGGGAATTCAGACGGGATGAAGGCATAGACTCAAGCTCTCTTAGAATTCATGGACGCAAGCTTCCTCAATGTAATTCCTTCTGATTCTATCTTCTCTAGTAATTCAGCTATAGTATGTCTAATTGTACAAGTTCAACTAGCTTGTACTAACAGATATAGTTTCTTTTATAGAGGAAAAGGAGGAGGTTGGGATCCCTACAAAGGTGGGAGGGAGTCCTATCCTTTAGGAGAGTTCCAAGGGAGGTGGAAACTACTAACTAAAGGAAGGAGTCTGTGGTTGTTTCATTTCAACCACTCCCAATGACCCATCCTCAAGGTGGTTGGAGTGGAAACTATGCCTCTATTTTTAAAAAACATTCCATAAACAGCTTGTCACGGGCATCTATCTGGCACATAGCGCTAATTGGCACGGGCTCAGTGTTAAATTTCCTGGTCAGTGCGAGGGTGTAACTGGCTACTATCTCCGAGGAAAAAATAGGGGTTGTTATAGCTTTTCTCAAGGAATTGTCAATAGAAGGATTATGGCTTTCATGTAAAGGGATGCAATGATGGTATTTGCAAAGCATGACACTGCTTATTGGTCACAGAAACCGACCCTCCAATGTGCGAGTTGGGGATTGTAGGGACAATGACAAAATGCTGTGTAACAAAGATCAAATAATTCAAAATATTTCGAAGCAAATGCTACATCAAAAGAGAAGATAAAAAATTGGGCAAGTTCAATTCCCGTGTCAATGAAGGTATTTTCATTGGTTATTCATGCAAAAGGAATTCTTATAGATGCTACAATCTGAGGCGAAAAAAATAGTGGAAAGCATAAATGTTACTTTTGATGAATATTGTGTTACAAAGGATGACGATTAGATTGTCCCTTCAAGAAAATTTGAGGGATCTGAGGGAGAATCTGTGAAGGATGAAGAAGAAGATGCAGAACAAGACCAATCAAATAAGGAAACAACAGTCAACCAAGAGGAAATAAGAAATGATCACCACGATGTACAAGGAAATTCTCCAAGAGATTTAAAATAATGGTGTCAAAAGAATCATCCGTCAAATCAAATCATCGTCAACATAAATGAAGGAATTATAACTAGAAGAAGTCGACAACTTCATTCATCACAACAAGCGCACCTTGTTTTTTTAGAAACTTTTGAGCCTAGCAATTTTGAGGAAGCTAGTTAAGATGAACACTGGGTAGCAGCTATGAATGAAGAACTGGATGAAATTGAGAAGAACGATACTTTGGAATTGGTTCCACAACCAAAGGATAAAAATTTTATTGGAACTAAATGGGTCTTCAGAAACAAATTGAATGAGGATGGACATGTTACCAATAATAAGGAAAGAGCAGTTTGCAAAGGCTATGCACAAGTTGAAGGAATTAATTTTGAAGAAACATTTTCTCCCGTTGCCAGAATGGAATCTATTAGAATGTTTCTCACTTATGCATGCTCGAAAAAAATCAAGGTCTACCAAATGGATGTTAAGTCAACATTTCTAAATGGTGAATTAGAAGAAGAAGTTTATATTGAACAACCCAAAGGTTTTCTGCTCTCTAAAAATGAAGAATATGTCTGCAGATTAAAGAAGGCACTATATGGTCTCAAGAAAGCTCCTAGAGATTGGTATGCTCATCTTGGTGGATATCTACATCAATAAGGATTCAAGAAAGGAAGCACTAAAAACAATCTCTATGTGAAATTGGATCAAGATAACCTAAAAATTATCGAGGTATATGTAGACGATATAATTTTTGGAAAAAATGATGATAGATTAAGTAAAAACGTTTCCACAAAGATGCAAAGTGAGTTTGAAATGTCTCTACTTGGCAAGTTGACGTACTTTTTAGGGCTTCAGATTTCTCAGGAGGATAAAGGAATATTGATATATCAAACCAAGTACATCAAGGAAATGCTCAAGAAATTCAAGATGGAAGATTTCAAGCTTGTCCTTACACCAATGGTAATAGGTTGCAAGTTAAGTTTAGCTGATTCGTCAAAGGATGTGGACCAGAGGTTGTAGAGATATATGATTGGTAGTATTCTATATCTGACAGCTTCTCAGTTAAACGTAATACAGGTAGTTGTACAAGTAGCAAGATTCCAAGTAGCGCCAAAAAAATGTCATATTATTTTCGTCAAAATAATTATTCAATATCTTAATGGCACAATAGAATATGGTTTATAATATCCCAAAGGAAATAATCTAGTTATCCAAGCTTATACATATGCATATTAGGTAGGAAGTTTTGATGATATAAAGAGTACTAGTGGAGCAACATTCTATCTAGCTGGTTGCCTTGTTTCATGGTTAAGTAAAAATCAGTCTTCAATCTCGTTATCCACAACATAAGCAGAATATATCACGGCAACCAATCATTGTACTCAAGTTCTCTAGATGAAGCAAAATTTGCAAGATATTCAAGTCAAGTTTAATGAGCCTATTCCCATGTTTTGCGATAACACCAGTACCATCAATATCTCCAAGAATCCTGTGATGCATTCTAAATTAAAGCACATTCCAATCAAATATCATTTCCTTAGAGAACAGGTCACCGAAAATAATATCAAGCTTGAATATGTAGGCACAAAGGAACAAACTATTGACATATTTACCAAACCATTACCCCATGAAGAATTTGAGTATCTTTGCCTAAAGCTTGGGATTCTCCTAAGTTGTCATTAGAGTCTTTCCATTATCTTAGTAAAAATAAAGGGGGATTTGAAGTGTGTACAAGTCCGCAGGATGATGTTTTTCAAGATGAGTTACCCTTTGCCATTGATGAAAAGGGGGAGAAAATGTTGCAGGAAGAGGTGTGATGACCGAAGGGGAGTACTTGTGTTGCCATCAATGCCAAAGGGGGAGATTTGGATCAGTGGATTTCATTGATTTCAACCCAAGCAACACCAGGGGCTACCCGATCTTGCATGGGAATTTTGTCTTGAAAACTTACTCTATCACAAGTCAAGGATATTTTGGATGGTTTCTACTTGTTGAGATGTTTTGATTTATATATGGCATGCCACGTAATTATTGATGGATTGAGATATATTGGTGTTTGAAGTTAGTAACCCCAGTTAGTGTGCTAAAACCCCATGGGGTTGTAGCATGAAAATAATCAATGGTTGTAGTGATTTAATAGTCAATAATTAATAAATTTTTAAGCTCCTAAAATCCCTCCAATGTTCACTTGTTGAAGACCCTCTCAACCTAAGAATTTATATAAATTGTGACCCTCATATGCTCCTCATGTAAGGATTTTGCTACTTAAAACAGGTCATCGTGGCATTTTCGATATAATTTTTTTCTTCCGAACCTTCAGATGCTGAAACAAAAACCAATTTGAGCCTAAATTCTAATGAAGCGCATGTCTGAATTTTAGATATTGATTCACTATATTTTCAGAGATATGATATGAGGAAGTTAGGGTTTTTGCAGGCTCCCGAATTTCCTATCAAATAGGTGACCTTGGGAAAATCATCATAACTTTCTATCTGAGCATTAGATTCAAATTTCGTAAAAAGTAACATAAAGTAGACAGGCTTTTGTTCATTACATATCGTTTTTGAGACAAAAGGTTGAAACAATGACACGTGGCACTTCGTACAAGTTCTCTCTATTTAACTAGTGAATAATCAGGTCATCGTAGGATATTGGACATAAATATTTCTTGAAGAATCCAATATTGATCAGACGTATGGGGTTGGAAAGAGGACTCAGATGGATACAACAAGAATTAATTTCAGACCTTGGAGATATGAAATTACATAGATATAGTAGATTCAATATCGAGCTTCTAGAAGGCAAGAAAAATATGCATTCAAGGATCACTGCAATAAGGAAAACACATCAACAATCAAGGGTAATTCTGCTACAAAAAGGTATGCATGATTAGTGTTTGAACTTTAATCTGAATATCATATTTGAAATGTGTTTTTTCTAGACAGTGTAAGTGTTTTGTATGTATGTTTGATTGGGTTTTGTTCATAAATTTTGAACGTATTTACATTTGAATTTTGAATATTTTTGTGGAATATTATTTGCAGGACAATGTAAGTATTTTGTTTGTATATTGGTTTGGGTGTTGTTCATTAATCCATGTGCAAGAAGGAGGACACAATAGGACAACTCAGACACATACTAGAAGGACAATTCAATGCCAAAGTACCATTACTTGAAGCAAGCACAACAATACCTCAGCGGCTGCTAGTGTTCAAAGAAGCAATGTCATGTCAAGTATCGGGTCTTGCCAAATGTCAGTATGGTAAAATTATCATTTTAGAAGTGCAAAAAAGTCAATTTTCCTAGAGTTGGAGAGGCATTTTTGGGAGGTATAAGTTTCATTGTTGGATAATTTTATGGCTGGGTTGTAGTTCATAGTGTGATTGGGTGATTGGTCTAGTCAAGAAAATCATTGTGAATCAGATTGTATCGTAAATCATTGTGCCTAGTGTTGATCATGTCAAACCCCTATTGAGTTTTTGGCAGGCCATTCCATTTTAACCCTTCAAAATTCTTTTGATAGCCTGGAAAATCCATTATTCACCTATCGTATCCTTCTCCCAGCCTCAGAATTACATAAAAGGGCCAAGAAACCCGCCTTTGAAAATATATCAGGCCTTAGCCCCTTCGGCCTAGCCCCTCTGCTCCTTTTCCTCCACGTGACCGAAAGCCAGAACCGAGCGCCGTCCCAATAAGCGCTTACCACAAATACATGTTGGGCATGTCTATAACCATCGATCTATACAGATCCGACGGCATTCGCAGTGCTTCATCATGCCCAGACCCCACTCCGTTCATAGCTCTGATAATCTATCCACCATCTGATTAGCCTGCAAATCAACGACTATAAGCTCACCCACTCCAATGGCCCCCGTAGCGCACTACTCCAAAACCGGGTGGTATGTATCGCACCGCCTTTCGGCGGTTGGAAGTAATTCTCCTTGGGCCAGCGATTCCATGTGACTGTCTGCCACACGTCCCAGCGTACGGTTCCAAAACCGCCATTCTTCTCATGCTATTGTTCGGCAAGAGATGCGCAGCGATATCGTTGTCAGATGTCGGATCTGGAAACCTTCATCGAACAGTCATCACGCATCTAAGCTGCACGAGTTTTAACCCGCGGAAAATGCACCCTTGGCCCACTATCTATCGCCTCTGATGCTCTTTCAACTGTTGATCTCCCCTTTAGATCGGGTGGTCCACATCTAGTCGCATGCACACCTTGGACCCAGTCTCCCACCTATTAGAAAATTATATATTACAGAGCAATGCAACACATAAAATATGTGGAAAAATACAAGCACACAAAACACATAAAACCAGAGAGACACAGATATACGTGGTTCACCCAGTTTGGGCTACGTCCACCCCGAACAGCCAGTCCTTCCTTTCTATTATCTAGCAAAAATGAAGAGACAAAAACTACAACAGATCTGTTGTAATATCCTCTGTTCTCTCTCACAGTCTCCCTCTTTATTTCTCGCTCCGAGAATACACGCATAATACACAAACGCAATACAATACCCTCATATATACAAGGGGTTTGCCTTCTAGGGCAAAAAACCCTAATCTAAACATAACTTCTACCGTCAGATCATTTGCCTAATGAACAACCTAGATTGACTATAAATTACTATACTTTTACAAGGTCGCCCCCCTTGGACCCCCCACAGCAGCGATTAATTACGGGCGGCGTTGCCACCCCTTTGAAGGTATAGGGGTCCAATGCTGTGATAAAAAGTAAACAAGATAATCAGGCTCCACACCCAAAAATCTCCCACTTGGAGACTGATTGTAGCAACTCCATCACTACTTCATTTGTTGGACAATGACTCCTCTTTGGACCTGGCTATTCCTCATCTTCATTGTCATCCTTGAATACCAATTGAAACTAAGCACATTCTCAGTTTCTCCCTGGTTACAACTTTTGTTAGCATATCTGCAGGATTCTGGCTAGTGTGTATCTTTTCCAACTTCAACTCTCCATCTTCCAATACTGACCGTATGAAATGGTACTTGAGATGTATTTGTTTAGTCCTAGAATGAAATGCTGAGTTATTTGCAAGATGAATGGCACTTTGGCTATCACTGTATAATGTGCCCACATCATGCTTCTTACCCAATTCACCCATAAACCTTTGTAACCAAATCATTTCTTTACTAGCCTCTGCAGCAACAACATACTCTGCTTCTATTGTTGAAAGTGCAACAACACTTTGGATTTTTGAAACCCAACTGAAAACTGTTCCACCTACAGTAAATACATATCATGTAGTGCTCCTCCTGTTATCTTTGTCACCTGCCATATTTGCATCAACATATCCCTGTAGAGTAATGTTTGAACCACCAAAGCATAATGCTTGATTTTTGGTACCTCTCAAATATCTGAGAATCCATTTTACTGCCATCCAATGCTCTTTTCCTGGATTATTCATGTACCTGCTTACAACTCCCACTGCATGTGAAATATCAGGCCTTGTGCAGACCATTGCATACATTAAGCTTCCAACTGTAGATGCATATGGAACTTTAGACATATATTCCATTTCTTCGTGGGTCTTGGGGCACATCTCCTTACTAAGTTTGAAATGGCTAGCAAAAGGTGTACTAACTGGTTTTGCATTCTACATATTAAATCTTTTCAACACCTTTTCTATGTACTCATTCTGAGATAGTGTTAATTTGTGATTTTTCTTGTCTCTAGTTATCCTCATACCAAGGATTTGTTTTGCAGCTCCCAAATCCTTCATTGCAAAGGAATTTGCCAATTTTCTTTTGAGCACATTTATTTCCTGCATGTTAGATCCTGCAACAAGCATGTCATCTACATACAATAACAATATAATATAGCTGCCATTATTTTTCCTTTTTAGATAAACACAATGATCAGAGTGACATCTAGTATAACCTTGTTCAGACATAAACTTGTCAAATTTTAGATACCACTGCCTTGGAGCCTATTTTAAGCCATTCAAGCTCTTCTTTAACCTGCACACCAACATTTCTTTCCCTTTTACCTCATATCCTTCTGGTTGATGCATGTATATCTCTTCCTCCAAATCTCCATGGAGAAATGTTGTCTTTACATCTAACTGTTCAAGATGTAAATCTTCCGCTGCTACAAGACCTAAAATAGTTCTGATTGAATTCATTTTAACAACAGGAGAAAATATTTCATCAAAATCAATACCTTTCTTCTGTGCAAACCCCTTCTAGCTTTGTACCTCTGTTTTCCTCCATCTTCTTCCTTCAGCCTATAAACCCATTTATTCTGCAACGTAGTTTTACCTGCAGGAAACCTGACTAAGTCCCAAGTCTGGTTATGAATTAAGGAGTCCATTTCTTCTTCCATGGCTAGCTCCCACTTCTTCCTGCTTTCAACCTGCATTGCTTCTTCATAACATTCAGGTTCACCAGAATCAGTCAACAATAAATAATATAATGAAGGAGAGTATCGTTCAGGGGGTCTACTTATCCTAGTAGATCTTCTAACACCACTTTCAGGTGTTTGAGGTGCCTGTTGCTGTTGTGGTGGTTGCTGCTGCTGTGGTTATTGATTATTATTATTTTCAGGCACCTTTACTTTTTCAGTTATCTCATCAAGAACCATGTATTCCTTGCTTTCTTTTTCCTTTTTCTTTTCCTGCAACTGATTCTTATACAAGACCTTTTCATTGAATATTACATCTCTGCTCCTAATGATTTTGTGATTTTCATAATCATATAAGCGATAACAAAAATCATTAGCACCATATCCAATAAAGGTACATTTCTTTGATTTTTCCTCAAGCTTTGTTATGTTTTCTTTATTAATATGGACAAAGGCCTCACAACCAAAAGGCTTTAAAAAAGAGTAGTTTACCTTTTTACTTTTCCATGCTTCCTCTGGAATACCACCATCCAAGGAACTTGAAGGCCCTCTGTTTATTAGATAAACAGCAGTATCTACAGCATCTGCCCAAAATTGTAAAGGCAATCCTGCGTGCAATCTCATGCACCTTGCACGCTCCATGATTGTTCTGTTCATCCTTTCTGACACACCATTTTCTTGTGGTGTTCTTGGAACTGTCTTCTCTCTACGAATTCCATGCTCTGAACAGTACCTATCAAACTCTTTGCTGTAATACTCACCTCCATTGTCTGATCTGAGACACTTCAACTTCTTTCCTGTCTCAATCTCAACCAAATCTTTCCATTTCTTGAAAGTATCAAATACATTAGATTTATTCTAAATACAATAAATCCATGTTTTTCTAGTTGCATCATCAATAAAAGTAACATAATAAAAAGAGCCACCGAGAGATGATACCTAAGCAGGTCCCCATACATCTATATGCACAAGCTCCAATTTTTTGCTCTTCTTTTCTTTCCCAACTCTGAGAAATATGACTCTCTTTTGTTTTCCATAAATTCAATTCTCACAGAAATCCAAATCAACATTCTGCAATCCTGGCAACAAGTTTCTTGAGTGAAGAATCTTCATTCCCTTCTC
Source organism: Pinus albicaulis (assembly GCA_034641835.2). Classification (NCBI taxonomy): domain Eukaryota; kingdom Viridiplantae; phylum Streptophyta; class Pinopsida; order Pinales; family Pinaceae; genus Pinus; species Pinus albicaulis. The sequence continues at coordinate 90,047,839 of CM076583.1, forward strand.
ACTCATGTGTCCGAGCCTATGATGCCATAATGCTGCATCTGCTCCTTTGGAAGTTAAAGCATTAACAAAGTTAGAAATACCATTGCATAAATACAATGTACCAACCTTTTCGCCTTTTGCTATTACCAGGGCTCCTTTGGTGACCTTCCAAGTTTTATCTGTGAAAGTTGTCACAGAACCTTCACCGCCTAACTGCCCTGTTGAAATCAGATTTTTCTTCAGATCTGGAACATGCCTTACCTCCTTTAGTAGCCATTGGTTTCCATTTTGTTGTTTTACAAGAACTTTACCCATTCCAACAATTTTACAGGGTTTATCATCACCCAAACGAACTTGTCCAAAATCTCCTTGAACATAGTCATGACAATATTTCTTATCAGGTGTGGCATGGAATGAAGCCCCTGAATGTACAACCCAAGAATTAGTAACATTTTTGAAAGAAAGAATCAAAGCATCTTGTAACTGTTTCAGGGAATTAACACCCTAGAGGTTGGTTGGGATACAACCTCCACAGAGCAGGGGCGTACTACTTAACAGAGACTCACACAACCATGCACGTTCAGAAAAACCGAATAGAGCAGAATGAGAGATTTACCCGGTGGTCCTACGTTTGAAGTAGATCCACGTGGAGTCCAAACTCCCTGCAACCATCCTTCCTCCTTAACCTGAAATACAAGAAGAAACCAGCACAAAGGACAAGTTGTACAGCATATATCTACTCTATATGTTAGTGAGATTCATATTAAACATTAAATAAATCATAATGAATGCTTGTATAACAAATATTCTCATACATTAAAGCATACACTAACACATTTATTTCGGGAACAGCATGATACTTCTGTATTATAAATAGTACGTACAAAATTAATCAAGTGGAGAGATCACCTGATCCTTCCAAGGCCTTCGCAGACCGTCGTCCGGATCCGTCCAGCCCTTGCCTCGCTAAGACTCCTTCCAAACTGGTGCATACGAGATAACATATAAAGGGATGTGTATCTCAAAGAAACAAGGGTTTCCTACAATGAACTGGGAAAGTGCAGGAGGCACGGGGAATCAGACTTGGATAGGGAATACCAACAGAGTATAATATCAATACTTCTCTCTCTCCCTTAGGCCATACACATGAGGGCTTTTTATAGTCCCTCCAAGTAGTTTCAGCAGTTGGCCACGGGCTGGGGTGGTTGAACTACCTGAGTAACCATCAACCCAGCGCGAAATTAGGGATTTTTTATATATTTTTTAATCATTTTAATGGAATACGCGGAAAAGTCTAGCTAACCTCGCGTATACACGCGGAAAAGTATGGGCATAGTCGCGTATGAGGGATTTTACACTGTTTTTAAGTGAATTTGTCCAAGTCTGTAGGAATGGGTGCCCAAAAGCCATGTAGCAATCATGAATCATGTCAAAGTGAGAAATGATGCTATAACAGATGCCCCCTAATATATGAGGTCAGAAGGGGTACATGATGGCCGAAATGTATTATGCACATAGAAAAAACTTCGCAAGGACAAGAGAGGACTTCACCAGATTTCAGCCTGCCAAAAACCAATGAAAGAAACCAGAGAGTCAACTCATGCTGAGGCGGGCATACCCATGATCAGTCAAAAATACATCATATGGAAAGTACTGAAATAGATCCAATATGTATACAAGTATAACTGAACTGAAAGTACATAGTGAATCATCTGAGCAGGGCCCGAAAATACAAGTCTGTATCAATGTCCAAGTATCACATAAAGATGGTGCAATTGGATGTCTGATCAAATAAGTAACTGAATCTCCAAGTATCGGATCATAAGTGGTAGATCAAATGGTACAATCACGCAACTCGGGGACCAACATATAAGATGCTGTTGTGCTGAACTGCAACATATAAGGGTGGACGGCATCACTGGCAGATACTGAAAGGACTATCAACAGTGAACCGAGAAATGCTGATGCAACCCGAGGTCTTCACCGATCACAACAGCACAATTCTACACAATGGGAATGAATGAGCTAAAGTCGACCATGTGAGAAATCATTGGATTACCAGGAAATGATGTTTCCCGTTAACCAACGCGAGACAACCCACCGATAATGATAATGAGTGTCAAGGTGCCCCAGTACAATCTGACAAGTGTGAATGAATGAGTTGAAGTCGAACACTTGAAAGAATCTACCAATCAAGAGGCAATGATGAATCCCCACTGTCGATAGCGAAGAGTCTGCCACTGATGACTGCAAACCCTAAGGTACTGAAAAAAAGACTCTAGACCTTATTCCCAGAGCAATGAGTTGGAGTCGATGGGAAAAGATCTGCTGGAAGGAAGGCATTAAGGCATCCCACATCAGTCCAGCGCGAGTGTAACCCGCAGGCCAAGATTTGGAAGGAATCGGATGAAGTAGAGTGATGGAACCAAAACCGAAGTACGTTTCCGATGTGCACAAGATGAAGCTAGCGCACGGAAGAAACCCTCTGAACCAACCAATAATGAAAGCTGACACAGAGGCGAGAAATCCACCGATAGGGTCAAATGGAAATCAAGGTACTGCACGAATCCCAAGTGTGATAATGTGTGCTGACGTCGAACACGGGGGAAACCACTCAGTCAAAGACCCATGATGATGATCAAATGCTGAGCACAAGGTCACCTATCAATGATGGAAATAGGCCCAGGGTGCGGCTCTAGGTTTTCTCTCAGAGCAATGTGTCGTAGTCGATAAGAGACAAACCCGCCGGCAAGAAGTCAATGGGGACCTTCTCAAACCAGCACGAGCAGAAGATCAAAACATCTAATGTGATAGAACATGATACTGACAAGACTGGGAAGGCCGACTGAATAATGAGTCAAGAGACACCGCAGAATGGCCGACTCAGGCTAGACTTCCCTTGAACAAAAGCACGACTCTGTGATGACCATGGCAGTAAAAAGTGACACTGTATAAGTCTGTCTTGCAGGAGGCAAAACAAACTCTCCATATGATTGGAAGAGATAACCAACCGGGGGAGAACTGACAAGTGAAACATGGTAAAGGTTGAACCTAGGTCAAACTAGAACCATCCCCAAATGAAGGAAATATATATAAGTATATGTGCTTTGTTCAAGGGCGACAAACTGACTCTGTACTGCCATCAAAATAACGAAGATACATCCCGTTCCCGCTCTTTTTGTTATATTTGATTTTTTGTCTTTTTCATAATAAGCCTGAAAAAGAATAAAAGAATGCTATGGTACAATGGATAGAACGAGTATCAAGAAAGCAGATGCACTAGTTCCGGGGTTTGGAACAATCCTATGCTCAATGCAAGGTGGCGAAAACTGGTCAGTGATACTCAGAGGAACGTTCCATCCATGGGTACAAAAGTGTCAAGTCGTGATAGCTAAGTGCATGCAATGGTTAACTTGTACAGAAAGTCAAGGTCAAAAGTTGGCTTAAACATCGAGTCCAAATGAAGCCGGCTAAAGGCCAGGATAAACAAGTAGCCAATATGCAATGCAGTAATACAACTTAACGACACGAGGGAGCCTCTAGGGTATAAGCCAGAAAAATGATAAGTGATGAAGGAGAAGAATGAAGCTTCAACACAGAAGACATGGCGGGACTAAAGAGGACTCCCGAGCCTACATAAAAAGCGGCATGGGCAACAAGTGATAGCGAGGAACTAACTAGGAAGCCCATGTAAAGGAAGGCTCTACCATCAAGTCATGATTTAAAAATCGGCGAGTGAAATGGGTGTAATACTCATGATCTGATGGGATCGACCCTAAGGCAAGTGATCAGTATGGAGGCTAGTATGCAAGATGCAACGGAAAGTGATTCTCTAACCTATATGCCAGTGAAGATCATATACCTGCCGTGAAGAGTCGAAAATCATGGATCAAAAACCCGGAAAAATCCCAAAATCGTCAAAATGTACCTGAAAACATACCAAACTGGGCACTTCCAAGCAATCGAGTTATACAACATAGGATAGATCGAAAAAATAAACATAAGGAAATTTTTGCGAAAATTTTCAATTTTTAGCCATAAATACACAAATTACCTCTCATTTGGTTCATTATTGCATAGCTGATTTGGAAAAAGAGCTCTGGAGCTAAAAACTTGTTTCGTCAAATCAGGAACAACCGACCGTCGGAATTCAGCGAAACTTCAGGTAGGCTCCTTAATCATCCCGTTGATTCATTTTGTCCGTTTAAAAATTAAAATTAAGTGATTTTTTGCCTTGAAACCCTTATTAAAAAATGCGTATCTGCGCATACGCAGGTTCAATGAAGGCAAGTCGCGTATACACGCGACTGTGCACAGGGAAAGTAGCGTATGCGCAGGTCCGATTTCAAAAAAGTGTTTCTAATGCAAATTTTGATGAAATTTCTCAGGATGACCATCTCTTGGAGGGAACGTGAGCATAGTGCAGTAGACCAAGAGGTCATGCATGACCGCGCAGCTCAAAACATCCTCCGAAACTGCGGATTATTGAAATTCTTCAAAATGCCCAATATGAAAAGTAATGTGCGATTGCTTGAAATGCTCGTAAATTACAGGGAACCAGATCAGGATTGCTTCATAATTGATCAGATGCCACTACGCATAGAAGTGGAGGATATATATTTCATCACTGGACTCTCCAGGAGGGGAGACCCAGTAGACCTTCACGGAAAACCCCTGGGAGGGTTAACTGTGGAAGATTATGTCCAGTTATATTGCGTAGATAATTCCAAGAAGGTTGGAACGCAGATTGCTATTAGAGATATCAAGGATTTGCACATGAAGATCCTCCTGTTCACCATCGGCAGAGTGGCAGGATCTGCCTCACTGCATCAGGCGTCCAGGACGCAAATGAGTATAGCTGTAGAGTGTTTGATTCACGTCTACGATTGGTGCACAGCCCTGCTACAGAACATGAAACAACAGCTGACCTCTATTCGCCAGACAAAAACTAAACACTTTGGCTATGGTACCATTTTGACCACATTCTTCTTCGAGAGAGTTCCAGCTTTGAGACCCAGAGTCATCTCGACCATCAGCAGCCCGCGGGACCCAAGAATTGCCCGTTGGGCAGACATGATGAAGAGACTGGGGGGCAGCGAAGTACCCCGAACCACCTGGGACGATGAGTTCTTCCTGTGGTGGGGAGAACAGATCATCGCAGTGGACGACTATCCCTATGTTGGGATGGATTTTCGAGGAGATCCAGATCTAGTACTTCCACCCGGCGCAGCATGGGGAGCAGTCGGTAAGTTTTGTGCAAAAATTGTTGACTTATATGATTTTTTTTTTTGGATTTTTTTTGGATTTTTTCAATTATGTATGAAAAATGAAAAACAAACATGTTTTTGGATTGGATTCATAATGACTGACAATTAAAAATGATCATGTTTCAGATGTTGGACCAGTTCGTCCTGAGGGCCTACCGCGCCACAAGCGCCGCAGAGGTGAGGCGGAAACAGCGGATTCCGACAGGACACTCTAGGCCATGCAGAGAAACTTGGAGGGATTGACCCGCCAAATCCCTATGGCTTCCGTGGAGGACTTTCCGGAAGCCGTCCAGAGACGGGTTGTAGGAGTACCCCGTGACTGGGTTAGACTATTCCGCCGTGTGGCCACTGCAGTTATGTTCTATAGGAACACGACTTCTGGGCAGGGTCCTCAGGAGTAGATAGATTTTATATGTTAGATGACTGTATATTCTTTTTTGAGACTGAACATGATGGGGCATAAGCCCAAGTTTTGTACGGCATTTATGGATCCAAATTTTGTAAAGTTTTTGACACTCCGATGATATATACAGCGATATTTGATGTGATGTGATAAATTTATCAAATGTATGATGTTTTTGATGATTAGAATTTATTGTATTGAATGATTAATATGCCAATCTAAAGCTTGATTAGCCAATGAGTCAGCAAACCAATTGTCAGCTCGAGGAATATGAATGAATGTTAAAAATTTAAATGACCTTTGTAACAAACGTACCCTCAAGAACAATCGTAATAAAATTGGATCTCGTACCCGATAAGTGTTGTTCAACTGCGACACCACCAGCTGGAGTCCAAGAAAACTACCAACGAATCAACACCCAGGGATATTGCCTCCGAGAGTAGATGAATGACTGCAGTGTATTCTGCTACGTTATTGGAAGCAGGACCAATGCAGACCCCTCTTGATACCAACAGCTGACCGGAAGGATAATGAAGCACCCAAGCTGCGGAAGCTAAGTTCCGGGTGTGTCTACTAGCACCATCGGCGAAACCAAAATGACTCATGACATCAACACAACCTGCCAAAGCAGATCAAAAGCATCACCATCTCATCAAAAATCGAAAATCAAACAGATATGTACAAAGCAAAAACTACTATATACAAAGCAAAATGCCAGGCCAAAGCCTAGGCATAATACTTCTTCAGATAGAGCCCATTTCGGGGCTCCGGCAACTCATTCCCTTCGAAGTCAACCAAGGTATACGCGCCTTTCTTAAGGACCTTCTTAACGATATAGGGGCCATACCACATCGACTTAAACTTTCCTGCCCCCAAGGCATCTTTTTCTTGGGCATAGACCAAAACAAGGTCACCTTCGGAAAAGACCCTAGGCTTAACTGCCTTATCGTACTGAACTTTAACTTGGTTTTTATGCGCTTCGTTCAACGTGGCAGCATCTCGACGCTGCTCATCAAGATGTTCCAGATGAAGAAGCCGCTCTGCCAGACTATAAGTGTCAGGAAGAAGCTCAACAGCTAATTTAAGGGAAGGAATCTCGCATTCAATGGGAAATACGGATTCCACCCCGTGGACTAACTGAAACGGAGTAAAGCCAGTTGCAGTTTTAACTGACATCCTGTATGCCCAGAGTGTAGGATATAGCATAATGTGCTAGTTGGATCTATGTTTATCAATTGTCCGTTGAAGAATTGTCTTCAAGGATTTATTCACGGCTTCCACTTGCCCATTGGCCTGAGGATAATATGGAGATGAATGCTCCTGCCGGAAACCCAATTTAAGAGCCAACTCAGCCATCATACTGTTCTGAAAGTGACTGCCATGGTCAGTGACAATCTCTCTAGGTATACTGAAATGAGCGATAACTTGGTTGAAGAAGAAAAGAGCTGCAGTCTCACCATCGTTCCCAAAAGTAGGCATAGCCTCGACCCACTTCGTAAAGTAGTCTACTGCTACGATAATGTACTTATGACCTTTTGCCGAAGGCGGGTTACAAGTAGTATAATCCATACCCCACTTTGTAAAGGGTCCGACAGTAACGACTGGAAAAAGCGGAGCTGGATGAGCGCGCATTTTTCGAGTATACACCTAACAAGGATGACACTTCTTGACCGATTCAATGCAATCTTTGAAAATTGAGGACCAGAAGTATCCTGCACGCAAAATCTTTTGGGCTGTAGCAAGCCCTGATAAATGACCCCCACAAGCTCCACTGTGAGAATCATTGAGCACAGCCTCAGCTTCTTCGAAAGTTAAGCAGCGTCTTAGGATCGAATCAACCCCTCGACGGTACAAAGCATCACCAATAATCAGATAACTCTTGGCTAAGTGACGCAGCTTACGACGCTCGTCTTTCGAAAAAGAAGAGGGAAACTTCACAGTCTGGAGATACACAATGATATCCCCATACCAAGGATCTTGTGGAGAGATTAAAAACAAGTGTTCATCCGGAAAGGACTCATCATAGATCATCTCCTCACCACAAGGCAACTCGGAGATCAATTCCGCAAAGACTAATGACTTCTTGGATTTGGCAGACATGAACTCTAGATCGAATTCCGGTAATATCACAATCCATCTATTATATTTGCCCCCAATCACTCGCCTGCTGAGGACAAACTGAAATGGATTGGCAGCTGCCAAGACATAAGTTTTGCGAAGAATAATATAATGCCGGAGTCGCTGCACAGCATGAACTGCTGCTAAGGCTAATTTTTCTATCGAGGTGTATCGCAGTTCAGGTCCTACCAGTCCTCGACTAAGGTAGTAAATAACATGCTCAGCCAGAGCATCATCCTCCTGAACCAGAACCATACCAATGGTAGATTCTACTGTAGCCAGATACAAAATAAAATCTCTGCTATAATCGGGTGGACTCAGCAAAGGAGCAGAGGTCAATGCCTTTTTCAAGGCATCGAATGAGCGTTGAGCATAGTCGTCCCAAAGAAAAGGGACTCCTTTCTTCAACAGTCTCATATATCCCTTTGTAATCTCAGCATAGTTAACGATAAACCTCAGAAGAAAGTTAGACTTCCCTTGGAGACTTTGAAGTTGACGGACTGAAGACGGGGGAGGCAACCTAAGTATTGCCTCAACCTTGAAGGGATCTACCCTTATCCCTTCCCTAGACACGATAAATCCCAACAGCCGACCGGATGTTACCGCGAAAACGCACTTGTTCGGATTCAAACGAATTTTATAAAAACAACATCTTTCAAATATTTGTCAGAGGTGACCTGGATGATCCATCCTCTTTCGAGAATGAGCAGCTAGATCATCTAAGTATGCCTCGATGATTTTCTTGATGTCGTGGAAGGCGTAAGACATGGCCCGCTGAAAGGTAGCTCCAGCATTTTTAAGACCAAAAGGCATTTTGTTATATGCAAACGTACCCCAGGGACAAATAAATGCGGTCTTATGTTGATCTTCTGGACGGATAGTAATTTGATTATAACCAGAGAAACCGTCCATGAAGGAGAAAACCTCGTTACCGGCACACTCGTCAATAATCTGATCGATGAAAGGTGTGGGGTAATTATCTTTAGGACACACCTTATTCATGTCTCTGAAATCGATGCACACTCGAATCGTTCCTTGCTTTTTATCTACCGGAACGGGGTTTGAAACCCATTCAGTCAGAGGAACTGGGAAAATGAATCCCGCCTTAAGCAGCTTTTCAACTTCAGCTTTGATAGCTGCTGCCTTCCTAGGATTAACCGGACGAAGTTTTTGCCTGACCGACTTAGCGTTTTCATACGTCTTGATCTCATGCTGGACGATAGATGGGTCTATGCCAGGCATTTCCTCATAAGACCAAGCAAAAACATCCCTATACTCTTTGAAAAGCTCGGTATAGATTTGAACCTCTTCATGGGAACATTCAGCTCCAATGAAAACGTTCTCGATAATGTTGGGATTCCTGGAGATGTTCACCGGGATAGTAGGAGAGATCACAGCCATGTTCCCTTCAGCATAAACCTGTGCTAGTGCTAAGGGGCTCAAGACTGGGTGAACAGGTCCAGGAGACTGAGGAATTGGAAAACTTGTTTCGACTTCGCTCAAGTCAGGTAGGAAGTAAGACCAATGATGCAAGTCATCCCACGGTCTATCTATACCTGTCATCGCTTCCAGGATGGCCTCTTCATATGGAAGAGTGGTATCTAGACAATCCTGGGCAGAAGAAGAAGTAAGCGTCCAAGCCGGAGCCACATCACCATCCAACTCTTCCACTGAAAGAGGAGCTGGATCAGATTCTGCAGTGTCAACAATAGACTGATATGCAATCTCAGCTGCAGAAATCGGGAATGCCATCCCACCCACTTGCCCTTCCTCCAATGTGGCAGTTGGGGAAGGTAAGGTCCAAGGGTCTGAAAAATAATGAGTTCGAAAGAACTCTCTTCGAAGGGGAGCCTTGGAGGATGAAATAGCATTAATAGACACCTTAGGAGGAGGAAGATCAAAAGAACCCATCGGGGAAGAATACATTCCAACTCCTAGATTCTCGACAGGCGCCTTAGTATTATCCAACTTAGGCACAGATGAGTCAGAAGGCGCATCCAGGTCTACAGGAGGACAGTCCAGTTGATCCACCGTGACTATCCTCCCTTCGTGGGGGAAACATACAATTCGAAACAATGAGGATGCAATGGCATCCATCTCATATATCCAGTTCCTCCCCAGCAGAAGGTTGTAGTCCAAGGCTGCATCTACTACCTCAACCTCTATGTTAACGGTTTTTCCCCCAACACAGATGGGCAAAGCCGGGACAATACCATGGGGCCTATGAGAATGACCATCGAATGCAGTAAGAATAGTGCTAGATGGAACAGCTTTGGGAGATCCAAGTGTCTTCCAGCATGCGAGAGACATCACGCAAGTAGAAGCACCCTCATCAACAACCATGCGAAAGATATTAGTCTTCCGATACGATGATTTAATATGGAAGGCCATATGATGAGGAAGTCTCTTCTTAAAATTATTCATATCAAAAGTAATCAGAAGAGAATTTTTCGGATCAATAGCCCCAATGGCAGCGAGCAAAGCACTGCGCTGAGCCGGACAAGACTGGAGTACCTCTAAGGCAGACATAGCACAAGGACTCTGCGCCAGATCTTCTACAATCGAGTAGTTCTGGGCAGCCCTCGCGTTCGGATTAATCGTTGACCGCTTAGAAGATGCTTTCGGCATCCGAGGCATAGACTCAATAGTTGGCTTCGTGATGTGAAGCAGCTCAGTAGCATCAGGAACTTCCTTAGCTTTCGAAGATTCCTCTCCGCCATAATCACGGGATCTCGTAGCGACATCCACGTGAGCACTCATCATAAAGATATTCGATGGAATTTCCCCTTCCTGGGGACCTCCAGAGGAAGCCCCAGGATTCTGGTTCGCGCCAACAATCAATTCTTGCCCTTGGGGAAAAGGGTTTGTTAGCACAGCCTGGGAACTAGAAGAACCCTGCTGAGATAACAGGCGCTGAGCATCCTGAATTTTCGGGCAAAGGTGTGTGAGATGGTCTCCAGCACAAAGCTTGCACGGAAACTTCACTTTATTTTTCTCCTTTTGACCCTCACCAACACGCTCATTGGTTTTATTTGCATTGCCCTTCCCATTCTTGCCCTTCTTCTTGTTATTACGTCCCTTCTTCTTCCCATCGGATTGTTGATTTCCTTTGGGTTCGGAAGATTGGACAGCATTTATGGACAAAGACTGGGAAGGTGATGAATCAGCAGGCACAGCCTGACCAGAAGGAGCAGATTGTAAAGACAACTGCTGCAATTGAGAAAGCAGGCTAGCTACACTACTATTGACCGATCCGACAAGCCCGTCACCATGCGGACCAGGTTTGGGTTTCGATAAATCCAACTTGGAGCGAGGAGCATTGGGAAAATACTTATAAAGTACCCCAGACTGAGAATAGATCAGTTCTAACTGCTGGGCCCTAAAAATGGCCTGCTCCTCAGAAAATACCCCAGATAGGGATACATCTTTTGAAATATCTGACTGCAGAGATTTCAAAAACCACTCGAGAAGGAACTCACCTGGAATATGGGCTTTGATAAGCCTCTTCCTTCTCCTCCATTCTTGAATGTGATCAGAAATGTGAGTTGCCTCATCCTGCTTAAAATTAGCCAGGAGTTCGGTCCCAGCCTCATATCTGACAGGCAACTGAAAATGGTTAAGAAATGTGACAGCCAGTTCTCCAAACGTGGCGAAACTGCCCCCAGTGAGCTCTATATACCATTTTGCGGCATTTCCAGTTAAGGTGCGCTGAAATAATCTCAACCTAATCGAGTCATCGATCAGGGAATTCGATGAACACCATAAATGGAAAGTGGTGATGTGGTCTGCCGGATCTTCACCATTCTTACCTTCAAACTTAAGAATATCTGAAGGAAGTTTGGTTGGAACCGGAGGCCATCCTGGACTGTACCGAATCGGGTCATTAGTTAACTTCGACAAGTCTGGCAAGTTTAACGTTGCCAGAAATGGTAATCGAGGCGGAGCCTGAGAATTCCATCCTTGATGGGATGGATTTCCAACATTCTGAAAAGAATAGCCTGGATTTGATGAGGCACCAGGCTGCCAGAAAGGACTCGTAGAAAACGGAGAAGAACCGCCTCCCCACGCCGAGTTACCAAAACCCAGACTAGTTCCCCCCGCTGAAGTATTGACTGAAGAGGAAAGCCCCTGGTAGGGGTTCCACGCATTAGACAGAGGAGAAAAAGACTGATAAGCACTCAATGAAGGGAAAGAAGCATTCCCTTGATGACCCACGAAGAACTGATTCCCTGCCCCAGACGTTGCAAACATAGGATTCCATCCCGTAAAAGTAGTCGAACTTTGCCCCCCAGACCAAGGGTTGAAACTCTGGGTCTGGGACGTAAAAGGAAACGACCCTAAAGAAGGATTGGAACTGGGAATATGCCCAGTCCCAAAGGGGAAACCTTGAAACGAAGCTAATCCACTAGCCATGTTAGACATGGGTGTAGACCCAGCTGCACCGGCGGAAAAGGAAAAAGAGGGATTTCCACTAATGGACATCCCTAAACAGAAGGGACCAGAATGAGAAGCATATGCTTGGGTGAACCCAGAGCCAAACATAGCAGTGCTAGAAGCAATCGAAGATAAAGCAAGAGTGCCCCCTGCCTCGACAGAAGCAGGGGTCTGAATGCCTGCAACACTCACGGTAGAAGCCGCGTTCCCAGTCGTGGCCATCGAAAGATAAGAATAATATGGAAGATCCGGCGGTCTCTCAGACTCCGGTCCGACGTACTGAATAACAAACGGATGATCAGGAGGAAGAGGAGATGGACCTGTAGCTGGAGGCTCATGTATATCTTCTATCTGAAAATCTTCTTCCTGAGGAAACAACACTCGCGAGGTGAGCGGAACGCTCCTCTCAGAACCGACACTGGAATCGACAATGAAACCTTCAGACCTTAGTGGAGGATCTCTCTCCACTGCGTCAGACTCAACAGGGTGGTAACCACCTGCTAAGTCGCTCCTACGCCTTCTCGAAGAAGGCTCTGCACTCTCGGGAGATAACCCCCGGATTCTCCTCGAACGTCGAGGCGCTTGATCAGCCACTTTTAAATATTTATTATATTAGACTCAAAAAAATTGAAACGCTAGGCAAGCTAGGAGCAAAGAGCACTCACTAAAATGAAAATCCCTGAGAAACAACAAGCAAACAACCTCTAAGTATTTCCGCTCCGGGTGATGAGGACCGGACTCCAAAATACAGGAAAGCGAAGTATAGGGCCTTCCGAAAGCAGTCTGGGATGATTAGGGCCCAGAACAACTAGCGAAGGTATCAGAAACAGTTACGCCGACCTCCTAACGACAGCCTTTGCCGGCTCAAGCACCCAAGCTTCGCAAGGGCACCCCCCAGAAGTACTGCTGAAAGTGATGCGACGTCTGCCTCGGGTACCACGGGTATTCCCCCCCGCAGTCACCTGTGTGGAACCTAGGAGTGGCAACTATGGACACCAATCCGTATCAGAAGCTGGGCGGAACGGTCTTGAGGTCAGATTCAGCTAATCGGAGGGGGGGTATCCCTCTTCTCAACCTTCACTTCCCCTCGCGCTTGACTCTCGGATGAGAGCTTTCCCGGTCCACCTCACGGAGTTGGATTTCGCTCAATTAATAAACTTCTATGTTTGTTTGAGCGGCCTTGGAGAGTTAACTCTCCACTCACCTATTCCAAGGCCCTACAACCTAGCTAGTTGGTGATTGACACTTAGTAAAACTTGCTAGTTGATTTTAGATTAAATCGCTTATTTTAAGAGCTGTTATATTAAGTCACAAGGATATGGAGATGAAACCAATGGTGTTTTGATGCAAAAGAAATTAATAAAAACCTGACTACATGCACATGCAGTTCTTTGTCTTTCGATGAAGAGCAATTTCTATACAGGTTCTACGAGACTAAAAATTTTTATTTTTCTTTTCGAATTACAAACTCACACTCACAAAAACTAAGAAGCTAACTAAATGATTCAATGCATCTAATGCAAATCACTACAAGCATGTAAATCCTAAGATGCAAAAAGTCCCTTGAAACAAGGTGAAATTTCTCAAAAGGCTCCTTCAGTTTTAACTCATCTTTTGTTGTCCAGAAAGCCAATTCTTGAAACAAGAACTCTTAATATAAGACAGCAAAAATACTTAACAATAAGAAGAAGAAATCAAATGACAACTTCTCCTCAAAATCAAGCCAAAAACTAGAAGCAAGAAACTTCACAAAAGCTCCAAAAGATATGGCCAAACGAAAATGAAAAACGCAACAACAAAAAAAAAAACAAAACCAAATGTTTTTTGAGTTTTTGAAATGCAAAAAAAAAAAAACAAAAAGCAAAACGAATGTTTTTTGGGCTTTTTAGTTTTATAAAACAAGAGCTCAAAAAGACCAAGCACAACTATCACAATTCAAGCCAAAACGAGACCGAATTTCAAGTACCAACTTCAACTATGCTCCCAAACCTTATAAAGCTAATGATAGCAAGATCAATAAGAGCAACGGAAGACCAAAAACTCAGCCAATCAGCCTAGACGAATAGTGCAAACTTGCTACAACAAAAGACTCCAAAGAAGCAAGAAAAGTTCTTTGAAAATTGCAACAAAACCCTAGCCTATGAAACTCAAGAAAACCAATCGAAAACAAAGCAAAAAACGCAATGCAAAGCACAACAAAAAGATAGGAGCGAGTCAGTGAGCAGAAGCTCTCTGTTCTGATAAAGCAGAACAACCAAGAATGCTCAGAAAGCAATCTTGGAACTCAATCCAGGAGTGCTAGCACCAACAAGAAGACTCTGCCAAAAAGATTAGTTTTTGAACCAACGAAAGAGAAACAAGACTTGAAACCACTTCCTTCACACTCCAGTAAGTACAGAGACTCTGCAGACACAGGCCTCCACAGCCAGAAAGGACCAAAAACACCAGAATCCTAAAAATTCAAAATCTGCCTAAGTATACGCGACCTAGCAGTTATGCAACCAGCGTGTATACGCGTCTGTGTTAAGGGAAACTCGCGTATACGCGGGTCCCTTTAGACAAACTCGCGTGTATACGCGACTGTGTGCAGACAAAAGAGCGTATACAAAGAAAGATAATGAAAAACAAAAAAGACAAGCCTGGGAAAGACACCAAGACTTCAGACTGACTGCAAGAAAGCAAACTGGACTGTAAAAGACAGAAAAAACTGTTGGCAACCTACCAAACAGCTGAAACAACCCAACAGGAGAATCACAAAAATGTGATCCCCAGCGGAGTCGCCAGTTCTGTTTCAGGGAATTAACACCCTAGAGGTTGGTTGGGATTCAACCTCCACAGAGCAGGGGCGTACTACTTAACAGAGACTCACACGATCATGCACATTCATAAAAACGAAATCGAGTAGAATGAGAGGTTTACCCGTTGGTCCTACGTTTGACGTAGATCCACGTGGAGTTCAAACTCCCTGCAACCGTCCTTCCTCCTTCACCTGAAATACAAGAAGAAACCAGCACAAAGGACAAGTTGTACAGTATATTTCTACTCTATATGTTAGTGAGATTCATATGAAACATTAAATAAGTCATCATGAATGCATGTATAACAAATATTCTTCATACATTAAAACATACACTAACACGTTTATTTCGGGAACAGCATGATACTTCTGTATTATAAAAATAGTACGTACAAAAGTAAGTGGAGAGATCACCTGATCCTTCCAAGGCCTTCGCAGACCGTCGTCCGGATCCGTCCAGCCCTTGCCTCGCTAGGACTCCTTCCAAACTGGTGCATACGAGATAACATATAAAGGGATGTGTATCTCAAGGAAACAAGGGTTTCCTACAATGAACTGGGAAAGTGCAGGAGGCACGGGGAATCAGACTTGGATAGGGAATACCAACAGAGTATAATATCAATACTTCTCTCTTTCCCTTAGGCCATACACATGAGGGCTTTTTATAGTCCCTCCAAGTAGTTTCAGCAGTTGGAAACAGTTGGCCACGGGCTGGGGTGGTTGAACTACCTGAGTAACCATCAACCCAGCGCGAAATTAGGGATTTTTTATATATTTTTTAATCATTTTAATGGAATACGCAGAAAACTCTAGCTGACCTCGCGTATACATGCGGAAAAGTATGGGCATAGTCACGTATGAGGGATTTTACACTGTTTTTAAGTGAATTTGTCCAAGTCTGTAGGAATGGGTGCCCAAAAGCCATGTAGCAATCATGAATCATGTCAAAGTGAGAAATGATGCTATAACAGTAACACATCACCTGTCACATTTGCTTCATGATTGTTTTCTTGCTATGTGTCTCCTTCTTTTGCCTTCCGAGATCTACAATCTTTCTTTAGGTGTCCTTTCTTTCCGCAATTCCAGCACAATATCCCCGATATGGACTTGGATCTGCCTTTCCTTGATTTACTGCGATATCTCGAGCTCTTTCCTCTTTCCATTCTTCTTCCCCTAGAATATGCACTCAAAGCATTGCCTGATGTCTCACCGGAGCTTTTCCGTTGCATTTCCTCGCTAAGGATAGCACACCAACAACATCATCAAATTTTAAAGTACTAGATCCAGAGACAGAGTTACTAATGGCCATTACTAAACCATTCCAACTCTCTGGCAATGAGCACAAGAATAACAGAGCTCTAACTTCATCATCAAAGTTTACCCCTACAGAACTTAACTGACTAGTAACTGTATTAAATTCATTTAAATGGTCTGCAACAGATCCACCTTCCAACATCTTCATATTAAATATTCGTTTCATAAGAAATACCTTTTTTGAGGCCGAGGGTTTTTCATATAGTTTCGCAAACGTCTGCATCAAACCCTCTATTGTTGTTTCCTTTGAAATATTGAAGGCGACTGACGCTGCAAGGCACAAACGTACTGTTTCGAGTGCCTTTATATCAAGAATGTTCCATTCCGCATCTGTCATGGCCGCCAGCTTCTTTGTTTTTCCACTCAATGGTAGGTATAGATCTTTCTGATACAGATAATCTTCCATCTGCATCTTTCATAGTGGGAAGTTTTGGTCGTTAAATTTCTCGACCCTAAACTACAAATCATCTGCCATTGCTCCCACGCGAACCATGAACCCTTCTTTCCTGTGAGTTTATCAGCCAAATATACCTTCGGCTCTAATACCAGTTGTTAGAAAATTATATATTACAGAGCAATGAAACACATAAAATATGCGGAAAAATACAAGCACACAAAACACATAAAACCAGAGAGACATAGATATACGTGGTTCACCTAGTTTGGGCTACGTCCACCCCGAATAGCCGGTCCTTCCTTTCTATTATCTAGCAAAAATGAAGAGACAAAACCTACAGTAGATCCACTGTAATATCCTCTGTTCTCTCTCACAGTCTCCCTCTCTGTTTCTCACTCCGAGAATACACGCATAATACACAGCCGCAATACAATACCCTCATATATACAAGGGGGTTGCCTTCTAGGGAAAAAAACCCTAATCTAAACATAAATTCTACCGTCAGATCATTTGCCTAATGAACAACCCATATTGACTAGAAATTACTATACTTTTACAAGGCAATTTTACATCTGTTTTAAGCTTCGGGGGCGCTGCCCCCTAAAACCCCCGCCAGGGGGGGGGCTCCGAAAAGCGCTGCCACCGCCCCTGGACCCCCCATGGCAGTGATTAATTATGGGCGGCGTTTCCTCCCCTTTGAAGGTATAGGGGTCCAATGCTGTGATACAAAGTAAACAAGATAATCAGGCTCCACACCCAACACCACCACGTCATTATCCCACATGTGCGTCGCATTCCTCCTCTACCCATTTGATATGTCAGTCATAAGTCAAATTCCATTGTTTCTCATTTAAAATTTTCACTAATTCGCCTAACATTATTTCCACTGCACTTTCTTCGTCACCACACTGCACGCTTCTGCCATTTCATCATGTTGCTTCACTACACAGTCGCCTCCATTGCATTACCGTCCCCCCATGCATTTTTTTTCCTCACAACTTTGTGTGTTTTGTAGGTTTACATCGATAAAGAATTATCATAATTTGCAGCATCCATTGTAAAAGCCGAGAACGTGTCAAAGGACCATTTTTTCATAGGCGAAATTTATGAAGAAATTCTTGGGTAGCTACTGTGACATGACATCCGTTAAAGAAAGAGGGTTATCTTTGGCAAGCTTCCTAGTGTCATTCAAGGCGCCGATTTCACAAATGGAAACATTAACGGAGCGGCAGAGGAAGATCAGTGGATGATTGAGGAATTCAGCGTTCAGCGTTGAAGATTTTAAAGCTTAATTCAGGATTGGGAGGGCAGAGGGTACAATGCACAAAAAAAAATACCCTCCAAGTTTTATTTTAGCAGAATCTTCTTTCAGGAAGGGACAAAATGTTTATGGGATTCTACTCTATGTCGTGTTCTTGAAGAGGCTTTCACCTAGTGCATTCATTTCAGAAAGCAGGCCACAGAGTACAAACAACACAGCATATTCATTCAGCAGTATGGGCGCGAATGTTTCCACCATTTTGCCTTAATTATGCAAATCAAATGTTCACCACCTACCTCTTTTACTAGGTTTTGGTTTCTCCTATAAAATTCCAGGAGAACGAATGATTTAAGGTTCCAGATTTTATCAGAAAATTATGCAGTGAGAGGCTTTTTGTATACAATTTGTAGAAATTTTGTATGAAGGCTCAGAGCCCATAGGGTCTCAGTGAGGAGGAGTTCTATCTGTCAAAGAGGATTCTGGTCTTTGGTATTTCACGGTCTGTAACTCTCTTTTATGTGTTATTTAATATATCATTTCATATCATCCATCTTTCCTGTATCATGTTTTGGAATGCGAGTGGCTCACTGATTTCTGGTATGGACTCGTCCTAGTTGATGCCCATGCTTGGATCAGTCAAGCGCTTTAAATATGGCTCATGCATGATATTCTGTTCCATTATTTAGCTAACCATACTTCTGCTATATTAGTTTCTTTGGGAGGGTGCTTTTAAAATGTTATTATCATGTATTCTTAGATTGGTAAGCCCATGCATTGTGGTATTGTATATCTGGGTATCAGCTCAATATTAACTAATATATTCTCGATATTTCTTTCACTACATACACCTTCTGATAACTTATGTCTGTGAATTATTTCTGAATCGGCCCGCTTTGCAGTAAACTATCTCTGAATTGTCTAAGGCTTTGTATTAGAGTTTTACACCTTGCCTCTGCAGCATTTCTTTTCCTGTATCAGTTTCTGAGAGTTTGGTCCCATTCTAGTTTATTTCCCTATTTACAGGAGATAGCAGGTGAGCTGAAGTTGAAAACTTCATACATTATATTATACGCTCCTTTCTATGCTAAGATGTCCTAGGCACTGGTCTATCACAACTCTAGGCTGTCTCTAGGAGTGACAACATCTTTCTGGTGTCGTTACCAGGGAACGAAGTTAAGAAAATTTGAATCCCTGGGCCTCGAAAAAATCTAATTCACTCTTCAAGTAGGTGAGTATGGAGAGTTGAGAGATGTAGACCCCTCAACTTGGCAACTCCACATTTTTTATTTGATAAATCTATTTGCAGTCCTAACTCCTCGTAAGCCACACCTGAGGTCAGATACGTCTAAGCCAAATACACCTTCAGTGTCTGACCCTGACCAGATTATACATAGAAGAAATTGGAGGGAAAGGAAATCAGCCTGTTCCGGAATCCCCAAATTTTCTGTAGAAGACTATCCATCCTCTTCTTCTCAAGAAGCTCAAGTTCCAAATCTCGAATCCACTATGGGAGATACTGATTACTACTATTTAGATAGTCCACCCCGAGAGGGTATCAAAAATAAAGGCAGTCTTCATCCTACTCCTGAGGTTGAAGAGGTCAAGGAAGTCACCGAAATATCTGTTGTTAATAGACCATTATTCCCCTCAACACCTCAGGCTGATGTTGAGTACATTCCTATTATTATTCATACTCCACTTCCTCCTCCTCCTCCTCCTCTTACTCAGCAAACTATTGCACTACCCCCACCTCCTCCAATGGCCAATGTTCCGGCTTTCTTGATGAATAAATATGTTCCCCTAGCATTACCCCAAGTGTTGAATGAATTGCCCCATGATTATCTGAAGATCTTGCCCAGATTCAATGGGGAAAATGAGATTGATGCTCAAAAACATCTTGAGACTTTTTGCTCCTTTGCAGAGAACTTCAATGTTGAACATTTAGATGTAGTCTTAAGACTGTTTGTGCAATCTCTTGATGGTGAAGCTCGAAAATGGTTTAATAAATTGGCTGGCCGTTCTATTACCACTTGGGATAACATGGAAGACACTTTTCTCAAGAAATGGGGAGAGAAGAAAGATCATGGAAATTGTCTCATTGAGTTCAATACACTTAAGAAAAGACACAATGAAGGAGTGTTAGAATTTATCAAGAGATTTAACAAATTGTATCTGAGTCTCCCTGCTGATATGAAACCCCATCAAACTGCCGCTAAAGTTGTTTTTGTAGCAGCCTTTGATTCATAATTTGGTTTCTCTCTCAGAGAAAGAAAGCCTACTACTCTGGATGATGCTCAGGCAGATGCACTAGAGCTGGAAGAAAACTTTTCCTCCACTGGTAAATCAAAGGGAAAAGCTGAACAAGATACCAGAAGAAGGGGCAAGGAAGAGGTATCTACCTCTAACCAAGACAGAGACTCAGCCAATGACAAAATGGAAGAAATGAGAAAATTGATTAATAAAATGGTCAAGCTTGAATTGGAAGCTAAGAACTCAACCTTCAAGAATTTCCAGAATGCTCCAAATAGAGGTTACAATCCTCAGTACAGAAGACTACCCCTGCAAATATTGCCAAGGGAATCAAAAGAGCAACAAGATTAGGTACCACACCCATTGTACCTGGAAGGTCCAGAAGATGATCCCACTGGAGATACTACCTATGGACTAGAGGACGCAAATCTTGATTTCACAGATAGAGAAGAAGAGGAATACTCATTGCAAAAAGAAGAAAAGGCTAGAGACACAGAAAACTCAGAGATTTATCACTGTTGTAAGCAATTTTTTGACCTCATGCAAGCACAGCTCAATAGAAGATATGACCTCAGATCTTCTAAGAAGATAAATCGTACCCAAGAGCAAGAAGAAGAGCCACATCAGAAGGAAGCACCTGCTCAGGAGGAATCAACAATGCAGAAAGCCACAAACAAAGGTAAGGGACCTCTAAAAAAACCTTTGCAGTTTAGTGATCAAATTCCTTCCTCTTCAAAAGTAGTCATTCCCCCTAATTTTGAGTCTATGTCAAAAGAATTCAAGTCCCCAGATGAAAATAAATAATCAAAAGAGGTTGTGATAGAAAATTCCCCTCCTGCTTTCAGTCTGCAAAAGGAACTTGAAAAGGTCAAAATCCCAGTCCCCTTGACTGAACTGTTGAAACAGCCAGCATATCAATCTCAAGTCACCTCTTTCATGCTCCCTCCAGAAACACCAATCATCCTAGATAGTCTCAACCTTCAAGAAGAAAGACCCATGGTAGTGTTTGGCCCACATGTTGAGGAATTAGATGCTTCTACTCCTCCCTTTTATGTGTCTCTAGTAATTCATGACCTGCTATTACATAATTGTTTGTTAGATTCTGGAGCTTCCCATAATCTAATACCTTTTTCAGTCATGGAACAACTAGGATTACAAATCACCCATCCATATAAGGATATCTATTCATTTAATTCCAAAAGAGTTAAATGTTTGGGGATGATCAAGGATTTGGTGGTCAATTTGGCCCAAATCCCAACAAAAAGTGTGTTGATAGACATTGTGGTGGCTGACATCCCAGCTCGCTTTGGCATGTTATTTTCAAGATCCTAGGGAGAAAAAATTGGTGGGTCACTCAGGATGGACTTAACATATGCCACTATCCCAATTTTTGGTGGCCAGGAGAGGAGACTGTACAAGGAGACCAGATTTGTCAAGATGGTTACTAAGGCTGACAACTCTGTAAACTCACCAATCTACAGTAAGGAAGGAGATTTCTCATGCTTGATGCTGGAAGAAGATGAATATTATGCTCATGAACCATCCTTCTATCAGATCAAGACTGAGCAGCCCTCAGTGAGCCATGAAGCAGAAATCTGGACTCTTCATTTTGATGGAGAAAATTCAAAAGAAGGTAATGGAGTTGGAGTGCTAATGATTTCTCCTGCAGTCAAATGGATCCCACTGTTTTTCAAACTAGAATATGAAGCCACCAATAATGTGGCTAAATATGGAGCACTTCTGTTGGGATTACAGACAGCTAGGAGCATGGGTATACAAAGTTTAAAAGTTTTGGGAGATTCAGAACTGGTGGTCAGGCAAGTCAAGAATTAGTGTCAGACCAAACATCCTAGGCTAAGGGCTTATAGGAATGAAGTTTGGGACATGGAGGAAAACTTCTTCTTGGCATTCAATATCTAGTTCATGTCCCGAGAACAGAATAGGATGGTTGATTCCCTTGCTGTAGCTGCTAGTACATTTCACCCAACTCAAAACCCACTCTTAAGATATGAAATTGAGGTGCGTTACCAACCATCAATCCCAGATAACATCAAGCACTGGCAGGTATTTGAGGATGAAGAACAGATGAAGAGATTCCTGGAAACAGTAGGTGAATTCTCCAATATGGAGATTGATGCTGATGAAGAAGAGGAAGAGACCAAGGACATTTCAAAAAGAAATTGGGAGGAGAAAATTGCAGGAAATAAAGTTTTGCAGTTGAAGGGAAACATTATACCTAGAGGGTTGGTGCCTCTAGAAACATTATTTGATAAGAATGATGTCCCACTGCAGCCAAGCAAAGTGGTAGAAGAGAATCAGGTAGAAGACCTGAATTTGGGTACTAAGGCTAACCCCAAAATTGTAAAATTGTCCAGAAAGATCCCTGGAGAATATAAAAAGCTATATCAGAAATTTTTTCAGTCTTACAAAGATGTGTTTGCATGGTCCTATCAGGACTTGAAAACTTTTTATATCAGTATTATGCAGCACAAAATTCCACTGAAGGAAGATGCAAAGCCCCATAAGCAGAAGCTCAGACAAATAAATCCCCTGATGCTACCGTATTTTGAGAAGGAGATTAAGAAACTATTGAAGGCCAAAATAATTGTACCTTTGAGGTACTCTGAATGGGTGGCAAACCTTGTCCCTGTATGCAAGAAGAATGGAGAAATAAGGCTGTGTGTGGATTTTAGAAATTTAAACAGAGCATCCTTAAAGGATAATTATCCCCTGCCTAAAATGGATCACATTCTACAGAAAGTGGTTGGAGCTTCTAGGATGTCAATTATGGATGGATTCTCTGGTTATAACCAGGTGGCCGTACTTCCAGAGGATCAATAGAAGACTGCTTTCACCACACCATGGGGTACATTTATGTATGCCAGGATGCCTTTTGGATTGATTAATGCAGGGGCCAATTTTCAGAGGGCGATGGATATTTCTTTTGTTGGGGAGCAAGATCTATTCCTGGTGGTCTACCTCGATGATATCACTGTATTTTCCAAGAATGATGCTGAGCACATTGAACATCTGCAGAGAAATTTTGAGAAACACGGAAGGTATGGTCTTTCGCTTAATCCTTAAAAGTCTTTATTTGCATTAGAAGAGGGTAAACTGTTGGGACACATTGTGACTAAGGATGGGGTGAAAATAGACCCTAAGACGGTAGAGGTTATAAATGGTATTGCTTTCCCCAAAAATAAGAAAGAGGTGCAGGTATTCCTTGGATGCATTAATTTCCTAAGAAGGTTTATTCCTAACTACGCTGAGATAGTTAGGCATATAACAGATATGCTGAAGAAGGATAATGAGGTAAAGTGGTCACAAGAATCAGGGGAGGCATTTACCAGGATAAAGAATGCTTTTGCAGAAGCCCCTGTGCTGGCTGGACCAGATTATGATAAACCTTTCATGATTTTTTCTTTTGCATCACCTCATACAATAGCAGGAGTTTTATTGCAGAAAAATGAGGAAGGGTATGAGCAGCCTATTTCCTTTTTCAGTCAAGTGCTCCGTGATGCAGAATTAAAATACAACATATTGGAAAAGCAAGCATACGCCCTAGTGAAATCCCTCAAAGCATTCTGTGTATATATCTTACAGTCCCACATCATTTCATTTGTACCTGCAGCTGCTGTAAAATATATCCTTATTCACGGGGATAGTGAAGGAAAAAGGGGGAGGTGGATTGCCAAAATACAGGAGTATGACTTAGACATCCACCCTAATAAGTTGATCAAAGGACAGGGGCTTGCCAAAATATTATCTGAATCAAACTATCAAGCCCTGGGCATGAATTTTTCCATTATAGCAGGTGAGGAATCTGAGGAGAAAGAAGAACGACGTGGAATTGGAGTAGCTACTCCAGAAACACATATAAAGTACCTCACCAGTCAGTGGTACAAAGAGATAGTAGAATATCTCCTTACACTCAGCTGCCCTCCAAGTTATGATAAAACTAAATACAAAGCGCTGAGATTGAAATCACAGAAGTACATAGTTGCCAATGGCCGGCTATACTGGCGAGATCCCTCAGGCATCTTACTCCTATTTCTCACAGAGAATGAAGTCGAGAGTATTATAGCATAATTTCATGAAGGGATCTGTGGAGGTCATTACAGCTGGAGAGCCACAGCTCATAAAATTCTGAAAGTTGGCTTCTATTGGCCAAAGCTCTTTGGAGATGTTTTTTCCAGAGTAAGAGCATGTGATAAATGTCAAAATTTGCTGAGAGACAGAAATCGGCACCATTTCCCCTGATTCCAGTGCATGTGGATGAACCATTTCATCAATGGGGTATTGATTTTATAGGTGAAATACATCATCCATTGAGTGGACAACATAAATGGATATTAACAGCCACAGATTATTTCACCAAATGGGTGGAAGCCATACTTGCAAGGAATGCTACAGATGTTGTGATCATAAAGTTCATGGAGGAAAACATCATATCCAGGTTTGGTTGCCCTGCCAGAATAGTAACTGATAATGCACAGGCCTTCAAGTCTGCAAAATTTATGAATTTCTGCCAGCAATACAATATCAAACTGAGTCACTCTACAGCTTACTATCCACAAGGAAATGGCTTGGCTGAGTCTTCAAATAAAACTCTGGTGAGGGCCTTGAAGAAGACTCTCAATGAAAATCAGAAGAATTGGAATTCCCAATTGAAATTTTCTCTATGGGCTAATAGAATCACCAGCAAGAGAGAAACTTGGAAATCTCCCTATGAATTGGTATAAGGACGAGCAGCGGTTTTTCCTGTACAGCTGGCTATACCACTGGCTCGCTTCATGCAAGAAATCCAGGAGGAACCTGATGCTATGATCAAGAGAATCAATCAATTGGTGAAATTAGAAGAAACATGGGGCCAGGTGAATCAGAGGTTAATAGAACATCAAGATAAAATGAAACACATTTTTTATCAGCATGCAAAAGATAGGAAGTTGCAGATTGGTGATTTGGTGCTCAGATGGGATATCCGAAGAGCTGAAAAAGGTAAACATGGTAAATTCGACCCCCTCTGTTTTGGTCCTTCCAAAATTGTGGAATAGGGGGGAAATAATATTTTCAGGTTGGAGAATTTACAGGGCGACTTGCTGGATGCCCCTGTAAATGGTGAATTCCTTAAACCCTATTTCCAGTTCTGACTCAGGCTAAAAAATTCTGGTGTATTATATTGTATATTAGTTTGATGTTTCATCTTTGTTCGGATAATGTGGGTGTTATTAGGAATCGTTAAATGAAAAGTAAGGTCGCTGAAGGGCCGAGTTTTCACAGAAGATGATCAGAGGGTTTGCAAGTTCTCGACACATCCGGGGATGAACGTGTCATCCCCAGGTGGAGCCGATGTTGATCATGTCAAACCCCTATTGAGTTTTTGGCAGGCCATTCCATTTTAACCCTTCAAAATTCTTTTGATAGCCTGGAAAATCCATTATTCGCCTATCGTCACCTTCTCCCAACCTCAGAATTACATAAAAGGGCCGAGAAACCCACCTTTGAAAATATATCAGACCTTAGCCCCTTCGGCCTAGCCCCTTTGCTCCTTTTCCTCCACGTGACCGAAAGCCAGAACTGGGCACCGCCCCAATAAGCACTTACCACAGATACATGTTGGGCATGTTTATAACCGTCGATCTATATAGATTGGACGGCATTCACAGTGCTTCATTGCGCCCAGACCCCACTCTGTTCACAGCTCTGATAATCTGTCCACCGTCCGATTAGCCTACAGATCAACGGCTATAAGCTCACCCGCTCCAGTGGCCCCCGTAGCACACTACTCCAAAACCAAGTGTTATGTATCACACCGCCTTTTGGCGGTTTGCAGTAATTCTCCTTGGGCCAGTGATTCCATACACTGTCTGCCACGCGTCCCAGCATACGGTTCCAAAACCGCTGTTCATCACACGCTATTGTTCGGCAAGAGATGCGCAGCGATATCGCTGTTAGACGTCGGATCTGGAAACCTTCATCGAACAGCCATCACGCGTCTAATCTGCACGAGTTTTAACCAACGGCAAAAGCGCCCCTAGCCCATTGTATATCGCCTCCGATGCTCTTTCAACTGTCGATATCCCCCTGAGATCGGGTGGTCCACATCTACTCACATGCACACCTTGGACCGAGTCTCCCACCACGTCATTATCCCACGTGTGCATCGCATTTCTCCTCCGCCCATTACATATTTCAGTCATAAGTCAAATTCCATTGTTTCTCGTTTAAAACTTTCGCTAATTCGCCTACCAATATTTCCACTGCACTTTCTTCGTCACCGCCCTGCATGCTTCCGCCATTTCAACATGTTGCTTCACTACACAGTCACCTCCATTGCATTGTCATCCCCCCATGCATTTTTTTCCTCACAACTTTGTGTATTTTTCAGGTTTACATCAACAAAGAATTATCATAATTTTCAGCATCCATTGTAAAATCCAAGAACGCATCAAAGGACCAGTTTTTCAGAGGTGAAATTTATGAAGAAAGTCCTGGGTAGCTACTGTGACATGACATCCATCAAAGAAACAGGGTTATACTTTGGCAAGCTTCCCAGTGTCATTCAAGGCGCCGATTTCATAGATGGAAACATTAACGGAGCGGTAGAGGAAGATCATTGGACGATTGAGGAATTCAGCGTTCGGCATTGAAGATTTTAAAGCTTAATTCAGGATTGGGAGGGCAGAGGGTACAATGCACAAAAAACAATACCCTCCAGGTTTTATTTTAGCAGAATCTTCTTTCAGGAAGGGACAGAATGTTTATGGGATTCTACTCTATGTCGTGTTCCTGAAGAGGCTTTCACCTAGTGCATTCATTTCAAAAAACAGGCCACAGAGTACAAACAACACAACATATTCATTCAGCAGTATGGGCGCGAATGTTTCCACAATTTTGCCTTAATTATGCAAATTAAATGTTCACCACCTACCTCTTTTACTAGGTTTTGGTTTCTCCTATAAAATTCCAAGAGAACAAATGATTTAAGGTTCCAGATTTTATTAGAAAATTATGCAGTGAGAGGCTTTTTGTAAACAATTTGTAGAACTTTTGTATGAAGGCTCAGAGCCCATAGGGTCTCAGTGAGGAGGAGTTCTATCTGTCAAAGAGGATTCTGGTCTTTGGTATTTCACAGTCTGTAACTCTCTTTTATGTGTTATTTAATATATCATTTCATATCATCCATATTTCCTGTATCATGTTTTGGAATGCGAGTGGCTCACTGATTTCTGGTATGGATTCATCCTATTTTATGCCCATGCTTGGATCATTCAAGCACTTTAAATATGGCTCATGCATGATATTCTGTTCCATTATTCAGCTAACCATACTTCTGCTATATTAGTTTCTTTGGGAGGGTTCTTTTAAAATGCTATTATCATGTATGGATTCTTAGATTGGTAAGCCCATGCATGGTGGTATTGTATATCTAGGCATCAACTCAATCTTAACTAATATCTTCTCGATATTTCTTTCACTACATACACCTTCTGATAACTTATGTCTGTGAAGTATTTCTGAATCGGCCCTCTTTGCAGTAAATTGTCTGAGGCTTTGTATTAGAGTTTTACACCTTGCCTCTGCAGTATTTCTTTTCCTGTATCAGTTTCTAAGAATTTGGTCCCATTCTAGTTTATTTCCCTGTTTACAGGAGATAGCAGGTGAGCTGAAGTTGACAACTTCATACATTATATTATATGCTCCTTGCTAAGCTAAGATGTCCTAGGCACTGGTCTATCACAACTCTAGGCTGTCTCTAGGAGCGACAACACCTAGTATGGTATTCCGCACTCTTGTCTTATTTATGATCATTATAAGGTTGCAAGGAGGTGCTAGGTTGGTGCATGAATTCACCTACATGTTGGAGCCTATGAACACTTCGGGGTGGTAGGTCGGTCTAGGATGTCAAGGAATCCATTCAATTTACTACTGAAGGAACCATGGCATTGAGGGGTCCTTCCAGTGGGAGATGGAGAAGAATGATTTTATAGAATTCTAGGAAGTTGTACCTTTCATTTCAGTTGGGGTAGAAGATTAAAGAATTTATTAGAAAATCGTTCAGTGGTTTTTGACCCGAAGGGGGTTTTCCACCTAAAATTTTTGTGCCTATTGTGTTATATTGTTTACTATTGTCATGGGATAAACATCAAGAATAATTGAATATTAACTACTTCTATGAAAAGGTTTAGAAGTGATAATTGATAAGAAATTTTGATTCAACCCCCCTCCCAGTATTTCCAAGAGCCATGTGAATAAATGTGTTGGTGTCGAACATGGTAGAAACCACCTAATTATTGGTTAATGATGAGAACCGTTAACAAGCACAAGAGAGACCATCAATAATGACGATGGACCTCAAGGTACAACAACAGAATCTACAAGTGTGAATGAATGTGTTGAAGTTGAACACTTTCAGAATAATTCGATCGGAGGCCAATGATGTGAACCTATTGTCAAACACAAAGAACTTGCTATTGAGACATGCAAGATCCAAGGTACTGAACAAAATTTTCTAAATCACCTTCTCGGATAATGAGCTGAATTCGGCAGGAACTGATTCGTTGGAGGGCCATGATGATTCCCACATCATCGACATGAAATAACATATATCTTAAGATGACAGGATTGATTCAGGATTGTAATATAGGGGGTCATATATGCAGAGGATGCTTGAAAAAAAGGACTTCTCTTGAACATATTGGTGACACGACTCTCGAGTGTGGAAAAAATGGACTCAAATAGGATCATAGGTTATCTTGAAAAAATTGGTAATAAAATGAGAGGCAAACGAATTTCCCAAACCCATGGATCCAAAGTGAAAAATGTAGGATGTCCCCAACCGAAGACAAATTGCAGATGAGTGTCATGTTCAAGAGCGATAAGCTGCCCAAAATACACATAGGATGTTCACTTTCAATTTTCCCTCGTTATTGCTAACGAGTACCTCTTTATTTTTTATAGCCATTGTGAAGAGGATAGCATATGCTGAGCATGTAAGTTCATTCTTTGAATGAATCCATCCTATTAATTTAACAATCCCTAGGAAGGAGGAACTCGGTCTCGTCATGGTGACAAGTCTTTCGTCATTTAATCTTTAATGAGTCCAACGAAAGGGTCACTCGATAAATTTTCATGTTTAAGGAGTTTGAAAAGAAACAAAAAGGAAACTCCACCATGTCCCTTTTCGTAAATCGTATCTCAAATCCTAAAAGGTAGAAAAAAATCACTAATAGAACCTCTTGGCCATGCTTGATCAAGGTGTTCCTTTTTTAAATAGTGAATCTTAGCCCGAAAAAAGGGGTAAACGTATCCTGAGACTACGTAAATTCATTCACTTTAACGAGTTCTAAATGAAAAGTACTCGATAATATTTTCATTTTTTGAGAGTCTGGAAAGAAATAAAAGAGGACTCCCCCTAGAGGAATGAATGGTATAAGGGATAGCAATTGGTTCTACTCATGATTGAATTGCAAAAAAAAAAATAAAGGTCAAGAGGATGGCTAATAAGACCACTCATCGCAACAGTTCCTCAGGAAAGGGTAAAACAACCAAGTGAGAGCATATGATCAGCCAAACAGATGGTGATGATGGAATGAGAAAACCAAGGCTCATATGGTAGAAGAAATAGATAAAGGGGCAATCATGAGAGGTGTAATGAGAAATGGTTTCATTTTTTTACAAGCTTAAAACATGTGGAAACAATATGCATGCCTACATGCCCCCCAAGCTTCAACTCACTCACCTAAGTAGACAACCAGTTACGAACAGGTGGATGGATTGAAGGTTCAATTACAAGATCAAGTGAAAGACTCGAATGGGAATTTATGAGAACGAAGCAAAGACTCAAATTGAAAGGGGATTTGTTTCATTTTTTAATGATCTTGACATAGGAAAGGAACTATGATTATAGGGACCTATTTAATTTTTTAACAAGGTTGACATAGTAAAAGAACTATCCTCATGACACCTTGTTTCATTTTTTAAGGAGCTTGACACAAGACAAGGAATTTTGCTTTGAAGAGCTTGATTTATTTTTTAAGGAGCTTCACACAAGAAAATGAATTATGCTCTGATACCTTGTTTCACTTTTTAAGGAGCTTGGCACAAGAAAAGGAACTATTCTCTAACACCTAATCATGGCCCATAAACGGTCGTGGCTTCCAAGAGGTTCTCATCATATTGGATAACAACACTCTGGAAATCAGGGTCCAATGCCCCCAGTACATGACGTACTATATCACTGACCAGATCATCAGTAGACATGGGGATGGAATGGGTTGCCACATAATTAACTTGTGGCATGGAAGATACCACTGGCATGTAAGGACCACTTAGGGATGACAGTTGATTGGGAGCCAGATTAGAACCAATGAATTAAAGATGATCAATGGTCACAATTCTTCCTTCATGTGGGAAAAATATCACATGAAAGAGAGAAGATACAAGAGCCCCCATGACATAAGTATAGTCATGGCCAAGGAGTAAGTTAAAATCCAAGGGGCCTTGGAAAACCATCACAACTATATAGACAGTATTTCCTCCCAAACTAATATGTAACTTAGGAAGGATCCCTAATAGTTGACTGGTTCCTCTGTTAAATGCCAACATATTTTGGGTAACAGGCACAAGCTGCAGAGAACCAAAATCTTGCCAAGTAGTTGAAGACAAAATACTAACATATGTTACTTCATCTATTATTGTACTAGGTACAAACACATTATAATCCTGTACTGTGATCTCAAATGGCACATAAGAAGGAAGAAAATATCCTGTCAGTCGACTCCAATCAAAGGAAGCGACTAGAATACTTGGAGTGGGTTCCATGGGAATGAGCGAACTTCCCCCTTGTGCTAAAAGAACGAGAGGATTTCCCTCATGTACCTTGGGAATGGGATAATTTCCCTCCAATTCATGGGAATTTGAAGAAACAAAAATAACATGAGTGGTATGAGGTTCACTCTCTATAGGAAAAACATGATCCACTGAAGGTGGACTGAGGTCAACCATTTTCTCAACCAATGGTTTCTCGA
The DNA here is from genome assembly GCA_034641835.2 of Pinus albicaulis. Lineage (NCBI taxonomy): Eukaryota > Viridiplantae > Streptophyta > Pinopsida > Pinales > Pinaceae > Pinus > Pinus albicaulis. Next base: position 90,079,089 of record CM076583.1, read on the forward strand.
GAATGGACTTGGGAGATTTTCTTTCGGAGAGAGTGGGATTGACCAGAGATGACTTATGATCGATTGCTTGACCAACTAGCGGAGGATTAGAGGAAATATTTTGGTAGCCAGCAGGAAGACAAGGATGAGAAGCTATAAGGTTATATAACACTTTGGAGGCTTCATCCATATAAGGAAAAATATGAATGGGATGATTCCCTTCACATAACCTATAGGGAAATTTTAATTTACCATTTTTCCCATGGGCCTTATCACTAGCTAAGGGATTGTACCAGCATGATCTCCAGAGGCTGATGAAAAAGGTTGATTTGGGTCAGTGGACCACACTTCTAAAACCTTTGGAATACCAAGACAATATCTAAGAAGATATCCACCCTTACATAGCTTGCGAGAGAATTTGACTTTGCAGGACTAAATGGAATATTTTTTATTATCAGACGCATTGGTAGTAATGCTCATTTGGTTTCCCCCTTGCTTACTTTGATCCTTCTTCTTCATCCTTTTCTTCTTATTCTTAGCTTCCTTGTTACTAGAATCTATACTTTTACCAGGTGAAGAGAAAAAATGGGGTGAAGAAACAGGCGTAGAAGGCGAGGGGTCAACTTTATGATCGACATGAGGTGACATTGTTTAGGTGAAGGTGAACTTGGTTGAGAATCAGCTTGGACATTTGGAATCATGATGGTTGAAAACAACCAAACTGGAAAACCAATGGTTAATCTCGGGAGGGGCAACGTTGCCATTTGGGGAGTACCAACATTTCCAAATGAAGGAAAAGGACAAATATTCCCATATGAGGGGATTCCTTTATTGGTAGAATTAGGAACTATTGCCATTAGTCTCAACCTAAGATCTACTAAGGAGTTGTGCATGAGTAAGAGTTATTCCATGGGCAGTAAATTTTAGAAATTAAACACAAAATAAATCAAAATGGGGTAAGCTAGGAAAAAAGGTTTACCAAGTATCCGTGAACTACAGAATACCTCCTGGTGAACCAATAAGTATAGGCAAACAATCTCCCCAAATGTTGTGTTTTATGTGTCATGTTTACAAGGAGGATGACTCGGTTACCTACACCAGGCTTGCAACCTAATGGTTCCCTCAAAATATACGTGATGGTACGTGGGAGTCCAGTCTGTAATAGTGTTGTCTAATGTGTAACCATTTTATGAGCGTGCCCAAAATATACTTATCATATATCAATATACTTTCATGCATGGGATGAGATATCACCCTCAAATTGTAACGCAGACCAATAGCAACAACTCCTACATTTAACGATGTTGGAACACATCTCTAGCCTATACCACTAAATATTCTCATTAATTCCAATGCTCCTTAAGTTAAATTAGGTTCATTTTAATTTGATCTTGATTAAAGTTTCAGTTCCAAGGCTCAAAATGAATTTCACCTGAATCCTTATGGTGTTGACTAAATGAAAAAAAGAAAGCTTTCAATTTTGATGAATCCTAAACTATTTAGGGAAGATACACAAGCAAGAATTCACTCAATGCAGCAACAATAATACCCCCCAAACTAGTTGAGAGTTACAAAATGAAATGATTTTCAATTTAATTCACTTTCCCAACAAATGCAACTTATTGAAAAATGAAAATGCTTTTCCTTTCACTAACATGCATGCATTTTTTTTTTCACTTTGAACTATAATAAGAAGAAAAACAAATGAATGAAAGAAGCAATGCAAAATCCTTTAACTTTTTGTTTCAATCAAACCAAAAAAAAATAACTTTAAAGAATGCACAAATGAAATGCTTTTCACTCTTCTTAAAACGAAAAAGGTAATCCAAATAAATAAAAAAAAAATGCAAAACCACTTCCAATTCCTTTTGAATTTCGACAAAAAACACAGCAAGGAGATCACTGAGATCTCACAAACTCCTTCAAGGGTCACGACACATTGGAAAATAAAAAGGGAATATAAAATATTCCTAGGACTGAGATCAATGCTTCTGTGCTAAGCAGAAGGGTGTTGAAAGGCAAATCAACGAGAATGTACTATATAGGAAAATGCTAATGTGTAGACAGAAAGTGCATTGGTTGCTAAATACAAGGAAAAAATAAAACTATTCTCAGAAAAACACCAGATCTGACACAGTGAAGTGAATAACAATCCTTAGACAAGTTGACAGATGCCTAAGCAGATTTAAATTTCAAAAATCAGTGAAACTGATCCAAGATCAGTTCGGGGAAGGAGGACAAAAAGGCTAAAGCTCCCTAGTGGAGTCACTAGTTTTGTTGTCAAGATAAATCCCCTCTACGGCCAGAGGCGATCTCTCTAGCCCTAAACTGGGTCTAGCAACACGAGATTATTTCTAATGCAAATCTTTCTTAACTAATGTTTACAATGCAATGAGGAAAGAGATATAAATACCTTTTCCCAAATTCTATACTTGGATCCGTTGATGGTGACCTCAATCGACGATCCTTATAGGCCATCTTCTTGCTAATAATGGCACGTGAATACCAGCGGATGATCAAGAGACAACAAAAAACGTGATACAATACATAATAAACATAAACACCAGCTATGTAGCAGATCAAGGAGTACCAGAATATTTGCATAAACATGTAGACAAATATAGAAAGAAAACACCAGATGTTAATATTGATAAATTACAAAAGGAGAGCTTACAACCAGGCCTTGATGTTGGAGGCATCCTTAGGTGAAAATCTGATTCCTTCACTAAAGCTCAAAAATCATTCCTTCGCCTGAGCACTTAGGCTTTATCAAGATGCTAGCATGCAAATGGATGAGAGTTCAGATGAGTCTGACAATGATCAACCAAGCTCTAAACTTGGGGGAATGAGGGATGTGAATTTAGGAAGGGAGAAGAGGTTGGGAGCCCATAAAAGAAAGCAGAAGGCCCACTTTCTAAGGTATGATCCCCCATGGATGAGATGAAGGCTCTAAAATCAAAGAGCTCAACCTTATCACCATCGTTCAACATCCAACTCGTCGCCCTTCAGCTTCTAGAGTTTGAAGCTTCTCCTCCATTTGAGGGCATTTCCAGAAATGGGATCAACGCAGTTTTCCAAGAAATTACGGTGCTGACAGTGCTAGGCCAAAACTGTGAAAATGACATCATCACGGTCATGGCCCCAGGAAAATCGCTGACCCAGGAAACTAGGAATTTGACCAAGTTTCTTCAGTAATATTTCAAGCAAGTCTTCTTTGGATCTTCAAGGGGATATGTTAACATTTTTCTTGATGGTGGAAACATTTCACAGGATTTGTCACAGGGAATTTTAGGATCAGGGATGGGAAAATGAGCATGGTGACAAATTAATGTGTAACATTCTAGAAGAAGGATGGGACTTGGAGACTCTTTATTGACTATTGGGTGCTAAAAAACATCATTTTCTGGAATAGGTGCTCGATCCCACACATTGATGACCTTCTGGAAAAACTCAAGGGGGGGAAGTATTTCAGCAAGATCGACTTGAAGTCTGGGTATCACCAGGTACCAATCGAACCCTATGATGTGTGGAAGACTGCCTTCAAAGCCAAGGAGGGCCTTTTTGAATGGTTTGTAATGCCTTTTGGGTTAACGAATGCTCTCGAAACCTTCATGAGGCTGATGAAATATGTCCATTCACCAACTCATTTGTGGTGGTGTACTTGGATGACATCCTGATCTTCAGCTAGACTTGGGAAGAGCACCTCCACCACATCTGAAAGGTCCTCCAAACACTACAGCAACACAAATTGTGTGCCAATTTGGAGAAGTGCGCTTTTGGCATAACCAAGGTTCAGTATCTAGGATACATTATTGATGAGTGGGGAGTGCATGTGGATCCAACCAAGATTCAAGTTATTTGGGATTTGCCAACCCCAACCACTCTAATAGAGCTCCCCAGATTTTTGGGTCATTCCAATTTCTACCGCAGGTTCATCTGGGGATTATCTCATATCACTTGGCCCTTGAGTCAAGTCACCAAGGGAGGAATGAAAGAAAAAATATTTTGGTTTGAATCTCATCAAAAGGTGTTAGTAGAGTTGAAACATCGCCTCTGCTTTACACCAACACTCACATTACCAAACTTGTAACAACCATTTGAGATCGAGACAGATGCCTCTAACTCTGCTACTGGAGCAGTTCTTACTCAACAGGGGCATCATGTGGCATATTTCAATGAGACACTTTTTGACACAATCCAGAAGTATCCCACTTATGAAAAAGAGATGTATTCCATTATGTAGTCTTGCCGAAAATGGAAGCATTACATTTTGGGGAATTAAATGGGCATTCACATAAACCATCGACCCTTGCAGTTCATACAGACACAAGGGAAGTTGTAGAATGATCGTCATTAGAAGTGGTACACATACCTGCAAATTTTCATTTGAACATCAAGTACAAGAAGTGAAACACCAATAATGTTGCAGACTACCTCAGTCGACCACCGATGATGGCACTAACCACCGTGCTCAACTCTTGTGGGAACAAGAATTTCGATTGGCTGCTTCTCTACATAAGAGATCCAGAATTCGGCCACACATATAATATGCTCATAGAGGGTAAGAAAGTTCCAAATTATCACCTCCAAGATGCACTGTTAGGTCACCTAGGACACCTTTTTGTTCTTTCAAGAGAGCATGCCAATATTGTTTTGGAAGCACACTACGGTTGGGTAGTTGGTCATTTCGAGGTCAAGAAAACAATGGCAATACTGTAGAAGTATTTCTATTGGCCGATTCTTCGATAGGATGTCAGGAAGTACATCAGATCATGCACTGCCTATGCCATTGTTAAACTGACCATCAAGAAGCAAGGTCTCTATACTCCGCTGCCTACCCCTAGTCGACCTTGGGAATTCATCTCCATGAACTTTCGGGCCTTCCTTCTACTAAGTATGGAAATGACTGTGTTTTTTTGGTCATCGACAGATTCGAGAAGATGAACATTATGGCGGTCTGCAAGAAGAATATCACAGCAGAAGCCACTACTAAACTATTATTTGAACAATTTTGGGTACACTTTGGGATCCCACAATATATCATCTTAGATTAGGACAACGTGTTCCTTAGCACATTTTGTTCTAGCCTTTGTTCGATGTTAGACACCAAGCTCACCAAGTCGACAAATTTCCATCCCCAAAAATATGGACAGAGATAGGTTGTCAACAGGATGTTAATACACATTCTGTGCATGTACAACTCAAAGAATCCACGCACATGGGATGAGAGCCTCCCCTATGTACAACACAGCTATAAACGGGATCTCCAAAGCCCAACTGGACAAGCCCCTTTCAAGTGGGCTTGGGATTCCAGCCCCATGTCCCATTGATGTAGCCATGCCATTTGCGGCTACTCAGGCAGATTCAACTCATGTCTAGTTTGAAGCAGACAAGGCGATAAGATTCATTGAGCCCATTCAATGCATCCTCCAACAATTTCATGACATATTGGACAAAGCCAATTCTAAATACAATTAGCGATATGATCATCATTATGCACCACATAACTTCTAAGTGGGCGACAATGTGTGGCTACAATTCCAGAAGGAGCCCCTCATTGGAAATTACCGCAAGCTTTGCCCACTCTGCTATGGGTTATACACCATCACCAAGGTTGTAGGGGAAAATTCCTTCAAGCTAATTATTCCACCATTCCTTGGTTTTCACCCTGTGTTCAATGTGGACCTCCTTCGGCCCTACTTTCCACCTTTACTGGACACATTCGACATGGAAGAAAAACTCACACTAATAGATTTAAACCTGAATTGCATGGAACAAGCCAGAAATGATCAGATCATGGACACATAGATCAAGAACACCCACCAGCAAAATATCTAGCTATATCAAGTTGTCAAAGTAGGCCAACTCCTTCACTAGGGCAAGTGGTTCACCAGGGACTAGGTTCTACAGAAATTTCCTCACCTCATGGAGGCTTTGAATGTAATGGGGACCATTGCTTCCAAAGGGGGTAGGAATGATCCAGGTGGATATTGGTGGAAACCCACCTATCCCACCTAGACCTCTAGCCAGTTTCATCAGTTTCCTTATAGCAGCATTTACTATTTTTAGCAGTTTTTTGGGTCCTAAACTTCTGGGGCAGTTTTGACCCCCTAAATGACTTTTTTTTTAATTTTGTAGCAAGACCATAGCTACAGGTATGGGACTGTGGAAAAACATATATTACTCGGAGAGATATTTCTAACGATATATCGTACACACCAAACAGAGATAATATGACCAAGTTATGACCCCGAGAAGTTGGTTGCCCAACTAACCCTAACGAGGCCCACAAACTCTTGGTGTGTCGTCTCTTGGGGTTAGGGTTTTCCTATGTTGTTCAATAATAAAAAGGCCATTGACCCTCATTGTAACATAGTTCATAGGCCTGTAGCCGCCACATTTATTCTCAGAGATAAGCTTCCAATGCCCTAACTAGTTTATTTCCATTATCTCTGTAAGCATATGTTAGTTATTTGATATTAATGAAATGAAGTTTTATTTCTACTGCATATATTTGTTTATGTTTATTTCTATATAATATTGTGTTTATGCATAAGTAAGGATCACAAAATTAAATAAGTAGCTCAAAATATCAAATAGAAGGTGGTATGATATCTTATTGGAATTAATCTAAACATGTGGTCATAAATGAACGTTGTGAAAGAACGGGACCTGTATCCATAATATTGTTTAATATTTTTAATAACCAATGAATATGCAACTATTTTATCCCTTTCTAAGTCATAATCTTAAAAACAAAATACATATTCAACCAACATTATTATTAATAACAAAAGAGGATACATAATACATGCATACTTCCTTGAGTATTGTATTATCACTAAATGATGAACTATTGAAACCACTTGTTATTTAATATCCATCAGCATTGGAAATGGATGTTACCCCTAAGAAAAAACAAAGTGCAATAGTAGCTAAAATACTTAGTTACTCCTATTTGTGCACATGAGTGGCTAATCATGGACAAGAATTAGAGGAGGGGAAGGGAGGAAGTGGAATAAGGGATCTAAGAGGTCGTTGCAATGTTGGGGTAGTCCTGTTAATTCTTTCTAGTTTTGTCTGTAGCACAAGCCTTATAGTAGAAGATCATATATTCCCTATGTCATTTTTTATTTATTGCGTTTAGGATGGAAGAATATTCTACCAAGAAGAAAACAAGCAACTATGTGAGTTACCTTGGAGATTTTCCTAAAAATAAGCTCAAGTGAGAGCGTGAAATCAACAAATATATGTTCAGGGCTAAAAATTATGTTTATATGGTAATAATACATGTCTTTTTACTTTGTTTTCTTTGTTTTAAAATGTTTAACAAAATGGCAATATAAAAAATTTACACACATATAAAGAAATCCATATATATATAACATTTTCCTACTTTAAATTAAAATTTATATGTAGTCTTTATAACCGAATGCCTAAAAAGGCATGCTGAAAACAATAAACATTTCCACACCAATTAGGAAAAAATATTGTAAGTATAACATTCTAATGTGAGTTGATACTGGAATGCTTGATTGTTTATTTTCTTCACATCATAACATAAATCCCTTATCCAAATGACGTTCAACCTATTGTGATCTTATCCCCTTTAGTTGTACCACGAGTCTCGTAATATTCATTAGAGGAAATTTGAGCCTAAAAGTGCCCATGATATTTTCATGTGTTTCTCATGTCATAATATGTAAACCAGTCAAAATCATTTAAATTTAAAAATAGGTACATGTAAATATTTTGGAGGGAAAAGAAGAAAAACAACTTTTTGTAATTGTATTTTTGCCTTATCTCCTTATAGGTTTACTCAAATTTCAAGCATATACACTATTTGGATGAAAAATTAAATCCCACATCCAATGAGTACCCATTATGCATACATTTGAGCCTAAAATTTCCCAAACACAATTTTCAACACGTACATCCACACAAGGCATGCAACATCGCAAAATATATACACCCACACCTGTTGTCCAATACAACCCAATACATATACATATATAGAGTACAACACAACGAAAACATATGTCACGATACAATGACTACACCATGCACATACATAGTACCGCATGCTAAATAGATCAACTAGATGACATAATCAAACACTCAAAATAGTCAAGCACCAAATATACGATATAAAAAAACTCATACTTCAATGAATCTCAGGGTAGGCCATATTTTCTGCACAGTAAATATAGATTAGCAAAATATAACTTCACAACACCTCAACTCAACATAAATAAGATAAATATATCCATAAAAGTAACCAAATAACATGTTCACATCATAAACTCATAATCAATTTTCATTCATACATAACAATCACATATGCACAGTCAGCCTAAATTATTTCAATACAATATCACAGTTATATTGATTCATACATGAACCTAATGACCTAACCATCTACATAAGCCAATCCAAGGCAATATGATACATATAACATCAAGATATTAATGAAATAACCCTATTCCTCAAGTTACTAGCATATACCAAGAACAAGTTGTATACCATGCTCATTAGCAACATGTAACCTAATCATCAATCTAAATATACAAAAACAAAAATTAACCTATAATATACTCATCAACAACATATAACATAATCATCGATTTATCTCATCACAAAACAAAAATAATAATTCATATAACCACATGTTACTATTACTCATGACTATCTGACACATGTGCATATAAATACACTAATCAACTGGCATCTATATGTATGTAACCATAACAACAATAGAATGAAATGAATAATCATAACCATAATGCATATAACAATCCTTAACCTACATACCTACATGCCCAACATCCAAAATTGTATGAAAACATGCTCTTGCCTCGAAGTCCAATGTTGCAACTTCACCTTGATGGTCTGCATCTCCTGCTCTATCTTAGCCAACACGTTAGCACCATAACATACCAATATCATCACGATGACCTAATCTCATACAATGACATTATGCACAACAACCTTCGCAAAACCAATGAAAAATTAACCATATGCACCCACTTGACATGTATAACCAATCATGAACGACTAATGCATGTCCCACATATAGCATCTCATAAGCAAGCTTACATGGAAAACACACAAGCATGACCAATATGTGACCTAGCATAAAAAATCAATGCATGTACAATATATAGAAACATGTGAGCAAGCGTGCATGAACAATACACAAGAATGAGCAACACATAACCAGTCATACACTCATGACAACATGTTGACAACAACACCATCAAAACTTCCATGGTGACACCACTGCCACCATGGCCAACACAACACAGATGCAACAAGAACACATAGGCCACAAGAATACTAAACACATATGAAACAAACATAAATGGATGATCAACACACCACCCATCGGTCTGAGAGTTGAACTATGCTCTGATACCATTGTGTGGTATCAGATATCACACAAAGAGGCCAGAAACCAAACACCACCATCATTCATACCAAAAAATAACATAGAACATAAACATTAGGAACATATATGAAATTGACATGTATGCACAACAAACACACACAACCCAAGGAGAGTGCAACTTGGCTTTGATACCACTTTGTAACACCCTCTTCCCACATCTACCCAAGTAACCATCCAACCAAGGTAAACATGTGATGAGAGGCTACTAATATGAGATTCAACATACTAGATTACCTTAAGGAAGTGGAAACCACATAAACACCAAAAACACACCTTACACTGCATCAATGAGATCCCCAAGAGGTAACCCAACCTTCCAGGGCCCTATTCCTTGAGGGGGAACTTATTTTTAGAAACTTTGAGGTTGAATCGTAGGCTTGTAAGGGTAAGGTAGCAGATATAGACCCTATAGCCGTGAGATATCCTTGTCCAGGTAGAAGCTAAGGACAAAACAAAAAAATTTCCGCCTATAGCTCCAAGATTTGTGCCACATTTTCAGTGCCTGAGCCCAGGTCACTGCCCAAAACTTCTTGTAACTTCAGGAGAGGGTAAATAACATTAAAAAAAATATGGAAGAAATCACATCAATCGGAACTGATTCGACCCCACCCAGCCATGACAGACGTTTCTTCAAACTTGTCACAAATATAGCATCTACATATATGAACAAAATATTTAAACAAAGGGGTCTCCTTCTTATCTTAGAATGGCTAAGAAGCATTGGTCCCATACATCATAAGCTACCATACAATCATTTTTACTATAGATACATTGTATATTCTTTTTCAAGTAAAAAAATGGAGAGAACCACACCTCACCACTGTCACCATACATGCTTATAACCAACATAATGCCAACATAAATACCATGGAGACATTAGCAATAAAATCCATATATAAACTAGTGCTTATACTCATCAAATACCAAGGCATTGAACCTTTCATTACTGAATGTAAAAACCAACCTGAAATGTGACTTCCACATTCCACCTGACCATAAACATGATTAAGCCAAATCTCACTTCAGCTAGTCATCCCCGTTCCATATTCCAAGCATAAATGTGAGACTTTATCAAACACATCAATCAACACCAAATCAGGGCCCCAAAGACTAAATTTTATCAACACCAAACCAATGATTCCACCTCACAATCGGACATCACTAAGTGTCACATATTGGTCTCCATCCAAGCTACTACAGTGCTCCATAGTGTTTGTTCCAACCAGGGCTTATAGGAATAGTAACTCAACCCCAATTTTTACAGTGCTTTCAGAGCATTTGACCAACCAGGGCTTCCAACACTAGTAGGTCCGTCGTGTTTCCAGAGAATTTTTCCAACCAAGGCTTCTAGGAACTAATAACTCAACCCAACAACTAAAGGAATCATGAGAACCAACCAAAAAACATCAATGGAAATAAACCCACAACACCATGTCTATCCAGGAAATGGAAAGGTTGGGAAATCCCCATGCATACACCATGCATGCCAAAACTAGTGAGGAAAACATACTTGCAACTCGATACATGCACTTAGAACCTATTGTAGATGTTGATCTTGATGTCCTCTTGCGCTTTCCTACTCTTCCTTTGTTTTCTTGATCAAAATATCCAAGTATGTCACACTCTTCAAGAGTGCTCCAAGAATATTCTAAGTTCTCAATAGTATGATAGAGAGAGAGAATAATGAGAAATCCAAAACTAAACTGACTAAATCTTACCCACTCATCCCCAAAAGCCTTTTTATAGATGAGGCCTTTATTTTCTTCATTTTTCATTATTTTCCTTCATTTTACTCCTCACATGCAACCTGTGACCTTTCACCTTCCTTTTCTCCTATTTTCCATTACTTTCATAAATAAAATTGCAATTAATGCCTCATGCCTTTGTAAACAATTTTCCATTTCATTTATCCATATAAACTGAATGAATACCCACTAGGATGTTTTTCCCAACATTCAGCTTGAAATGTACGTCCCATCACCATGGTCTTATATATATTTTTACATGTATTTTTTCTAGGGCTGTTACAGGAAACAATCTTCTCCAAGGATCTATTCCCTCCAAAATTGGACAATGTCCCAGTTGGAATCGATTGATAGTTAATAACATTAATCTCAATGGTGTTATCCCAAATTTTCTTATTTCAAAGCCTTCTATAATTTCTTATTTGGATTTGAGTAGCCATCATCTGGAAGGAAAAATCACCTCAAGCCTTGGGAATGTAATAATAACATATATATATATATATATATATATATATAGACCTGTTAATGAATAATTTGATAGGAAGTATACCAAGCTAATTTGGGCAACTATCAAATGTGGAAGTCTTTAAGTTATCCTCAAATCGCCTCGTTGGTTCTTAGCCTCCTTTAGGCGATTTCAAACAACTTCATTTCCTTGATTTGGGTTTTAACCTTTTGAATGGTTCAATATCAGGTACGATCTCAAACATCACCAGAATGGAGCATCTTATTCTCTACGAGAACCAACTGACTGGGAGCACTCTAAAGGTCTTCTTCAAGTTAAAACAATTGTGAGAATTGAATCTTGGAGGAAACCAGCTAGGAGATTTTATCCCTCCTACACTCGGGAATCTTACAAGTCTTTTGATTGGATTAAATTTGAGCAGAAATAGATTAACTGGGTAGATTCCACCAAATTTAGGTAGTCCTAATAAGCTTATAAGCCTCGATTTATCTTACAATAACCTAAGTGGACCTCTTCCATCTTCCATGGATGGTCTTGTTTCATCGAAAGTACTTAAAATGTCCCATAATCACCTAGAAGGACCCCTGTCAAAGTCATGGTTGATCTTTCTAAAGTTCCCCCCCACCTCATTCTTGGATAATCCAGTACTATGTTTGCCAGAAAAAACCCTTCACAGAACTCGTCAAAGATATTAGAGTAGCCAAATCCATTATTCGGTCTGGGAAAGGAGTTGTTGGCCTGGATGAGATCGATATCCAGATTTATATAGTTTTTACTTTATTAGAAATACTAGTTTTTAATGTTTAGTGATTTAGTGTTTAAAAATAATAGAGTTCCAAATCGCTTATTCCTTCGGTGTACCTTTGCACCTTTAGGGGAAATTTATAGTATAATATATTAATAATTTAATTCACTGGCACAGGGACTCACAACAACTAAGTGTCCCACTAGACATCACATGTGATTAATGAATATGAGAGGATATTACAGTTCTTTAACATGCAGGGAACTTTTAATATCCAAAGGGTGAAGGAAAATAGGCACTCACAGAAAAGTACCAGTGGGAGGGAGAAATTGAGCAATTGTGGGATATGAATTCTTCAAATAAGAATGAAATGTCTTAGCAAAGATCATAGCGTACAATCCTTTACCAAGAGGAATGAAGGATGCCCACATCGACATTAAATGAGTTTGGTGGAAAAATTAAGGAGAATAATTTGCATCAAAGGAGACATCAAATTGGAAAGAACATTCAAGAGATTTCATTGTAGGAAGTGTCTCTTGAGGAGGTTGAATTTTATTGGTTAATTAACAGAAAATTTCTAAAATATTGGAGCACGGAAAAGGCTTGGTATACTGGATTGGTGAAACACAATTATCCCACACACAAACTACATCGTGTTGTTTATGAAAGAATGGGTTTCACATGAGTAAGATAATTTCAAGATTAAAATTCTCTTTGGTAGTGAATTTTCAATGATACCAAATAGTGTTATTGGGTATTGAGAAGAGTAAGTGGTGATTTAGACAATAGAAGTATAGATCCTAACATGAAATGTGGCATTAAAGGTTTGTAGAAGGTTGCTACTTATTGTTTACAAAATACTAGTATTGTATTGATAGTTTACAGAAGAAAACGCTTTTATAAAAAATCGTTAGCAACCTGCAAACATTTAATGTCAGCTTTACTAGTCTAGACTATGTTCTATACTTCTATTGTATAAATCATACAAAATATTTTACTGAATATTGGTTATCGTTAAAAAATCACCACAAAGAAGCATTTTAATTTAATCTTGAATTCATCTTGCTCATAGTAGTTTACCTAATCCAAGTTTGCAACCAAATAAAATAAACTACATCTGAGTCTTCCAAATGTAAATTAATTCTATGATTAAGACAAGTTTAACTTAAAAATTAACCATTTCAATAGATTCTTCTTGAACAAGTTAAACTATCACTCTAATACTTGAGCTAGAATTCACCCCTAAAAGGGATGCTTTACCTTGTTGACCAATATATTCTAGTGACCTTAAAAGGGACTCTTCACCTTGTTAACCAATATATTCTAGTTATTGGGGGCTATAAATGTGTAGTAGGGGGAGTTATAAGTATTGTGGGCTATAAGAAGTATTCCCTAAAAATAGGGAATATCTATTAAAAACAAGATTAGATTCATCTTTAACACAAAATCTACTAAGCACTCAGAGGGATCAAATATCTTTTCACTCTAAAAGATGTTTTCATACCAATAGAATTGATCCCTCTTTTCCATTGGTAGATCCAGAGTTAAGATAGATCTAAGTTAGTTTAATTTTCCCCTTTAAATATGCTACATTATACATGAATATCATGTGTCAATACCATGGGTTCTCAATACGGGTCGTTAATATTTTTACTTTTATAGGGTTATTTTAGTTTCCTCATTTTTATTTTTATATTAACCTGTTAAAATGTTTACATTGCACTACATTAATCTTTTTATTTAATTTTATTTTTAAAAATTTATTTTATTGCGTTGAGAGGTACTCTACAACCCAGTATGGGTAGATCTCAGGTAAACTCTTAAACATGTAAATGTAAAGTAATGGTAATGTTTAACATTTAACATTTTTAATCTAATATTGCGCATATTTAAAAATCAATCTAATTATTATTATGTATAAACACAATATAAATATAAAATATAAAGAGGTACAGTAAATAAATAAAAATATAAATAAAAAAATTATTATTATGTATAAACACAATATAAATTTAAACAGTAAATAAATATAAATATAAATAAACCGGAAGTATGGTGAATAAATAAAATCTCTTTTTATACTCTTTTTATACTTACTCCAAGGGTATAAAACATTTTTTTTATATTTAGTCCATAAACCTCTTTATATTTACGAAAACTTTAAAAATAAATAAATTATTTAGGTGAAGCTTATGGGCCAAATACCATTTTAATGCCATCAGATAAATACCATGGGCCAAATACCATATTTAAAAAGATGCATGGTAAATAAATAAATAAAAATATATCAAATAACATTAGAAATAAACATCTAATTATATACCAATCCTATGGACCTACCTGTTGATCAACATTTGTCATTGATGTCAACCCAAGCAACACCAGGGGCTAACCCAATATTGCATGGGAATTTTGACCTACCAAATTAATATATTATGGTTCAATAATGATTTTTATGGTTTCTACTTGTCGAGATGTTTCCGTTGATATATGGCATGCCATGTAATTCTTCACGGTTTGAGAGATATTCATGTTTGAAATATGTACCCCCATTTAGTGGGCTAAAACCCCATAGGGTTGGGGCATGGGTCATTGAAAAGTAATAATTAATATTTTTGAAGCTCCTAAAATCCCTCCCACGTTAACTTTTTGAAGCCCCTCTCAACTTAAGCATCTATATAAATTGTGATTTTCATTTCCTCCTTATGCAAGGGATTTGGCTATCCAAAATAGGTCATCGTAGAATTTCCGCTCTAAATTTTTCTCTACGAAGGTTTAGAAGCTGAAATTTTTATGAGGTGAAGTTGAAATCCTGAGGAAGCTTCTATAAAAGGTTCAGATCAAGGTGTGCAATATTTTTAGAGATACAATCTGTGGAAGTAAGGGTTTTTTCAGGCTCCTGAAATTCATCTAAAAGAAGTGACCTTGGTAAAACGTCATAACTCTCTCTTTGAGTATCGGATTGGAATTTTGTAAAAAGTGGTAGATAGTACACAATATTTATTTTTTCCTCTATCAATTTTAGGGCCAAATGAAGAAACAGTGACTCGTGGCACGCTGTACAAGTGTGCTCTGCTGAAACAGTCCATAATTAGGGCATTGTGAGAAATTGGGTATAACTCTCCCTTGAAGAATCCAAATTGGGCAGACCTGTGGCATTGGAAAGACGACTCATAGGACTACTACAGGACCAAAAATCCGATATTGAGGATCTGAAATAACAGAGATACACCATATTCAATATCGCGCTCCTAGAAGGAAAGAAAAAGCTAGATCATGTGTTGTCAAGGGTTGCAAAGGACCAGACTTTCTATGGTAGAAAAGCAAAGCAAGGTGCAGCAGAGGGTAGCATGACAAGAGCAGCAACCAAGGTGCATAACAGCAGCAAGAATTTCATCATATGAATTCTTTAAGTGGGTAGCACTGCATACAATCATTGTAAAGGTATATTTGTACTAAGCCATTGTAAATACATTATTGTAAAAATTGTACTAGTGTCTATCTACCAAGGGTTGAAGAGGCAGTGTTGGGAGGTCTAGGATCATCACTAGGTGGTTGTGTCAAGGTTGAGGTTATGGTCTAGTATATCTTCTTCTTCTACATCATTCTATATCATTGTAAAGTGGACCATTTTCCTTGGTACGGGAGTCCATTCTTCTTTTATTCTTCTATAGGGTGCTAGGGTGGTGCTAGGGTGAGTTGTAACTCATTGGGTGTTGGGGCATCCGTTCAGTTGACTACTGAAGAATATCGAGCATTGGAGCGTCCATCCAGTGGGAGCTGGAGAAGAATTCTTTTCTAGATTCTAGGAAGTTGGTTCTTTATTTTCAATTGGAGTTGAATATTAAAGAATTATTAGAAAAGCATTAGGTGGTTTTTGTCCCGGAGTGGGTTTCCACCTTAAAAATTGTGTTCATTTGTGTTCCTATTGTTTTCTTTGATCATTGTACAAACACTGATAATAATTGAAGATTAACTAATGCTCTAATTGAAAGGAATATTGATTCACCCCCCCTCCCCCTCCCCCAGTATTTCCAACAATTGGTATCAGAGCTTGGCTCCTTCAATAGCAGTTTAACAGCTGGAAGGAGGTCATGGAGCATACCAATAATAGTGTACCTCTATTCAATAAAAATAACTATGCACTCTGGAAAGGAATAATGGAGGTCTATCTCTTGGCGCAAGGTTACGAAGTATGGGACAATGTTTTAAATGGATTTACATCAACTACGAATGAACGAGGTAAGAAGAATTTGGTAAATGATGCAAAAGCAAAGAATATTATTATCAGTGGACTTATTGAATCTGCTTATCATAAGGTGTTGGGTTGCAAAACTACCAAAAATGTATGGGACAAGCTTGAGAATATATATGCAGGTGACTCAAATGTCAAATAAGCAAAGCTTCAAATCTATAGAGAAAAATTTGAGCAACTCAGAATGAAATAAGATTGCAACATTACTGCATACTTTCAATACATTGGTGAAATAACCAATACTCTGGAAGGATTAGGAGAGCCAGTTGACGAGAAAAATATTATACAGAAGATTCTTAGAACGTTACCAGGGAGATTTAACCCAAAGATATCTGTCTTAGAATACAGTGCAAATCTGGACAAACTCAGCAAGGAAGAATTACATGGAGTTTTCATAGCATATGAAATGAGACTTGATGAAGAAAATGGTACTTCAAATATAGAAACTACATTCATTGCATCTAAGCAAACCAATAAGGACAAACAACCTTCAATTGAAATGACATGCACCTGCAAGTGTGAAGAAAAGGGAGATGATGGAGAAGGTCTTTCAGATGAAGAATATGCTTACTTCACGAGAAAACTACAAATTGGTAAGGGAAAATTCAAAGGTAAACTTCCATTGATATGTTTCAGTTGTAATGAGGTTGGGCATTTTGCAGCAAAATGTCCAAACAAAAGTAATGGCAACTCAAAAAGAAAGAAAGGCTTTAAGAAATTCAACAAGCAAGGATCCAAAAGGAACTTTCTCTCTAAAGAAGATAGCTCATCATCCGATGAAGACAATGATAGTGAAGAAGAAGCCAATGAGAGAGTATTGTTTATGGCCAAGCACAATAAACCCAAGCATAATAAACAAGAGGTATCAAACAACGAAGAAGAAGGATGGACCATAGAAGAATTTTATGAGGAAGCAATCAAGCTTATAAAAGATCTCAAGGTGGAGAAGATCCGTTCCAATACTCTTGAAGAACAAGTTCAAGGTCTCAAAATTGAATTTGAAGAACACAAATGCATTGAAGAGTCACTTCAAAAGAAGTTGGAATAAATCAACCAAGAAAGGGAAGAATTAGAAGCCGAAGTAGTCTCGCTACGTGAGGAAGTGAAGAAAGGAAAAACTATCCAAAACTATGCCAACAACTCAAGGGCATTGGAAGAACTCATCAAAAATCAACGATCTTACAACGACAAAACTAGCATCGGTTACAAAGAAGAAGATGCAGGACCTTCTACAACAAAATACAATGAACCTATGAGATCTGACATGCATGTAGACTTCATTGGACAAGATTCACAAGAACAACCTTGGAAGACAATTCCTCGACAAAAATTCCCATCCAGGTACCAACATATTTTTTATGGCTACTATTATTCATGTGGAAAATTTGGTCATAAAGCTGTAGAATGTTGCATGTACCCTAGGAATGAATACAATTCCAGGAGATCTGTCAAATATGAACCTCCCAGGCCTCAGCGAAACATCAATAGATTTGAACATTTAAGAAATAATATTGAATGTTACAAATGTCGAAACTTTGGACACATAGTCAAAGAATGCAGACTCAAAAATCCTCCAGAAGAATCTTCGAAGCCACAGAACTAACATGGAAGAAGAAGAAGAATGATAATTGTGCTCTCGCTTTCAATGCTCAAAA
The DNA here is from genome assembly GCA_034641835.2 of Pinus albicaulis. Classification (NCBI taxonomy): domain Eukaryota; kingdom Viridiplantae; phylum Streptophyta; class Pinopsida; order Pinales; family Pinaceae; genus Pinus; species Pinus albicaulis. The sequence continues at coordinate 90,097,382 of CM076583.1, forward strand.
GAACAAATATGTGTGGTATGTTGATAGCGGTTGCTCAATGCATATGACTGGAGATAGAAATAAATTTGTATCTCTGAAAGAGAATAAGGACAGAACTGTGTCCTTTGGAAATGATGGATCTTCAAATGTTATAGGATCAGGTACTGTCACTCTTGGAAGCAAAGATGCTCTAGCCAAGAATGTTCTATTGGTTGAAAACATGAATCACAATCTGCTCATTTTTGGACAAATGTATGATCAAGGACACACAATACTATTCAACTCCACGAAATGTGAAATCAGGAAAGGCGTGTATGGTGAAATTGTGGCTACATCAAGTCGAGCTCCAAATGACATATATGTTCTGGATGAAGCAACTAAAGCATGTCTAATAGCTAAAGAGGATGATACAATAATTGGTAGCAATGATGATCGACTAAGTAAGAATTTTGCTACAAAGGTGCAAAGTGATTTCGAGATGTCTTTACTTGGTAAGCTGACATACTTCTTAGGGCTCCAAATATCTCAACAAGAGAAAGGAATATTTATATGTCAAATCAAGTAAATCAAGGAAATGCTCAAGAAATTTAAAATGGAAGATTGCAAACCCATCCTTACTCCAATGGAAACAAGTTGCAAATTGAGCATAGATGACTCATCTAAGGATGTGGATCAAAGGTTGTATAGATCTATGATTAGCAGTCTTCTATATGTAACAGCCTCCCGACCAGATGTTATGCAAGCAGTTGGACTATTAGCAAGATTCCAAGCAGCACCAAAATAATCACATATTAAATATTCAACAGCATTGGAATATCTTCGCCAGAAGCTTGGGATTCTCCCAAGTTCTCATTAGATTTTCAGAATATAAAGGGGGAGTGGAAGTATATTACAGGTCTGCAGGATGGTTGTGTGTTAGGGGGAGTGGAAGTGTGTACAAGTCCGCATGATGGTTGTGTTTCAGGGGGAGTTACCCTTTTCCATTGATGTCAAAGGGGGAGATAATGTTGTAGGAAGAGGTGTCATGATTGCAGGGGGATTACTTGTGTTGCCATCAATGCCAAAGGGGGAGATTGTTGATCAGCGGTTGTCATTGATGTCAACCCAAGCAGCACTAGGGGCTAACCCAATATTGCATGGGAATTTTGACCTACCAAATTAATATATTATGGGTCAATAATTCTTTTGATGGTTTCTACTTGTCGAGATGTTTCCGTTTATATATGGCATGCCATGTAATTATTCACGGTTTGAGAGATATTCATGTTTGAAATTTGTACCCCCAGTTAGTGGGCTAAAACCCCATGGGGTTGGGGCATTGGTCATTGAAAATTTATAATTAATATTTTTTAAGCTCCTAAAATCCCTCCCACGTTCACTTTTTGAAGCCCCTCTCAACTTAAGCATTTATATAAATTGTGATCTTCATTTCCTCCTTATGCAAGGGATTTGGCTATCTGAAATAGGTCATTGTGGAATTTTCGCTCTAAGTTTGTTTATACGAAGGATCAGAGGCTAAAAATTTTATGACGTGTAGCCGAAATCCTAAGGAAGCTGCTGTAAAAATTTCAGATCAAGGTGCGCAATATTTTTGGAGATATGATCTGTGGAAGTCAGGGTTTTTTCATACTCCTGAAATTCATCTCAAAGAAGTGACCTTGGTAAAACGTCATAACTCTCTCTTTGAGTATCGGATTGAAATTGCATAAAAATTGATAGATAGTGAATAGTATTTTGTTTTCTCTCTATCAATTTCAGAGCCAAATGAAGAAACAATGACACGTGGCACGTCGTACAACTGCGCTATGCTGAAACAGTTCATAATTAGGGCATTGTCAAAAATTGGGTATAACTCTCTCTTGAAGAATCCAAATTGGGTCAGACCTGTGGCATTGGAAATATGACTCAGAGGACTACTACAGGACCGAAAATTAGATATTGAGGATCTGAAATAATAGAGATACACCAGATTCAATATCGAGCTCCTAGAAGGCAAGAAAAAGCTAGATCGTGTGTTGTCAAGGGTTGCAAAGGACCAGACTTTCTATGGCAGAAAAGCAAAGCAAGGTGCAGCAGAGGGTAGCATGACATGAGCAGCAACCAAGGTTCATAAGAACAACAAGAATTTCATCATATGAAGTCTTCAAGTGGGCAGAACTACATACAATCATTGTAAAGGTATCTTTGTACTAAGTCATTGTAAATACATTATTGTAAAAATTGTACTAGTGTCTATCTGCCAAGGGTTGAAGAGGCAGTGTTGGGAGGTCTAGGATCATCATTAGGTGGTTGTGTCAAATTTGGGGTTATGGTCTAGTATATCTTCTTCTTCTACATTATTCTATATCATTGTAAAGTGGACCATTTTCCCTGGTACGAGATTCCATTCTTCTTTTATTCTTCTATAGGATGGTAGGGTGGTGGTAGGGTGAGTTGTAGCTCATTGGGTGTTGGGGCATCCGTTCAGTTGACTACTGAAGAATCTCAGGCATTGGAGCGTCCATCCAGTGGGAGCTGGAGAAGAATGCTTTTCTAGATTCTAGGAAGTTGGAGCTTTATTTTCAATTGGAGTTGAATATTAAAGAATTATTAGAAAAACATTAAGTGGTTTTTGTCCAAGAGTGGGTTTCCACCTTAAAAAATGTGTGCATTTTTGTTCCTCTTTTTTGCTGCTATCATTGTACAAAAACTAATAATAATTGATAATTAACTAATGCTCTAATTGAAAGGAATACTGATTCACACCCCCCTCTCAGTATTTCCAACAATAACATGGTAAATAAAAGAGGTATGGTAAATAAATAAAATATAAATAAACCAGAGGTATGGTAAACAAATAAAACCTCTTTTTATATTTACTCCATAATCCTCTTTATATACACTTAAAAAAATGTTTATTTAGGTGAAGCCTATGAGCTAAATACCATGGGCCAAATTATTATTAATATAATGCAAAAAAAACAACATTATTAACCCTAATATTAATATTAAAAGTTTATTATTATTATTATTATTATTATTATTAAATCTAATATTCATATTAATATATTATAATATTAATATTATTAATTTAATAAATTTGGATTAATACAATATTAAATTTCTTCTATTAGAATATATATTAATATATCATGATATATTCTAACTCTAGATATATATGGGAGGGAAGAACAAAGACATAGAGTGATAGAGGTGGAGAGAGAGGGGGTGCCATGGCCCTATACCTGTGGTGATCTTCCAACCATGTATAGTGGGTGCGGCACCAATACACTTTTTCATTTTTACAATACTAGAGTGTATGGACTACACCTAACTCCAACACTTAGTCAATTTTCTAAACAAGTGTTCTTAAAAATGTAACTGAATAAGTTATCTTTAATATTTAATCTTTCACATTAAACATTCATCAATCATCACACATTTACGCCCATAAATACTTGGGAGGGGAAACTCCCGTAAAATTTTCCTAGTAATAATATCAATGTACAATATGTTACAAAGTACAAGTTTACATAAGTTATGCTTCAAAATTTCTTGGTCTGCACACTTAACCAAATTTCAGCCAAAATCGTGCCACAGTCATGCGACAAACTGGCTACCACTTTCCCACAAAATTCTTCCAAAGAAACCCCAAATTCGGCCTCTCCAACATGTTCTTCACATTTTGCCCATCATCCTGGCCTGTTCAACTCTTTCTATACGTTATGGTCACTTTCAGCACTATTTAGCATAATTTGAGTCACTGGTTGACCTTGTATGCATGAGCGTGACTCGTCTTGTGAGATCCTGAACGTAACACGTACTTAGGCGACCCCACCTGCATGAATGCAACCATGCAGTGACCCTAACTGAATGCTTCACACTTTTTTGTGACCTAGTCTGCACGAAGAGACCATGTCTGAACGATATGCATATTGAGTGATCCATCTACACGCTCGGCTGACCCAACCTGCATGACCCAAATTCTTAACCTGTATGCCCACCCTGTGGGATCACCCACAAGCTCCTCTTCACTATTTTAGAGTGAAATCATCCTATTTATGAGGCTTTGAGCTTCAACACCTTCCTGTATTAATATGGCAAGGTGTGGACCCAAACTTCCAATAGTCATGGCCCTTCGCCCATCTCATGGGTCTGTCAGATCACCTCCTACACGTTAGCTTGCCCACATATCATGCGTCGGCCCAACACTTCAACATATCACTGTCGTGTCATCTCAAGTGCATAATCGCTCCATGGGTTCTCTCTATATTTCGCTGATTTTCCATCCATTTGCATATTACACCTTTTCCCGACTCAGCCACTATACCACTTGCTCACACCAAGTGTGGGACATTCCCACCCATGTTTCCCATGTCAAACATCCATCTCATGGGCTCCTTTCTCGAGCACATTCCTACTCGAACGCCCTTGTTGGGTCACTCAGCACACTCTCCGACCAACAGCTCTCCCATCGCACATAAGGGCACACCTGCCCATCGCACGCTCGCTTGTTTCATATCAGTGATGTTCACCCGTGTTGGGCACCTGACTCACCCAAGCACGGTGATGTCAGATCGAATTCCTGACATAATCCCCCACTCTTAATAATGTTTTCATCCTCGAAAACTCTAGCACATCATCTCAAAGTGTTGCTAGCTCTGAAATCTCCAAAATTTCCATGTTTCCCACCTTTTCTCCATCATCACACAAACCACCAAGGATCATTACTCCATAAAAATGTACATGGGAAAACCTCCTCAATCCATGATCATCGATCTCACCTATCATAAATTCCACATGTTGCCTCCATCGTGGGAATTCAATCTCTTCAAATCAAGCTACATGTTATCCTTGCAACATATATTTTTTTGAATCATCATGTATCGTCAATATCATGTGAATTATTGCTTTGGATACTCCAAGACAACTCCAACATATATCATTACACTGACGACTCCCATGAATTGAACTAGTCAGATAACTAGTCCATCCATCATCCAATCCATGAGAATGCACCTCCTCATGATATCATTAGTCATTTTTATAACATTATGTCACATCATCAACTTGATTAAGAATCCTTCCTACCTCTCTCAAAATAAGCCATGCTTAGTTCCATGAAGTATTCCTCCATCTCATCCACAACATGTTGTCCATAAAATATCAAATAAGACATATCCAAGTCCATGAAGTGGCCTCCATCATATCTGAAATATGTCATACATGATGCTAGTTTCCATGTGCTGCAAAAATAGTCACATTTATCTAAGCATCACCATCCATGTATGAGAGGTCCATCTCCCCAAATCAATCAAGAACTCCTCTCATCAATCCAATGTTCAATGTGTCATACCTAGGTCCATGAGGAAATATCCAATCCATATTCAATATGTAATCTATCAAATCTGTCAAAGTGGCAATTCTAACCTTGCCTCATCATCCATCCGTGTGTTGCTCATGATCATAGACCAAATCATCCATCATGTCCATATAAAGTGTGGCTAAGTCAAAAATACTCAAACCATGCCCAAGTGTCCCTCACCAAGGCATCTCCATCACTGCAACTCCATCAACTCCAAATTTTCCACTCTCAATCATATCTATCAAGTAATTCCTCACAAACACACCCCATAATGTGCCTAAGGCATGCATCCCATACTGCATCAAATTCAATACACATCCTGAACTCAACTCATCAATGAATAAAAAATACAAGACCACTATAATATGAAGTATCCAATGGCTGCAATCATCTCCAAATCATCATCCTTGCATATGGCCAATGCTCCAAAATCTACAATGAAACACAAGTCATATAATTACTTACATATTCGTAAGGTCCCTCCTAGTGAGTTTCCTCCATCATCAATGTCTGCGATGTGCACGATCCTGGTATAACTTGTTCATCAAATTCTTCCTTTATCAATGAAACATCAACAACATCCTCTTCTTCACATGTCTCGGCTTCTTATTCTCCATTGCAACCTATAGTTTCATCCTACTACATTTCCCAACCATGTCTAAGAAGCTCTACTTCAACATTATCCTCTAAGACTTCAAGTCCAACACGAATCTGTGGTTGTTCTTATTTCATATGCCTCAACCTATATATGGTCTCAAAGAGCCTCCCTTGGCATTCTTCCCAACTTTGCATGTCTTTTTATCCATCTTCGGCCTTGACAAATGTCTTGCCCCTGTCAATGTCTCAATGGGACCAAATAATATAATGTCCAAGATTCAATACCAACTGCAACCCTGCAAATGTATTCTTTCTTCCACTTCTTCAATAATCAATGCAACTCGACTCGCCCTGAATCAATCTCTGATACCATCTATCACAAAGTGGTAGTGGTATCAGTGCTTCACACACTTCAATAATCAACGTAGCTCGACTCACCCTAAATCAAGCTCTAATACAATCTGTTATAGCCCTATACCCATGGTTCTCTTCCAATCACGTATAGCGGGTGAAGCACCACTACACTTTTTCTCTTTAACAGTACTAGAGATTATGGACTACGCCTAACTCCAAGACTTACTCAATTTTCCAAACAAGTGTTCTTAACAATGGATCAGAATAAGTTGTATTTAATATTTAATCTTTCACATTAAAAATTCATCAATAATCACACAAGTACACCCATATATAGTTGGGAGGGGAAACTGCTGTAAAGCTTTCCCAATAATAATATCAATGTACAATATGTTATAAAGTAAATGTTTACATAAGTTTTTCTTCCAACTTTCTTGGCCTGCACACTTAACCAAATTTCACCTAAAACCATGCCATAGTTGTGCAACAACCTTTAGACAACCACATTCCCACAAAATTATTCCAAAGAAACCCCAAATTAATCCTCTCCAACACATTTTTCACATTCTACCCATCATCCTAACCCATTCAACTCTTTCTACATGTTATGGCCACTCTTGGAATTGTTTTGCACAATTTGGGTCACTAGCTAACATTGTCTGCATGAACGTGACCCCTCTGGTGACCTCCGGAATGTAACACGTAATTAGTTGACCCTGCCTTCATGTGGTGATCTGCCCTGAATGAGACATGTTGTTTTGTGACCCAGTTTGCTTGAAGCAACCCTCTCTGAACGATACACATATTGAGTTACCTGTCTGCACACTCAACTGACCTAACCTGCACGACCCAAATTCTTAACTCGTTCGCCCGCCCTACGGGATCATCCGCAAGATCCTCTTTTCTATTTTAGAGTGAACACTTCCAAGTGATGATGCTTTGATCTTCCATTCCTTTCTTTATTAACATGGTGAGGTGTGGACCCAAAATTTCAATAGTCATGACCCTTCGCCCATCTCATGGGTCAGCAAGGTCACCCCTTGCACGTTGACCTACCCACATATCATGTGTTAGCCCAACCCTTCAACATCTCACTTTCGTGTCATCTCGTGTTCACCATCTCTGCATGGGTTGACTATATAATTAATCAATTTTCCATCCATCTGCACATCGCACCTTTGCCCGACTCAACCGCTATACGACTTGCTCACATCGGTTTCCCACACCATGTGTGCGGTGAGCCCACCCGTGTTTCTAGTGTCGTACATCCATCTCATGGCTGCCTTGATTGGGAGTGCACCCGCCCAAACACCCGTATTGGGTCGATTGGCATGCTTTTCCACCAACCGCTCACCCATCGCATGCTTTCCTGTCCTATGGGATCATCCACAAGCCCCTCTTTTATATTTCAGAGTGAACACTTCAAAGTGATGATGCTTTGAGCTTCCATGCCTTCCTTTATTAAAATGGTAAGCTGTGGACCCAAAATTCCAATATTCATGACCCTTCTCCCATCTCATTGGTCAGCTGGGTCACCCCCTGCATGTTGGCGTGCCCACATATCATGTGTCAGCCCAGCCCTTCAACATCCCACTTTTGTGTCATCTTGTGTTCACCATAAAACATGATTGAGGCAAATCTCACTTCAGCTAGTCAACCTCGTTCCATATTCCAAACCTAAATGTGAGACTTTATCAAACACATCAACCAACACCAAATCAGGGCCCCATAGACTAAATTGTATCAGCACCAAACCAGTGGTTCCACCTCATGGTCGGACATCACTAAGTGTCACATATTGGTCTCCATCCAAGTTGCTCCAATGCTCCATAGTTTTTGTTCCAACCAAGGCTTATAGGAATAGTAACTCAACCCAAATTGTTACAGGGCTTTTAGAGCATTTGACTAACCAGGGCTTCCAGGACTAGTAGGTATGTCGTGTTTCCAAAGAATTTGTCCAACCAAGGCTTCTAGGAACTAATAACTCAACTCAACAACTAAAGGAATCATGAGAACCAACCAAAAAACAATCAATGGAAATAAAACCACAACAGCATGTCTATCCAGGAAATGGCAAGGTTGGGAAATCCCCATGCATACACCATGCATGCCAAAACTAGTGAGGAAAACATACATGCACTTAGAAAATGTTGTAGATGTTGATCTAGATGTCCTCTTGCGCTTTCCTGCTCTTCCTTTGTTTTCTTGATCCAAATATCCAAGTATGTCACACTCTTTAAGAGTGCTCCAAGAATACTCTAAGTTCTCAATAGTATGAGAGAGAGAGAGAGAATAATGAGAACTCCAAAACTAAACTGACCAAATCTTACCCACTCATCCCCAAAAGACTTTTTATAGATGAGGCCTTTATTTTCTTCATTTTTCATTATTTTCCTTCATTTCACTCCTCACATGCAACCTGTGACCTTTCACCTTCCTTTTCTCCTATTTTCCATTACTTTCATATATAAAATTCCAATTAATGTCTCATGCCTTTCCAAACCATTTTCCATTTCATTTATCCATATAAACTGAATGAATACCCACTAGGATTTTTTTCCCAACATTCGGCTTGAAATATGTGTCCCATCACCATGGTCTTATATATATTTTTACATGTATTTTTTCTAGTGTTGTTACAGGAAACAATCTTCTCCAAGGATCTATTCCCTCCAAAATTGGCCAATGTCCCAGTTTGAATCGATTGATAGTTAATAACATTAATCTCAATGGTGTTATCCCAAATTTTCTTATTTCAAAGCCTTTTATGATTTCTTATTTGGATTTGAGCAGCAATCATCTGGAAGGAAAAATCACCTCCAGCCTGGGGAATGAATATATATATATATATATATATATATATATATATATATATATATATATATACCTATTAATGAATAATTTGATAGGAATTATACCAAGATAATTTGGGCAGCTATCAAATGTGGAAGTCTTTAAGTTATCCACAAATCACCTCCTTGGTTCTTAGCCTCCTTTAGGAGATTTCAAAAAACTTCATTTCCTTGATTTGGGTTTTAACCTTTTGAATGGTTCAATACCAGCTAAGATCTCAAACATCACCAGACTGGAGCATCTTATTCTCTACGAGAACCAACTGACTGGGAGAATTATAAAGGTATTCTTCAAGTTAAAACAACTGTGAGAATTGAATCTTGGAGGAAACCAGCTGGGAGATTTTATCTCCCCTGCACTCGGGAACCTTACAAGTCTTTTGACTGGATTAAATTTGAGCAGAAATAGATTAACTGGGTAGATTACACCAAATTCAGGTAGTCTTGATCAGCTTAGAAGCCTCGATTTATCTTACAATAACCTAAGTGGACCTCTTCCATCTTCCATGGATGGTCTTGTTTCATCGAAAGTACTTAAAACGTCCCATAATCACCTAGAAGGACCCCTGTCAAAGTCATGGTTGATCTTTCTAAAGTTGTCCCCCACCTCATTCTTGGATAATCCAGTACTATGTTTGCCAAAAAATACCCTTCACAGAACTCGTGAAAGATATTAGAGTAGCCAAATCCATTATTCGGTCTGGGAAATGAGTTGTTGGCCTGGACAAGATCGATCTCCAGATTTATATAGTTTTTACTTTATCAGAAATACTAGTTTTTAATTTTTAGTGATTTAGTGTTGAAAAATAATAGAGTTCCAAATCGGTTATTCCTTCGGTGTACCTTTGCACCTTTAGGGGAAATTTATAGTATAATATATTAATGATTTAATTAATTAGCATAGGGACTCACAACAACTAAGTGTCCCACTAGAAATCACATGTGATTAACTAATATGAGAGGATATTACTATTCTTTAACATGCAAGGCACTTTTAATATCCAAAGGGTGAAGGAAAATACGCACTCACAGAAAAGTACCAGTGGGAGGAAGAAATTGAGCAATTGTGGGATACAAATTCTTCAAATAAGAATGAAATGTCTTAGCAAAGATCATAGTGTACAATCCTTTACCAAGACAAACGAAGAATGCCCACATCGACATTAAATGAGTCTGGTGGAACAATTAAGGAGAATAATTTGCATCAAAGGAGACATCAAATTGGAAAGAACATTTAGGAGATTTCATTGTAGGAAGTGTCTCTTGATGAGGTTGAATTTTATTGGTTAATTAACAGAAAATTTCTGAAATATTGGATCGCAGACAAGGCTTGGTATACTGGATTGGTGAAACACAATTATCCCACATACAATCTACATCGTGTTGTTTATGAAAGAATGGGTTTCACATGAGTAAGATAATTTCAAGATTAAAATTCTCATTGGTAGTGAATTTTCAATGATAAAAAATAGAATTATTGGGTATTGAGAAGAGTAAGTGGTGATTTAGACAATAGAAGTATAGATCCTAACATGAAATGTGGCATTAAAGGTTTGTAGAAGGTTTCTACTTATTGTTTACAAAATACTAGTATTATATTGATAGTTTACAGAAGAAAACTCTTTTCTAAAAAATCGTTAGCAACCTGCAAACATTTAATGTCACCTTTCCTAGTCTAGACTATGTTCTATACTTCTATTGTCTAAATCATACAAAATATTTTAATGAATATTGGTTATCGTTAAAAAATCACCACAAAGAAGCATTTTAATTTAATCTTGAATTCATCCTGCTCATAGTAGTTTACCTAATCCAAGTTTGCAAACAAATAAAATAAACTACAACTGAGTCTACCAAATGCAAATTAATTCTATGATTAAGTCAACTTTACCTTAAAAATTAACCATTTCAATAGATTCTTCTTGAACAAGTTAAAATATCACTCTAATACTCGAGCTAGAAGTCACCCCTAAAAGGGATGCTTTACCTTGTTGACCAATATATTCTAGTGACCTTAAAAGGGACTCTTCACCTTGTTAACCAATATATTCTAGTTATTGGGGGCTATAAATGTGTAGTACGAGGAGTTATAAGTATTGTGGGCTATAAGTAGTATTCCCTAAAAATAAGGAATATCTATTAAAAACAAGCTTAGATTTATCTTTAACAAGGAATCTACTAAGCACTCAGAGGGATCAAATACCTTTTCACTCTAAAAGATGTTTTCATATCAATAGAATTGATCCCTCTTTGCCATTGGTAGATCCAGAGTTGAGATAGATCTAAGTTAGTTTAATTTTCCCCTTTAAATATGCTACATTCTACATGAATATCATGTGTCAATACCATGGGTTCTCAATACCATTAGTCAATACAATGGGTCATTAATATTTTTATTTTTATAGGGTTATTTTAGTTTCCTCATTTTTATTTTTATATTAACCCGTTAAAATGTTTGCATTTCACTACATTAATTTTTGTATTTAATTTTATTTTTAAAAAATTATTTTATTGCGCTGAGAGGCGCTCTACAACCCAGTATGGGTAGATCTCAGGTAAAATCTTAAACATGTAAATGTAAACTAATGGTAATGCTTAACATTTAACATTTTTAATCTAATATCGGCATATTTAAAAATCAATCTAATTATTATTATGTATAAACACAATATGAATTTAAAATATAAAGAGGTACAGTAAATAAATAAAAATATAAATAAACCAATTATTATTATGTATAAACACAATATAAATTTAAAATATAAAGAGGTACAGTAAATAAATAAAAATATAAATAAACCAAAGGTATGGTGAATAAATAAAATCTATTTTTATACCCTTTTTATACTTACTCCAAAGGTATAAAACATTTTCTTTATATTTAGTCTATAAACCTCTTTATATTTGCGAAATCTAAAAAAAATATTTTATTTAGGTGAAGCCTATGGGCCAAATACCATTTTAATGCCATGGGATAAATACCATGGGCCAAATACCATATTTAAAAAGATGCATGGTAAATAAATAAATAAAAATATATCAAATAACATTAGAAATAAACATCTAATTATATACCAATCCTATTGGCCAAATACCTATTGATTAACAGTTGTCATTGATGTCAACACAAGCAGCACCAGGGGCTAACCCAATATTGCATGCGAATTTTGACCTACCAAATTAATATATTCTGGGTCAATAATGCTTTTTACGGTTTCTACTTGTCAAAGTGTTTTCGTTGATATATGGCACGCCATGTAATTCTTCACGGTTTGAGAGATATTCATGTTTGAAGTTTGTACCCCCAATTAGTGGGCTAAAACCCCATGGGGTTGGGGCATGGGTCATTGAAAATTTATAAATAATATTTTTTAAGCTCCTAAAATCCCTCCCACATTCACTAGTTGACGCCCGTCTCAACTTAAGAATTTATATAAATTGTGATCTTCATTTCCTCCTTATGCAAGGGATTTGGTTATTTGAAACGGGTCATCATGGAATTTTTGCTCTAAATTTTTTTCTACAAAGATTCAGAAGCTGAAATATTTATGAGGCAAATCCAAAATCCTACAGAATCTGCTGTAAAAATTTCAAATCAAGGTGCACAATATTTTTGGAGATATGATCTGTGGAAGTCAGGGTTTTTGCAGGCTCCTGAAATTCATCTGAAAGAAGTGACCTTGGTAAAACGTCATAACTCTCTCTCTGAGTATTGGATCGGAATTCCGTAAAAAATGGTAGATAGTGAAAATTTTGTAGTTTTCGCTCTATCAATTTCAGAGCCAAATGAAGAAACAGTGACACGTGGCACGCTATAAAATTGCACTCTGCTGAAACATTCCATAATTAGGGAATTGTGAGAAATTGAGTATAAATATCTCTTGAAGAATCCAAATTGGGTGAGACCTGTGGCATTGGAAATATGACTTAGAGGACTACTACAGGACCGAAAATCAGATATTTAGGATCTGAAATAATAGAGATACACCATATTCAATATCGAGCTCCTAGAAGGCAAGAAAAAGCTAGATCATGTGTTGTCAAGGGTTGCAAAGGACCATACTTTCTATAGCAGAAAAGAAAAGCAAGGTGCAGTAGAGGGTAGCATGAAAAGAGCAGAAACCAAGGTGCATAACAACAGCAATAAGTTCATCATATGAAGTCTTCAAGTGGGCAGCACTACATACAATCATTGTAAAGGTATCTTTGTACTAAGTCATTGTAAATACATTATTGTAAAAATTGTACTAGTGTCTATCTGCCAAGGGTGGAAGAGGCGGTGTTGGGAGGTCTAGGATCATCATTAGGTGGTTGTGTCAAATTTGGTTTTATGGTCTATTATATCTTCTTCTTCTACATCATTCTATATCATTGTAAAGTGGACCATTTTCCCTGGTACGTGAGTCCATTCTTCTTTTATTCTTCTATAGGGTGGTAGGGTGGTGCTAGGGTGAGTTGTAGCTCATTGGGTGTTGGGGCATCCGTTCAGTTGACTACTGAAGAATCTCGGGTGTTGGAGCGTCCATCCAATGGGAGATGGAGAAGAATGCTTTTCTAGATTCTAGGAAGTTGGAGCTTTATTTTCAATTGGAGTTGAATATTAAAGAATTATTAGAAAAGCATTAGGTGGTTTTTGTCCCGGAGTGGGTTTCCACCTTAAAAACTGTGTGCATTTGTGTTCCTCTTATTTGCTGCTATCATTGTACAAAAACTGATAATAATTGAATATTTACTAATCCTCTAATTGAAAGGAATACTAATTCACCCCCCCTCTCAGTATTTCCAACAATACCATGGTAAATAAAAGAGGTATGGTAAACAAATGAAATATAAATAAACCAGACGTATGGTAAACAAATAAAACCTCTTTTTATATTTACTCCATAATCCTCTTTATATACACTAAAAAAAATGTTTATTTAGGTGAAGCCTATGAACCAAATACCATGGGACAAATTACTATTAATATAATGCAAAAAAAAAACATTATTAACCCTAATATTAATATTAAAAGTTCATTATTATTATTATTATTAAATCTAGTATTCATATTAATATATTATAATATTAATATTATTAAATTTAATAAATTTGGACTAATACAATATTAAATTTCTTCTATTAGAATATATATTAATATATCATGATATATTCTAACTCTAGATATATATGGGAGGGAAGAAAAAAGACATAGAGTGATAGAGGTGGAGAGAGAGGGGGTGCCATGACCCTATACCTGTGGTGATATTCCAACCACGTATAGTGGGTGCAGCACCACTACACTTTTTCATTTTAGCAATACTAGAGTGTATGGACTACGCCACTCCAACACTTAGTCAATTTTCCAAACATGTGTTCTTAACAATGCAACTAAATAAGTTATCTTTAATATTTAATCTTTCACATTAAACATTCATCAATCATCACACAAGTACGCCCATACATACTTGGGAGGGGCAACTACCGAAAACTTTGCCCAATAATATATATCAACAATGTACAATATGTTACAAAGTACAAGTTTACATAAGTTATGCTTCAAATTTTCTTGGTCTGCACACTTAACCAAATTTCAACCAAAACCGTGCCATAGTCGTCCGTCAAACTTAATACCACTTTCCCACAAAATTTTTCCAAAGAAACCCCAAATTCGGCCTCTCCAACATGTTCTTCATGTTTTTCCCATCATCCTAACCTGTTCAACTCTTTCTATACGTTATGGTCACTTTCAGCACTATTTAGCATGATCTGGGTTACTGGTTGACCTTGTTTACATGAACGTGACCCGTCTGGTGAGATCCTGAACGTAACCCATACTTACATGACCCCGCCTACATGAAAGAAACCACACAGTGACCCTAACTGAATGCCACACATTATTCTATGACTCAGTCTGCACGAATAGACCATGTCTGAATGATATGCATATTGAGTGATCCATCTACATGCTCGGCTGACCCAACCTGCATGACCCAAATTATTAACCTATCTGCTCGCCCTGTGGGATCATCCACAAGCTCCTCTTCACTATTTTAGAGTGAACTCGTCCTATTTATGAGGCTTTGAGCTTCAACACCTTTCAGTATTAATATGGCAAGGTGTGGACCCAAACTTCCAATAGTCAAGGCCCTTCGCCCATATCATGGGTTAGTCGAATCACCTCCTACACGTTAGCTTGCCCACATATCATGTGTCAGCCCAAAACTTCAACATATCACCGTCGTTTCATCTCAAGTGCATCATCGCTCCATGGGGTGTCTCTATATTTTTCCGATTTTCCATCCATTTGCGCATTACACCTTTTCCTAACTCAGCCACTATACCCCTTGCTCGCACCAAGTGTGGTTAGTGCCCACCCATGTTTCCCATGTCACACATTCATCTCATGGGCTCCTTTCCTGAGTGCATTCCTCCCCGAATGCCCGTGTTGGGTCACTCAGTGCACTCTCCCACCAACCGCTCTCCCATTACACATAAGGGCACGCCCGCCCATCGCACACTCGCTTGTTTCATATCAGTGAAGTTCATCCATGTTGGGCACCTGACTCACCCAAGCACGGTGATGTCAGCTTGAAGTCCTGACATAATCCCCCACTCTTAATAAGGTTTTCGTCCTCAAACAATCCAGCACATCATCTCAAAGTTTTGCTAGCTCTGAAATCTCCAAAATTTCCATCTTTCCCACCTTTGCTCCATCATCACACAAAACACCAAGGATCATTACTCCATAAAAATGTACATGGGAAAACCTCCTCAATCCATGATCATCGATCACACCTATCATAAACTCCACATGTTGCCTCCATCGCGGGAAGTCAATCTCCTCAAATCAAGCTACATGTTATCCTTGCAACATATATTTTTTTGAATCATCATGTATCATCAATATCATGTGAATTATTGCTTTGGATACTTCAAGACAACTCCAACATATATCATTACATTGACGACTCCATTGAATTGAACTAGTCAGATAACTATTCCATCCATCATCCAATCCATGAAAATGCACCTCCTCATGATATCATCAGTCATTTTTATAACATTCTGTCACATCATCAACTCGATTAAGAATCCTTCCTACCTCTCTCAAAATAAGCCATGCTTAGTTCCATGAAGTATTCCTCCATCTCATCCACAACATGTTGTCCATAAAATATCAAATAAGACATATCCAAGTCCATGAAGTAGCCTCCATCATATCTGAAATATGTCATACATGATGCTAGTTTCCATGTGTTGCAAGAATAGTCACATATATCCAAGCATCACCATCCATGTCTGAGAGGTCCATCTCCCCAAATCAATCAAGAACTCCTCTCATCAATCCAATGCTCAATGTGTCATATATGGGTCCATAAGGAAATCTCCAACCCATATTCAATATGTAATCTATCAAATCTATCAAAGTGGCAATTCTAACCTTGCCTCATCATCCATCCGTGTGTTGCTCATGATCATAGACCAAATCATCCATCATGTCCATATAAAGTGTGGCTAAGTCAAAAAGACTCAACCCATGCCCAAGTTTACCTCACCAAGGCATCTCCATCGCTACAACTCCATCAACTCCAAATTTTCCACTCTAGATCATATCCATCAAGTAATTCCTCACGAACACACCCCATAATGTGCCTAAGGCATGCATCCCATATTGCATCAAATTCAAGACACATCCTGACCTCAACTCATCAATGAATAAAAAATACAAAACCACTATAATATGAAGTATCCAATGGCTGCAATCATCTCCAAATCATCATCCTTGCATATGGCCCATGCTCCAAAATCTACAATGAAACACAAGTCATATAATTACTTACATCTTCATAATGTCCCTCCAAGTGAGTTTCCTTTGTCATCAATGTCTGCAGTGTGCACGATCTTGGTATAATTTGTTCATCAAATTCTTCCTTTATCAATGACACATCTACAACATCCTCTTCTTCACATGTCTCGGCTTCTTCTTCTCCATTGCAACCTATAGTTTCATCCATGGAAAATTTTAGGGGCTAATATTCGCAGGTGGGCTAATTTTCCATGGTTTTTACAAAAAAAAGATTCACCAATTTCCATTTTTTTATAAAAATGATTTGCCCAAATTTTACACAATAAAATTATCTTACCTTAAAAATCGCCAACATTATATAGAAAATATGTATAATACCATTATAAATTTGAATAATTTTACAAATACATCAATAAACATTTTATAGTTTGCATATTAGGGACTAGTGAGATTCGCCAATTTTTTAAACTTCAAGATAATTGTCCATCCTTAAAATTATCCCTGGTTTCATCCTGCTACATTTCCCAACCATGTCTAAGAAGCTCTACTTCAACATTATCCTCTAAGACTTCAAGTCCAACACAAATCTGTGGGTGTTATTATTTCATATGCCTCAACCTGTATAAGGTCTCAAAGAGCCTCCCTTGGCATTCTTCCCAACTTGCCATGTCTTGTTATGCATCTTCGGCCTTGACAAATGTCTTGCCCCTGCTAATGTCTCAATGGGACCAAATAATATAATGTCCAAGATTCAATACCAACTACAACCCTGCAAATGTATTCTTTCTTCCACTTCTTCAATAATCAATGCAACTAGACTCGCCCTGAATCATTCTCTGATACCATCTATCACAAAGTGGTAGTGGTATCAGTGCTTCACCCACTTCAATAATCAACGTAGCTCGACTCACCCTAAATCAAGCTCCGATACAATCTATTATAGCCCTATACCCGTGGTTCTCTTCCAATCATGTATAGCGGGTGAAGCACGACTACACTTTTTCTTTTTAACAATACTAGAGACTATGGACTACACTTAACTCCAAAACTTAGTCAATTTTCCAAACAAGTGTTCTTAACAATGGATCAGAATAAGTTATATTTAATATTTAATCTTTCACATTAAAAATTCATCAATAATCACACAAGTACACCCATACATACTTCGGAGGGGAAACTTCCGTAAATCTTTCCCAATAATAATATCAATGTACAATATGTTATAAAGTAAAAGTTTACATAAGTTGTTCTTGCAACTTTCTTGGCCTGCACACTTAACCAAATTTCACCTAAAACCATGCCACAATCATGCAACAACCTTTAGACAACCACATTCCCACAAAATTGTTCCAAAGAAACCCCAAATTAATCCTCTCCAACACATTATGTACGTTCTGCCCATCATCCTGACCCATTCAACTCTTTATACATGTTATGGCCACTCTTGGAATTGTTCTGCACAATTTGGGTCACTAGCTAACATTGTATGCACGAACGTGACCCCTCTAGTGACCTCCTGAATGTAACACGTAATTAGTTCACCCTGCCTGCATGTGGTGATCCGCCCTGAATGCGACACGTTTTTCCGTGACCCAGTCTGCTTGAAGTGACCCTCTCTGAACAATACTCATATTGAGTTACCCGTCTGCACACTCGACTGACCTGACCTACACGACCCAAATTCTTAACTTGTTTTCCCACCCTGCGGTATCATCCGCAAGATCCTCTTCGTTATTTTAGAGTGAACACTTCCAAGTGATGATGCTTTGAGCTTCCATTCCTTTCTTTATTAACATGGTAAGGTGTGGACCCAAACTTCCAATAGTCATGACCCTTCGCCCATCTCATGGGTCGGCAAGGTCACCCCTTGCACGTCGACCTACCCACATATCATGTGTCAGCCCAACCCTTCAACATCTCACTTTCTTGTCATCTCGTGTTCACTGTCTCTCCATGGGTTGACTCTATAATTAGTCAATTTTCCATCCATCTGTACGTCGCACCTTTTCCCGACTCAACCGCTATATGACCTGCCCGCATGGGTTGCCCACACCATGTGTGCGGCGAGCCCACCCATGTTTCTAGTGTCGCACATCCATCTCATGGGTGCCTTGATTGGGATTGCGCCCACCCAAACACTTGTGTTGGGTCGATTGGCCCACTTTTCCACCAATCGCTCGCCCATCGCACATAGGGGCACACCCGCCCATCACACGCTTGCTCGTCCTGCGGGATCATCCACAAGCCCCTCTTCGCTATTTCAGAGTGAACACTTCAAAGTGATGATGCTTTGAGCTTCCATGCCTTCCTTTATTAACATGGTAAGGTGTGGACCCAAACTTCCAATGATCATGACCCTTTTCCCATCTCGTTGGTCAGCTGGGTCACCCCCTGCACGTCGACGTGCCCACATATCATGTGTCAACCCAGCCCTTCAACATCTCACTTTTGTGTCATCTTGTGTTCACCATCTCTCCATGGGTAAAATCTATAATTATTCTATTTTACACCCATCTGCATGTCGCACCTTTTCCTGACTCAATCGCTATATGACTTGCCTACACCATGTGTGTGGCACACCCACCCATGTTCCCCGTGTCGCATATCCATCTCATGGGCATCTTGCTTGGGAGTGCACCTGTCCAAATGCTCGTGTTGGGTCACTCGTCGTGCTTGTCAACCAACTGCTTGCCCATCGTACATAGGGGTGCACCCACTCGTCGCACACTCACCTGTCACATATCAATGATGTGTGCCCGTGTTAGGTGCTTGACTCACCTGAGTGCGATGATGCAACCTCATAATGCTTACAGGGGGAATCACAGGGGAGAAATGGAGATAAACTGAAGGAGAGGGGAGAGAAGGAATGTGTTGGGTCATGAATACGACCACTTTTTAACACTTATTTCATCCATTTTTACTCTTCTTTATCATGACATTTATTATAATTTATCATATAAATCCATTTTATAATGATTTATGCTCTTATGGACGAATATTATTTCTTCTCCTTTATTTTTAATAAATTGATGATTATTATGCATAATTTTATCATTGATGGTTTATTAATATATTTTGTAACATCACTTACCATTTTAGCCTCCAAGATATTTTCCAGATTGTAGATTTGATCTCCAAATCATCATCAAATATTCCAACTCAGAAATTTGCTAGAATAATAAGTGACAATTTTGCGGTTAAGATTTTGGGAAAATGAAGAATAATCTGGAAAATCTGGAACATGGGTTTTGTCCAGAACAGACCAAATTAACTTTAATGAAGAATTTTTTGCCAAAAAGTGGCCTGTATTGAGAGAAACACAAGGTTCTTTGAGCATGATTTTCTCAGATTTGTTATTGCGGCCATTCTCCAAATTATCTCAGCTGCAAATCCAAATTCGACTTGCTCTTGTTGAAAGATGGATGGAAATATATTTTCTTGTTGATCAATTGGTTAGGAACAATCCAATATTGTTATGAGATATCCTATTTACTATTTAATTTCTCCTCTCTTTGGTTATAAAAGGAGATGTTTGTAAAAGAGAGGGGATTGTTGTTGCTTTTGTGAATTGTAAACTTAATCAAAAGCTGTGTTATTGAAAAACACGATTCCATTGTAATGCTGCTCCAGTTTAATGATTAATTGAAGTTGTTGTTCCATTCGCATCATCTGAAGTAGCTTGAGCAGTCCCTGCTGGTAGTTAAGGGCCCGACCCCTGGCAGCGTGAACTACTCCTCTATGTTATATTTCTGATTCTTACAGCATGTGATCGATTTGATACATGCATGCTACTGTGAGTTCATTTCATTAGTTTTTTATCATCTTACTGTCTTCATGTATTATGCGTTCTGTTTATGAGTTATTTCATTATCGTGTGATCTAAATCTTATTTCTTACAGTGTGGGTTAATTAAGACAACATATTGCCTTACTTAGATCATCCTTGGATTCGCGGAAGTGATATTGGTTCTATCTTAATTAATTCATAATAGCTTATTGTTTTATTATAATGGATTGTGTTACAGTTCCTTCCCAATTTAACAAGAATCTTAATCCTCGAATTAATTGTCTTGTTATTCTTCGTTGTTCGACATTTGATGTTCCATTCCATTTGTTGTTTCGTTTGACTGCTGTTCATTTCAGAGTGCAGATACAAAGCTTCGCTATTCAGTTTTCTGTTCAATAGGATTTGACGTTTAATAGAGTTTTTTTGTTCAATCCCATTAGTTAGGATTTTTTGTTCAATTCTTTTAAGTTACAATTTGCTACCCATTTACATTGCCGTTCAATTCCAGTGTGTTGTTCATTTCCAATTCATTAGTTTACAGATTGCAATAGTTTGCTTTTAAAGAGTTTTCCTAGTTTACTTTCAATAGCGACTTTAGTTCAATTTTTATTTCCTTTTAATTGCTTTAAAGCAGGATTGTCACCTATAGAGAACATTTTTTATTACTTCCTCGTTCCCAGATTGATTGTCTTGTTTCAGTTTGATTTCAATCGTATCAATTTCTAGAGGAATAAGTTATTGCTACTGTATCCTCGATTGATATTTGCTGAGTGAATAGTTGGATTTTAGAGCATTTGAGTTTATGTTAGATTTATTTTCCAAGCATCCATTTACTCTTGCATTTAGAACATTGTACTACATATTACAAGGAAATACTCTTTGATAAATTTCCGCCTCAAAATGAGTACACTCTTGAAATAAAAAATCGTTCCTGGATTGATAATTAATGTAGGATAAATAGGCGTTAAAAAGACAACTTTTATGCACCTAACAGAATGAAGAGAGAGAGAGAGAGGGAGGGAGGCACAAAGATGGAAATGGGAGAGAGGGAAGTCAAGAGGGAGGGAGATAGTGAGAGAATTGGAGGGTAGAGAGAGAGAGATGGGGGAAGAGAAAGGAAGACATGAAAGAAAGAGAGAGAGAGGACATGAGAGAGAGTAGGAGAGAGGGAGGGATAGAAATATGGAGTTGGAGGGGAAAGAGGGAGAGAATAAGAAATACATAGAGTGTGAGAAGTGGAGAGAGAGAGGGAGTGAGAAGGGAGAGATGGAAAGAGAGTGTCTGTGTTTAGGGGTGAGATAAAGAGACAAATAAGGAAAGATGGAGAGAAGGGGGGAGAGAAGGAGAGGGGGAGGGATATACTAACAAATTTGAAGAGAGATGGGGAGAGAGAGAGAGAGAGAGATGGGAAAGAGAGAGGATTGGAGGGAAAATAGAGAGAGAGAGAGGATTGGAGGGAAAATAAAGAGACACAGAAAGAATATTGGAGGGAAAATAAAGAGAGAGGGAGAAAGAGGATTGGAGGGAAAATAGAGAGAGAGAGAGAGATATGGGGGAAGAGAGAGGATTGGAGGGAAAATAGAGAGAGAAAGAGGATTGTAGGGAAAATAAAGAGAGATATAAAGAGGATTGGAGGTAAAAGAGAGAGAGAGTGATGGGGGGAGAGAGAGGGAGGTAGGAGAGAAAGGGAGAGAGAGGAAGGATGAGAGAGAGGATGATAGAAATAGGGGAAGAGAGAGGATTGGAGGGAAAAGAGAGATAAAGAGAGAGAGGGAGTGAAAGAGTAATGGGGGAAGAGAGAGGGAGGTAGGAGAGAAAGGGAGAGAGAGGAAGGCCAAGAGAGAGGTCTTAAGAGAGAGGGGGATAGAGGGAGGGAGAGAGGAGGAGAGAGGGAGGGATAGAGAGATAAAGTTGGAAGGTGGGGAGAGGGAGGGAAGAAAAAATACATAGAGTGAGAAGTGGAGAGAGAGAGGGAGTGACAAGGGAGATATGGAGAGAGAGTGTGTATGTTTGGGGGTGAGATAAAGAGACAAATGAGGAGAGATGGAGAGAAGGGGGAGAGAAAGGGAGAGGGGAGAGGGAGGGATATAGTGATAGATTTTTAAGGTGAAGAGAAAGAGAGGGAGAGAGAGATGGGAGAGAAATGGAGAGAGATGAAGGAAGAGAGAGGATGTGGGAGAGTAGAGAGAGGGAGGGAAAGAGATATGAAGTTGGAGGGGGAGGGAGAGGGAGGTAAGAATAAATACATAGGGAGAGAAAGGTGGAGAGAGAGAGGGAGTGATAAGGAAGATGGAGAGAGAGGGAGAGAGGACAGCAAGAGGAAAGAGAGAGAAAAAGGGCAGAGGGAGATAAGGGGAAGAGAGAGCGTTAGGTCCCTATATTACTAGTATAGTCCCTTATTGTTGTTATTGTAACCCCCTTATTATCTGTAACTCCCATATTGCTATTATTGTGCCCTTAAATTATTATTGTTAGGTCGGATAGGATTACATTGTGGCCCCACTAGGATTACATTGTGGCCCCATGGACTCTTGTATATAGAAAGGAGGTTTTGTAATTTGTATCATCCAATAATTGTTCATTCATGTAATGTATTGGAGGTTTCCCCCTCGAAGTGGCTTATTTCTAAGGCGTTAATATCTCTTTTCTTCTAGTTTTGGAGCTGGTTTCACAACATTTGGTATCAGAGCTTTGGATTATCGGGTTTCGCTTCTCCAAACAGGTCATCGTGGAATTTTTGCTATATCTTTTTTTCAATGAAGGTTCAAAAGCTGATATTTTTAGAGAGCGAAGTCGAAATCCTAAGGATCATTTTCGCAAAATTTCAGAGGTTGGTTCACAATAGTTTCAGAGATATGATCTGTGGAAGTTAAGTCTTTTTACAGGCTCCTGAATTTCACTTAAAAAGGTCATTGCGGTATTTTCACTATAATTTTTTTCTACGAAGGTTTAGAAGCTAAATTTTTTAGGGTGAAAAGCTGAAATCCCAAGGAACATCGTCGCAAAATTTCAGAGCTTGGTTCGCAATATTTTTGGCGATATTATCTGTGGAATTTAGATCTTTTTTAGGCTTTCGAATTTCATCTCAAAGAGGTGATTGTGGGAAAAGCTTCATAACTCTCTCTCTGAGCATCAGATTGGAATTATATAAAAAGTGAATGGAAGTACACGGACTGTAGTTTCTTTTCCGTAAATTTCATAGACAATGGCAAGTCGTAAAAGTTCTCTCTACTGAACTAGTCCATAATTAGGTCATCGTGGGAGATTGGAAATAACTTTGTCTTGAAGAATCAAAATCAAGTTAGACCTGTGGCATTTGAAAGAAGCTTCGAGGACTAATACAAGGCTAAATTTCAGATATTAAGGATCTGCAAGTATACAGATAAGTCAATTTCAATATCGAGCTCCTCAAAAGCAAGTAAAATGTGTGTATTTTTTTCCAAATTGCATAAGTCTTGTTTGAAGAATCAATTTGAATTGATTTCAAGGGCATATTATAGAATAGATATCAGTATTGGATTCTCAAATGGCCCCTAAAAAGAATTCAACACCCATTAAGCCTTTAGAAGGCTCTACTATGACCCATGAAGATGATGAATGGTAACATGACATATCAAAATTACAAGAGCAAGTGCAACAAATTTCGCTCTCGAAAAGAGCAACAAAAAATGACATGGAAGTTTTGATGAAAGGCATGGAAACTAAGATGGATGGTTTGAAGAAAGGCATGGATGGTTTGAAGAATTGCATGGAAGCTAAGATGGATGGCATGGAAGCTGGCATGGAATCTAAGATGGATGACATGGAAGCTAAGATGGAAAACATGAAGAATGATCTAAAAACAAACAAGGAAGGTTTGACAAAGTTGATACAAGAAATGTTTCCTAATGGTGAAAAGATAGTAGAGGAAACTCATGATGAGAACAAAATAAATGTTAATCGTGATTTCATAAACTCTAATGTTGGAGGGCAGAACCACCATATTCTAAAAATGAATATGAGGAAGTTTGATGGAAAGGATCCTGTAACGTGGATACTACAGATGGAGCAATATTTTGATCTCCATAATGTGCAAAACACACAAAAGGTATGCATTGAAACTTTACATTTAGAACAAAATACATTTGTATGGTATCGATGGCTTTGCTCCCGTAAAAAAATTGTCACTTGGTCATTTTTTACGGAGGAAATGATAGCACATTATGAGGATACAAAGAGCAACACCTTCTTTAGCCAATTGATAAATCTCAAACAAAAGGGTTTAGTGGGGGAGCACATTGAGGACTTCCAAAAAATTGAATATAAGGGTAACTGATATTCCAGAGGAACACAGGATTGATCTCTTCATAGGTACTTTAAAGGATAACATCCAACATGAAGTTCGCGTTTTGGAACCTGATTCATTGGAGAAGGCATTCAGGTTGGCAAGAAAAATTGAATGTAAAATTATGGCGACGAGGAAGCCTACCACTCACTTCTATAAATATGGAAGTGTTTCTACTCCTAGATTTCCACAACCCACAAGGTTGACACCACAAAAATTGGAAGAAAAAAGAGCAAAAGGGCTTTGCTACAGTTGTGATAGCAAATACACTAAAGGTCATAAGTGTGCTGAGAAGAAATTATTTTACATAGATTGTGAAGAGGAAGAAGAAAATGAACAAGAGGATATACACCAGGAACCAACCCTAGAAGAGGAAGAAATGAATCCGACCATATCGTGTAATGCACTGGCAGGAATTACCACTCCTCAAACTCTCAAGATAGAAGGACAAATCAAGAAGAAAAAGGTAATAGTGTTGATTGATTCAGGTAGCACTCATAATTTTATTCATTGTAAGGTAGCCAAGGAATTAAATTGTTTCCTATACCCAACACCAGAATGTCAAGTGATGGTTGCAAATGGAGGAACTATAAATTTCTCTATAAAATGCCATAATATCAAGCTAACCATGGGGGAATATGTATTGACTAGTCCAATGCTTTCCATTCCTATGGGAGGTGCTGATGTTGTACTAGGAGTACAATGGTTACAATCTTTGGGGACGGTAGCTTTTAATTTTCAAGAACTTTTCTTGAAATTTTTATCAGAAGGAAAGGAAGTTGAATTACGGGGTATTGCGGGGAAGCCAGGAAGGATAATAAGCTCTAATGTCATGACAAAGCTTCTAAAGAAAGAACAGCGAGGCGTAATTGCACAACTATGCTCACTAGAAGTTCCAACATCAAAATCATCTATTTCTGCAGATCTCCAACAAGTCTTGGACAATCATTCCAAGGTGTTTGAAACTCCCAAAGGACTCCCACCTATTCGTGAGCATGATCATGCTATTCATTTGATTCCAGGAAGTGTTCCTCCAAACATCAGGCCTTATAGATATCCTTACTTCCAAAAGAGCGAAATTGAACGTATGATTGCAGAAATGTTAGAGGCGGTATAATTCAACCTAGTCAAAGTTCTTTCTCTGCTCCTGTAGTATTGGTACACAAGAAGGATGGATCATGGCGAATGTGTCCGGATTATAGGGAGCTCAATAAGCTCACCATTAAAGATAAATTTCCCATTCATGTTATTGATGAATTATTGGATGAATTACGTGGAGCAATTTATTTTACCAAGTTGGATCTTTGTTTAGGATATCATCAAATTAGAATGAAGACTAAAGTTATTCTGAAAACAACATTTCGAACTGATGAGGGTCATTATGAATTTTTGGTCATGCCTTTTGGCCTTACCAATGCACCTTCTACATTTCAAGGGTTGATGAATTCCATTTTCAAACCCTTCCTTAGAAAATTTTTGCTAATATTTTTTGATGATATACTAATCTACAACAGGTCTTGGAAGGATCATGTTCAACATGTTGACAAGGTGCTCAAACTATTGCAGGAGAAACAATTATATGCAAAAACATCCAAATGTTTCTTTGGAGTACAAGAGGTGGAATATCTGAGTCATATTGTATCTCGCGAGGGTGTTAAGGTAGACTCTCACAAAATTAAATCCATTAAGGAATGGAAATTCCCCACAACCATAAAGCAGTTGCGAGGATTTCTCGAGTTAACAGTGTATATTCGCAAGTTTGTTAAGAATTATGGAAGAATAGCAGCACCTCTAACAACATTATTGAAGAAAGATGCATTTTCATGGACTCCTAAAGCAACGAAGGCCTTTGAACATCTTAAAGAGTCAATGTGCCTAGCACCAGTCTTAGTTATGCCAAACTTCACAAAAACCTTTATTGTGGAATGTGATGCATCGAGAAATGGAATTGGTGTTGTTTTAATGCAAGAAGGAAGACCCATTGCTTTTGAAAGTTGTCCAATCAAAGGAAAGTATTTACAAAAACTTATTTATGAGAATGAAATGTTAGCAATACTGCATGCACTAAAGAAATGGTGGACTTACCTAATGGGAAGACACTTCAAGGTAAAAACTGATCATGATAGTCTTAAAAACTTTTTGGAACAAACACTATCAGCAGAAAAAATGGGTCACAAAGATGTTGGGTTATGACTTTGAAATAATCTACAAAAAAGGGAAGCTAAATGTTGTTGCAGATGCACTCTCAAGAAAGAATGAAGAGGTGGAAGCATTTCTTTGTGCCATTTCTATTATCCAACCAGATTGGATAACCAAAGGAAGATATGAATGGAAGAAGGACGAAGAAGTGTGGACACTCATTTAAAAGTTGCAGCAAGATCCTAGTCAATCTGATACATTTAGTTGGAAAAATGATTCCTTATGGTACAAAGATCGCTTATATCTTTGTAAGAATTCCCAACTAAAACAAAATATTCTTTTGGAATTGCACACTTCTCCTTTAGGAGGGCACTCAGGATTTTTAAAAACTTACCACAGGGTGAAGAAAGAATTTTTTTGGGATGGCCTTAAATCTGATATTCAAAAGTTTGTGGCAGAATGTTTGGTTTTCCAGCAGAATAAAGTTGAGACAATTAAGACCCCGTGTCTTCTACAACCTTTATCCATTCCAAGTCAACGTTGGGAGGAGATTTCAATGGATTTTATCACAGGTTTACCTAAGTCCGAAGGAAAGAGTGTCAACATGGTGGTAGTTGATAGACTTACCAAGTATGCACACTTTTGTGCATTATCTCATCCATTTAAATAAAGTACAGTTGCTACTACATTTATGGATAGAATTCAAAAGCTACATGGAAGCCCAAGGGTTATTGTGAGCGACAGAGATCCCATTTTTACTGGAAATTTTTGGACGGAGTTATTTTCTTGTTTGGGTACCCAATTAGCTCATAGCTCATCTTATCATCCTCAATCTGATGGTCAAACTGAGATAGTAAATAAATGTTTGGAAGGATATCTTCGTTGTTTTGTATCTAATAAAAAAACACAATGGGTCAAGTGGTTACCTCTCGCTGAATGGTGGTATAACACTTCCTTCCATACTGCAGCAAAAATGACCCCATTTATGGCACTTTATGGATATCATCCGCCATCCATCACATCATCTTTAAGGGAAAATTCGAAGGTTCAAGCAGTGGAAGATCACATCGAGCATCAGCAAGAAGTTCTCCAACTCTTAAAGGATAACC
Organism: Pinus albicaulis; assembly: GCA_034641835.2. Lineage (NCBI taxonomy): Eukaryota > Viridiplantae > Streptophyta > Pinopsida > Pinales > Pinaceae > Pinus > Pinus albicaulis. Next base: position 90,125,655 of record CM076583.1, read on the forward strand.
TGAATTTGGCACAAAATCGAATGAAACAACAGGCAGATCAACATCGCAGCGAGAGAAGTTTTGATGTAGGAGATTGGGTATTTTTACGGCTACAACCATGTAAACAAATGTCCCTCAAGAAAGCTAAGAAGGATAATAAATTATCGCCAAAGTACTATGGTCCTTACAAGGTGTTGCAAAAGATTGGTACTATGGCATACAAATTGGAGCTTCCTGCTTCTTCGCGAGTACATCCAGTTTTCCATGTTTCATGCTTAAAGAAGGTTATAGGTGAAAATCTTCCAGCTCAAACAATATTTCCAGAACTTGATGAGGAAGGAAAAATCATATTGGAACCTGAAGCGGTCACGGAAACAAGAACTCGACAACTACGGAATCGATCAATTTCAGAGTATCTCATCAAGTGGAAGAACTTACCCACCGAAGATTCTACATGGGAGGATGAGAATTTTATACAAAAGCACCCAGAGCTACTCAAGCGTTGAGGACAACACTTTTTTGAAGGAGAGGGGCATGTTAGGTCCCTATATTACTAGTATAGTCCCTTATTGTTGTTATTGTAACCCCTTTATTGTTATTATTGTACCCTTGTAACCCCCATATTGTTATTATTGTGCCCTTAAATTATTATTGTTAGGTCGGCTAGGATTACATTGTGGCCCCACTAGGATTAAATTGTGGCCCCATGGACTCCTATATATAGAAAGGAGGTTTTGTAATTTGAATCATCCAAGAATTGTTCATTCATGTAATGTATTGGAGGTTGCCCCCTCGAAGTGGATTATTTTTAAGGCATTGATATCTCTTTTCTTCTAGTTTTGGAGCTGGTTTCACAACAGAGAGAGAGAGAGAGAGAGAGAGGGGGGGAGGGACGGAGGGATATATATATATGAGAAAGAGAGTGTATGTTTTGGGGGTGATATAGAGAGACGAAGGGAGATAGAAATATTGATGGAAGGTGAAGAGAGTGAAGAAGAGAGAGAGGGATAGAGGGAGGGAGGGACAAAGAGATTGATAGATATGGAGTGAGAGAGTGTGTGTGTTTGGGGGGCTGAAATAGAGATATAAATAAGGAGATATGGAGGGATATATAGATATATATGGAGGGGGGAGAGGGAAGGATATTATTGCACTAGATGCATTGATTTTAGTGTATATGGTGATTCATAATCCTATTTGATTGCTTGCATGAGATGCATTAATTTTAATGTAGATGTTGATTTCTAATGACATTTGATTGCTTGCACTAGATGCATTGATTTCAATGTAGATAATTTCTAATCACGTTTTATTCCTTGCACTAATGCATTTATTTTAGTGTAGATGGTGATTTCTAATCCTATTTGATTTCTTACACTAGATGCATTGATTTTAATGTAGATGTTGATTTCTAATTATATTTGATTGCTTGCACTAGATGCATTGATTTCAATGTAGATGATTTCTAATCTTATTTGATTTCTTGCACTAAATGCATTCACTTCAGTGTATATGGTGAGTTTTAATCATATTTGATTTCTTGAATTAAATGTATTGATTTCAGTGTAGGTGATGATTTCTAATCCTTTTTTATTTCTTGCACTAAATGCATGGATTTCAGTGTAGATGGTGATTTCTAAACCTATTTGATTGCTTGCATTAGATGCATCGATTTCAATGTAGATGTTGTTTTCTAATTATATTTGATTTCGTGCACTAGATGCATTGATTTCAATGTATATGAATTCTAAAACTCAATGTATTTCTTCATTTGGTCTGATTTTGCAAAGGATTTTTTTGGGTTTAAAGACTTTTTGGCATAACATTCAAAGGACATTTCTTGGAGGTATGTGATACATTTTTTTGATGTTTTTTAGGCTTCATTTTTTTTAAGGTATTTTGTTTTTAGAGGTTTTGGGCTTAATTTTCATTGTTTTTTTTTAAGGTATTTTGTTTTTAGAAGTTTTGGGTTTAATTTTCATTGTTTTTTTTAAGGTATTTTGTTTTTAGAAGTTTTGGGCTTAATTTTCATTGTTTTTAATGGTTTTGGGCTTAATTTTCAAAGGACATTTTTTTGGATATATTTTTCTCTTAGTGGTTTTTGGGCTTAATTTCCAAAAGACATTTTTTGGTTTTAAGGTATTTTGTTTTAGAAGTTTTGGGATTAATTTTCATTGTTTTTAGAGGGTTTGGGCTTAATTTTCAAATGACATTTTTTTGGATGTACTTTTTTTTAAAAAGGTTTTTGGGCTTAATTTCCAAAAGACAATTTTTTGGACTTAATTTTGAAAAGACTCTTTTTAGGCTTAATATTCAAAGGACATTTTTTGGAGGTATTTTTTAAAGTGATATTTTTTTAGAGGTTTTTTGGAGGTGTCTTTTAAAGTGCCATTTTTTAAGAAGTTGGGCTTAATTTTCAATGGAGATTTTTTGGAGGTATTTTTTGAAGTGACATTTTTTTAGAGTATGTGTTTTGGGTTGAAGTAAATCTTTTATAATGATTTTTTGTCTAACTTTTTAAATGAAATTTTTTTACGAGACTTGGAAAGAAATATTTTGAGCTTCATTTCATTTTTATAAAACATTTTTTTCTCGGATTTTTTAAAGTAAGTGTCTTGGATTGAAGTATGTGTTTTTTGCAAAAAATTTAAAATGAGTTTTTTTTAAATTAAATATTTTGTGATGTTTTTTTTAATTGAGTTTTTGTCTAAATTTTTGAAGGAAATGTTTTGAACTTCATACGCTATTATCATGGGAAATCGAAGGAATTTCATGAGAAAATATGATCGAAGAAGAGAATCTAAGGAACGTAGAGAAGAGGGGAGAGAATCTCGTAAAAGAAAGAGAGAAGCACTCTCAAATATTGAAAGGGAAAATCAAACTCAACTAGAAGTTGAAGCGGGTATGTAAATATAAATATTATGAATTTGATATTTAAAATTTTCCTAGTGTGAAATGTGAAGCTTAATTTTTACTTGATGAACTAATTTGAAAAATATATTGCAATGTAAACATAGAGAGATATTCCTCAAAACATTAATGATGAGATATAAAATTTTGAAAGAGAAAGTGAAAGAGATATTGAACCAATTATTGAAGATGGTGAAAATGTTGAAAGAAATTCAAGTGAAGAAATTGAATCACAAGGTGTGTGTATATATATATATATATATATATATATATAGATATATATATATATATATATATATATATATATATATATATATATTGAAATTATTATTGAAATTATATATATTTATTAATTTAGTTATTTATTGAAAATGTAAATTTATTATGTGCTATTAATTCGAATATGTACAGATGAAATCAATGTCGATGATGAGATGTTAGAAAATGTTGACACTCACATATATGGAGATAAAAGAGCTGACCATGTTATACAATATCGTGTTAAACACATTTTTGATACGTATTTCATAAAGGAAAATGTGGCAGTCCAAGGCCAATTGTTGAAAGGTCTCCTATCATTAAGGAAATTAAAAGAATCTACGACTTTATTAGGTATTCGAAAATCAACAAAAGATAAAAAATGAAGGAAAATGTGATACAAAATATAAAGTGCTATAAATTCAATTAGAAGATCTAGACAGAAAAATGTTTCAGTTGTACGTAGAGCAATACATATGGCAGTGGTTTCATCAAGTACTAAAGAGAATCGTTTGGTAAAATCTATGGCACGAGCATTAGGAACCTCACGAAAAACTTTGCACAAACATCGGAAATTTCGGTTGCAAATAGATGTAAATGATGAACTCACTTGTTGGAGAGCTATTTGTAGGCAACCATACAAAGGTAGACTTGGAGAAAATGTAAAAAAACAATATATGAATATTGGAAGAAAAATTCATGTGTTTCACCAAATGCAAGGGATATGATGCGAAGAAGAATAGCATGAAATCAATACGAAACACATCCAAAAAATTCCTTGGACACCACTCAGATATAGTTTTTCAACAAGTTCAAAGAAGAGAATCGCGAAACTGATGTATCAATCAGTGCTTTTGTTCAACAAAAACCATGGTATGTAAAACCTATTACCGTACACGACACTTGTTTTTGTCGTTATCATGTGGAATTTCAGTTATATTATGACACATTCCTTAATTTTGGTAGAACATTTTGGAAATATTCACCTCCTCCTTCCACTATCTGTGATTTCATATCTCAAATTCTATGTGGAAGAGAAAGTGATGAATTATTTTACGAAAAGAAATGTGTTGGTAGTAAAATATGCAATGATTATGGAAATTTGACTAAATTTCAAAATAAATATCGTACTGATATAAATAATCAATCATTATCCAACATGAAAGTGAAATGGAAGAGATATGAATATATCTATACATCAATTCAAGGTTCAAATAGTGTTAAAATAATTGAATTAAAGAAGAAGAAATTTTTGTGATATATTTTTTGAGAAAGTTTGAGGCAGAAATTTATAAATACACCAAGCATTCCCATAGAGCTTGATGGCAGGACTTGTAATTCTAAAAATCCCATGAATTTTTTCCACCAAAGACCATTTTGTCAACAATTTATTTTACAGTGAACTACACATTTGTTCCATAAAAAGAAATTCAGAGTGAATACTATCATTCTGACCAAGTCTCCATGCTCATCCATATTCTATATAGACATGATGAACAAAACGTTGATCATATAGAAAGCACTAGTGAAAATTGGAATGTTATTAAAAAATATCACTTTTATATCAATGACGATCGTACACATGATACATATTGTGTACAACACTGTTTTGGAAAGATTTATGACTCCTTGAAAAGTCGTGGCATAAAATTCAATGAAAATTGGGTATGGTCAGATGGATGTGCAGGTCAATTCAAATCTTCATGATCATTCTTTTGGTTTTGTTGTCTTCATAACAAAACCTGCATTAAACATTGTTGGAATTTCTTTGAGGCTGGTTATGGAAAAGTAGAACATTACGGTGCAGGGGTATGCATAAAACGAGCACTTCAAAGATATCAAATGGACCTCTCTACAAACAAACTTGTGGACGCTAAATAAGTTGTCCAATGGTGCATCATTGCACTAAGCCATGAGACTAACCGATCAAGGGAAGTGCAAAGGTACATTCAATTTAATTTTATTGGATATCCAATTTTAAACAGTGTACATTTATCACAATGATTATCTTTGATAGTATTTTGATATCATATTTAAATTCTTCTTTGAATTTTCCATATAGGTTTTTTGGCATATTGGGGTCGAAGATGTAGATAGATCGATTGGAAATGACATTGAAACAATAAAAGGAACTCAAAAATTGCATTCAATTAAAACAAAGTTATCCACAAATGTGTTTGCATTAGATAAAATAAAATATTCTTATTTTTGTCATGTTTGCATAGACAACAAAGAATCCAATGATGTTTGTGAAAACAAAATGTATGTAAAATATTGGAAACATACAAAGCTAAATACAAAGGGGAAAATGTCAGTTGCAATGTTTGAAGAAATGAAATCAGAGGAGACTACAATATCATCTAATGATGATCGAGTTTTTGATCTTGTTAGAGAAGGAAACATTTGAATTGCTTTGAAATGATAGATATCTAGAAATAGATACTAAAATTCTTTTAAAGTTAATTTTTCATGTTAATTATGATCTAGTTTTAAATACATAAGATTGTTTTATTTTGCAGGAGATGTTTTTGTTGTAATTGCACCTATTGTCAACAATGAAAATGTGAAGTATTATTTGATGCGTTGCACTGAATGAAAGATGAAATTATTAGAAAACTATAATGATCACGGGTTTCCATATGACATAAGATCTATTATACTGAAAGGTTATTTTTTCAGACAAAGTAGTCAAAGTGGGGATTTTGTTTACTTTGAAGAATATTAACTTGATGTCATAAGTTGCCAATATAGTCACTTGGTGTGTGCAGCACGCATAAAGTTGATAGAGGCTCAATCAAAGAAAAAAATGAAAATTAAGAAATGGAAAATGTCAAAATCTGATCATGAACGGATCATTGAAGATGGCATTCCATTGGAATTTTTTTGATTAAACTGGCCAACAATTTCTTCTCTTTGGATTCATGTTTTAGAACTTCCATAACTCAACTAAAAATTGAACTACCTTGTTATGTTATCTGTGCAAGTGTTTGCACATGTACATTGTTTTTGTACATGCACACTAGTATCAACTAAAAGTATCTTTTCCATGTGCATTGATGAAAAATGTTGCACGTACTGGATATATATGTTCTAGAATGTAATTAACTGAAAGTAGCTTTTCGATGTGCATTGAAGAAAAATGTTGCACCTAGATATATATGTTCTAGAATGAAATTAACTGAAAGTAGCTTTTCTTTGTGCATTGATGAAAAATTTTGCACGTACTGCATATATATGTTCTATAATTCAATTAAGTGAAAGTATCTTTTCTATGTGCATTGATGAAAGATTTTGCACGTATTGGATATATATATATATATATATATATATATATATATATATATATATATATATATATATATATGTTCTAGAATGCAATTAACTAAAAGTAGATTTTCTAGGTGCATTGATGAAAAATGTTGCAAGTACTGGATATATATGTTCTAGAATGCAATTAACTGAAAGTAGCTTTTCTATGTGCATTGATGAAAAAAATTTCACGTACTGGATATATATGTTCTAGAATGCAATTAACTGAAAGTAGCTTTTCTATGTGCATTGATGAAAATGTTGCACGTATTGGATATATATACATTACAGAATGCAATTTTAAAGTTTTATGATTGTTTGACACATCTAACAAGACCTAGAATTTTATGATTATATATATATATATATATATATATATATATATATATATATATATTGTACTTCAATAATTTTAACATATATATTCAAACATGTACTTAAATTATTTCTACATGTACATATATTCATGTGATTTTTTTTTGTTTAGAAAACGACTACTTGAATTTTAAAAACAAAACATTAGATCATAATCACATGCCAAATGTAGTTCAACAATGCAAACTTAAGTTTAAAAAAAGAAACATTATATGACAACATTACTTCACATGCCAATTTTAGTTCAACTATCCAATAAGAAAAAAACATTATATCGTGCAATCACATGCCAAATGTAGTTCAACCATCCAAAACTTGAGTTTTAAAAACAAAACATTATATCACAACATTACTAAACATGCCAAATGCCAAATGTAGTTCAACTATCCAATAAAAACTAAACATTAAATATCACAATCACATGCCAAATGTAGTTCAACCATCCAATAAAAACAAAACATTAAATATCACAATCACATGCCAAATGTAATTCAACCATCCAAAACTTAAGTTTTTAAAATAAAACATTATATATCACAACATTACTTCAAATTCCAAATGTAGTTCCACCATCCAAAACCTAATTTTTAAAAACAAAACAAATTATAACACAACATTACTTCACATGCCAAATGTAGTTCAACCATCCAAAACTTGAGCTTTAAAAACAAAGCATTATAGATCACAACATTACTTCACATGCAAAATTTAGTTCATCTATCCAATAAAAATAAAACATTATATCACATTCACACATACCAAATGTATTTCACATAAAATATGTCCAAAAGTTGTAGATCTCACAAGTATCAAGTATAAGTATCAAGTTATATATGAGTGCATCTAGATAAGACTATATATAAAAAATTATTTAATTTAATCACAACATTACTTCACATGCCAAATGTAGTTCAACTATCCAATAAAAACAAAATATTATATCACATTCACATGTACCAAATGTAGTTCACATAAAATATGTCCAAAATTTGTAGATCTCACAAGTATCAAGCTATATATGATTGTGCATCTAGATAAGACTATATATAAAAAATTAAATTTAATATACTAAATCTATTGAAAATATAATGTTGTACGTGCATGTGCATCATCCACCAAATACAGATGGATGTAGTGTCTCTCCCAGCAAAGTCACAATCCTCTAGCTATCCTGCGAAGCATGGGGAACCTATACAAACATTAAAATTTAATGTTTAAAATTGAGTGAGAATATATAGAACTTCATGTAAAAAAACAAAATGTAAAAAAAAATAATGCAATACTTCATCAGGTTCCCTCTCCATTTTTTGCTCGTCTACTAAAACTTCCCCTACTGGAACATCTTCAACAGCAAACTGTGATATATATATATATATATATATATATATATATATATATATATATATATATATTAAAAATTTTCAAATGAAATTGCATATATAAACTTATTTTCAATAATATTAAAAAAAAAGTTAGACAACTTGTTCAAAGGGTTGAAATGGTGTGGATGTTCCTATCTCCATCATACGCTCCATCGCTAGAGTCCATGGAGAAAAGAAATCCTCTATAGGAACCTAACATTCAAAAAATAGAAAAATATAAAATAACTCAAGATCTAGATCTCAATTTATAATAAAAATTTTGAACTTCAATTTATAAATTATAACTTAAAAACATATATTTAAGTGATAACTTATAACTTAAAGACATATATTTAAGTAAAAAATTGAATACTTGTGGTGGTGGATTTGGCACATCTCCTAAGAGATGCTCCAAAAGAAAATATCCAAAAACCTAAAATTCAAAAAATTTAAAATAACTCAAGATCTCTAGATCTCAATTTATAATAGAACTTTTAAACTTCAATTTATAACTTATAAATTAAAATATATATATTTAAGTGAAAAATTGAATACTTGTGCTAGTGGATTTGGCACATCTCCCAAGAGTGGCTTGGAAAGAAGATCTCCAAAAACCAAAAATTCAAAAAATTTAAAATAACTTAAAATCTAGATATATCTCATTTTTTAATGGAACTTTTTGAGGTGGAATATATAACTTAAAAACATATTTAAAAGTGAAAAATTGTTCATACTTGTAATGGTGGATTTGACACATCTCCAAAGGAAGAAGAAGGTACTGCCATCCCAAAAACATTGGATGGAATTGGAATCTGTTAAAAAATTTTATTATATATGTGTGTGTGTGTGTGTGTACAATTATTTATTTTAAAAATATCTCATCATGTTTCGATATATATAATAATAGATAAAAATTAACCGTATATCATCATGTCTTCACTTAAGAAACACTAAAATTTGCCAAAATATCTTGATGGTGAGAACCATCTTGATTGTATGATTGATGGTGAGACCCATATTGATTATTTGAACTAGAGGCTCCGACCGTGATATTAAAAAAAAAATCATTCATCAAGCGTGAAAACTGCAAATGGTGTTAACATATAATGATACATTTTTGTTATATATATATATATTTATTAAAAATTGTATATGTGTTAAAATAATCACCCTAAACATTAACAGATATCGTTCCCCTGCCCTCTTGCTCATGAACAATTAGGTCCTGCCAACCATTGTGACAATTCTTTGCATATGTTTTGAGATCTTCAACACTCATATTTTCAATCTCTTCATCTGTATAATACACAAAATTAGTGCGTGCATTCTCACATGCTCTTTGTCGGTTCAGAAAAATATCGACTCCACCCAATCCATTGTGAACATTTCCAATTATGGCATCCCTTGCTTCTCAAATAATTTGAGAAGTGGAATCCATCTCTGACCGCAAAGTTTCAACACGAAGAAGTCAACTAACCAATGGTGGCTCAGGACGAGGCAACTCAACATCACACCTAGTGCCCCTACGGTCACACAATCGACCTTTCCCAAGACCAAAAAATTCAAAGGGGAGGACATTAGAATTAGGTTTCATTTGCAAAAAAAATTCTAAATAAAATAATTTTTCAAAATAAAGTGGAACCTCGTCGTTCCATGGGAATCTTCCATAGGCCGCAAGGTTTCTATTATACAAATAGCGAGCTATATGAGGGTGCTTGAAATATTGCACCTTCAACATCTTTCTTTTCATCCCTTCTTTGAAATTAAATATAGACTTAGCCATTTCTATTGTAACTCTTCTCTTAACAACCTCCTACTTATCGGGACCCATCACTGTTTCCTTTATTTTTCTCATCACTTCTACAAAAGTATCAATGGTTGGCCCAAGATTTAGGTACACATCTACTAGTTCTCTTAAAGAGTGTAACTATTTCCAAGCTTTGTCGACTCTCAGCAGGGAGAGTCAAAGCCACGCGATCTCTCTTATATTTTTCATGAAGATGTTGACACCTTTGTAAGGTGCATTGTTGCATGTTTGTTTCCCAAGGTATATCAGAAATGTCAGATGGATAAGTCATGGTTGGTGTAAAACCTTCTTCTTGAATGACGCATTCTGCCCTGCGTCTTTTTTGAGCAACATTTGAAGCATCACTTTCAGCCTCTGCATCAATATATATAATGTTTTATATTAAAAAAACACATGTAGACAATTTTTTACAAATTGAATGTAAATAATATTCAAATTGATGGCCACCTCAATATGGTCGACTAGCATGTTGCCCACCCTTAAACTGTTGAGAACCAAAACGACCACTGATTGGTTGAGAACCAACACAACCATCTGTTGATTGGCCTCTGGGAGAATACATATCACCACTTTCACACAATTTGCTAGCACTTATTGATGGCCCTCCAAGAGAATGTGTACCAACACCCACCTCATGAAACAAGAGAGAAGCTTCATAAAAAACATGAATTTATAATCAATTCAAAAATATATTCTCACATTTAAATACATGTACATATTCATTAATTAAATTGCGTGAACCATACCACAATTGCGTGAACCATGGGCATGCTCCATTGATGGAGTAGACATCCTTGTCCTCCTACCTCCTAAAAAATAAAAAATAAAACTTATTAACAACCAACTTAACTCACAAAATTGATAAAAAATCAATTCCATATGTACACACATGTATGTATATGTATGGAGATTTAAGATTATATTTAAATACTATGAACATCCCTCGATCCCTGATCCCCCTCTCTTGTATAGATATGGGATTCAGTTGATCTTCGTCGTTCATACTCCATGATATATATATATATCTATAATGGACATTTACAATTATTTTTTTTAATTACTATTTAAAATAAATTCAAAATAAATTTCAAAAAATTAATGCAATTTTGTGTGCACAAATAATGTAAAACACAACTTTCAAAGCACTAATTGATGTGTGAAACTCAATTTATGCAAAATTTTTATAAAATTACATTAAGTTTACCAAATTGAGATTTACATGGTGGGAGCACACTTGGTATAAAATTGAAAAAAACAATGGTCATTAAAAAAGAAGCATGAAACTCCATTTAAACCAAAATTTGTTGAAATCCTCACATTTTAATTTTATAAAAATGTGAAGTTCACCAAGTTGCACTTTACATGGTGTGGTGGGAGCACACTTGGTATATAATTGAAAAAAGCACATGTTCATTAAAAAATATGCATTTATAAGTACAAAATACACACACATCCAAGATATGTTACAATGTCCATCAATAAATTTTGAAGGAGAGCATCTAAACACTAACTCATCTTTGAGAGATGAATTTTAAATTTTTGAAGAAGAGCATCTCAAAACTAATTCACCTTTTAGAGATGAATATTTCATTGGCATTGCCCCGTATAATTCTAATCCATCTATTAATTCATCTTTGATAGATGAATCATGAATTGGCATTGTCCCACGCAATAGATCAGCAGACATCTTATTAACATTTGTACAATGTCTTATACTAAAAAACTGAAATTGGCTAACAATATTTTTTTCTTTTCCACGCAGTTGTTTTAGTCTCTCCTTCTTAACTTGGTACACGCCTTTCATCTAGTTGCACACAAGTTCAAAATTGATGAAAACTACAATTCTATTTGATTCATACTCCATAGTTGTTCCCAAGCCTTCTATCAATGCAATTTAATATGTCTCATTGTCTGTTGTTCTTTTTGGCATATTCATTTTCCTTTAGATAACCTTGCAAGTCGCAATATTGGAAATCACATATGTAATCACTACTTTCCCTGGATTGGGATAACAAGAAACATTTATGCATAATGTTCATTTTTCAGCCATATTTAGTGGGTTTTTTTATCCCTGAAAAAAACAAATTCAATAGTATATATTAAATTAACATTTATTGCAAATTCATGGGAGAAATGACACATGTTCATGAGATAAATTACATGTGCATGGTTTATCTTAAAGTTTGACTTAAATTTTAAGGTAGAATTCACATCTAGAAATGAGATGCATTAAATATTTCATTACCTAGAGTTTAAGGGATATTTATGACACATATACATGGTTCATGCATGGTTTGCCTTAAAATTTATGGCAGAAATCACATCTAGAAATAACATTTCTTAAGAAATGATGAGATCCAGAGGCTACCTGGCCCTTTACATGCCTTAAGAAAGGATGATCCAGAGGTTACCTGGCCCTTTGAAGTCTCTTTTAGAACTTGTAGAATTTAAGACTCAACAAACAAACTAAAATCCTATGGAAGTTCGGCCACTTTAGGTTAAGTTTTTAGGCCTTAAATTTTGCCTTGAATTAATGGGAGAAAGCCTTGAGGTTGGGGGATCCTATCCTATGGAAGTTCAACTACTTTAGGTTTAGTTTTTAGGCCTTAAATTTTGCCTTGAATTAATGGAAGAAAGCCTTTATGTTGTGGGATAAATGACATTTATATGGTTTCCAAAATTATTTTATGCACTTACTAAAACAACTAGTGGTGGTGGTTGATGAAGTTATGTCAAAAGTCACACCTTTATGAGTTTGTGGGAGAAATTACAAATTGCCTTATAATTTATGGGAGAAATGAAATAGAAATGACACATGCCTTAAAGTTTGCCTAAAATTTTATGGGAGAAGGGAGAAATGACAGATGTACAAGGTTTTCCTTAAAGTAGTAGTGGTTTATGGATATTAAAATGAAAAACTTCTATTTCTATTCCAGAGATTGACTGTAGGGGCATTTATTGGATATGTCTCCTTTGACAAAATATGGGATCCAGATGCTACCTAGCCCTTTACAGACTCTGCCTTTAGAACTTGTAGAAGTTAACACTCAGCGGACATAGTAAAATCCAATGGAAGTTCAACCACTTTAGGTTCAGTTTTTAGGCATTAAAGTTTACCAGGGAGAAATGGCATGTGCATGGTTTGCCTTAAATTTTTCCTTAAGTTTATGGGTGAAATCACATCTAGAAATGACATGCCTTAAATTTTTCCTTGCATATAATTTAAGAGAGAAATGACATGTAAATGGTTTTCCTTAAAGTTTTCCTTATAGTATATGGGAGAAAATACATTGCCTTATATTTTATGGGAGAGATGACATAAAAATGACATAGAAATTACATAGAAATGAGACATGCCTTAAATTTTACCTATAATTTTATGGGATAAATGACACATGTATGGGATAAATGACAAATTTACACTGTTTTCCTTAAAGAGGTAGTGGTTTATGGATATTAAAATGAAGAACTTCTATTTAGATTTGTTCCAGAGATTCATTGTCAAGGGATTGACTGCAGAGAAATTTACTGGATATGTTACATTTCAAAAAATATGAGATTTAGAGGCTACCTGGCCTTTTACAAACTCTTCCTTTAGAACTTGTAGAAGTTAACACTCAACAGACAGACTAAAATCCTATGAGAGTTCAGCCACCTTAGGCTCAATTTTTAGGCCTTAAATTTTTCCTTGAATTAATGAGAGAAAGCCTTTAATTTGTGGGAGAAATGACATTTACATGGTTTGCAAAATTATTTTATGCACTTACTAAAACAAATAGTGGTAGTGGTTGATGAAGTTATGTCAAAAGTCACACCTTGATGAGTTTGTGGGAGAAATTACAAATTGCCTTATAGTTAATGGGAGAAATGAAATAGAAATGAGACATGCCTTAAAGTTTGCCTAAAATTTTATGGGAGAAGGGAGAATGACAAATGTACAAGGTTTGCCTTAAAGTGGTAGTGGTTTATGGATATTAAAATGAAGAACTTCTATTTCTATTCCAGATATTCACTGTAGGGGCATTTACTGGATATGTCACCTTTGAGAAAAGATGAGATCCAATGGTTACCTGGCCCTTTACAGACTCTGCCTTTAGAACTTGTAGAAATTAACACTCAACAGACAGACTAAAATCCTATGGAAGTTCAAAATCCTGTGAGAGTTCAACCACTTTAGATTCTGATTTTAGGCCTTAAATTTTGCCTTAAATTAATGGGAGAAATCCTTTAGTTTGTGGGAGAAATGACATGTGCATGGTTTGCCTTAAATTTTGCCTTAAAGTTTATAGGAGAAATCACATCTAGAAATGACATGCCTTAAAGTTTGCCCAAGTTCCTAGAGTTTAAGATAGAAATGACATAAAAAGAGAAATCACATCTAGAAATGACATGCCTTAAAGTTTTCCCAAGTGCCTAGAGTTTAAGATAGAAATTAATGACATAGAAATTACACATGCCTTAAATTTTGCCTAAAATTTTATGGGAGAAATGACACAAGTACATGGTTTGCCTTAAAGTGGTAGTGGTTTGCACTTGTTTAAACAACTAGTGGTAGTGGTTGACTAAGTTATGTCAAAAGTCACATCTTGATGAGTTTGTGGGAGAAATGACATGTACATCGTTTGCAAAATTATTATTTTATGCACTTGCTAAAAAAACTAGTGGTAGTGGTTGATGAAGTTATGTCAAAAGTCACACTTTGATGAGTTTGTGGGAGAAATGACATGTACATGGTTGCCTTAAAGTTTAGTTTGCCTTGAAGTTTATGAGAGAAATCACATCTAAAAACCTTTACTTTGACATCTATAAATAGGCTAAGAATATTAAAAAATAATTTTCAACTTGCATTAGTTATGTCCTTAATAAGAAGTATGATTTAGCACCTAACAGATTGTTTAATCATTTATAATAATGTCATTTTTGGCTTGTACTATCATTCATCCTTCATATGTACAAGAGCTTTACAACTTGAACATCACCCTACACTATCATAATATCATTGTACATAATCTAGATTATTAATATCCATTACATCATAAAACACTCCACTTTTAACATTTTACAATATTAGAAGCATCGTGGAAGGTGTAAATTTAGGTACATTAATGAAATACATTGGGTTGATTTAAATATTACAAGAATTTTGAGTTGCTGAATTATTTGTGTGAATTTCTTTACGGTGTTTAATTCTATTCATTTTGTTGATGAATTCTGTGTGAATTTTTATTCATTGTGTTGTTGAATTATATGTGAATTTCTATTCATTCTGTTGCTGAATTATGTGTGAATTTTTGTTCATTCTGTTGCTGAATTCTGTGTAAGTTTCTTTGAGGTGTTTTGCTCTTCTTTTTTATAGTTTGCTGAATACTAAGAATACTTGGGTAGATAAGAAAATAAAACATATATTATTTGTAAGACTAATAAGTATTTATTCATATGTTATAATTACATCTAGATGTTGAGCAAGACTTGTCATGTTCCAAATAATTACTTTCAAACTACGAGAATAGAGACTGACAACAAGTATATTTTATTTCTCTTTCAAATTACATGAATGGAGACTATTTGCTAGAGCTCTTAGGAGCAGCCGAGAGGTACCGAAGGGACCCTAACATTGATAACAATTCAAAGAATGAATGCATATCAGATATTGATCATGAAATATCTTCCATGTACATCGAAATAAATACGCATACATAACTAGACACCCAGAAGTAAAGAGATGTGTGCAGACAGATCAAACCTCATCAGCTGTCTCAACAGCTTCTATATAGACCTCATCTAGACATGGTGTTGAAAGCCATGTTTCAATAAACTTTAACTCTTCTTCATAATATTCACATTGGAAATCAATGGTAAGTGTAAAAACATCTCTAAAACCACATTTGTTTTTTTCCTTCTGCTCTGAAATGAAAACTTTATCCTCTTGCGCTTCATTCTCTGCTTTTGCATCTATCTCTGTGTCTACGTTCCCTTTGTAGACTTCTTTCTTTGTCTCTATTTTCTCTTTATGGGCTTTCTTTTATGCATCTGCCTCTATCATTATCTCTGTCTCTGTCTCTACCTTTGTCTCTAATTCACCAACTTGTGCTGGAAACAAGTTGTTTTCCACTGATTGAAGTGGGATTATCTCACCAAATAACATCATCTCGATATCATGCTTTTGTTGCATCATCTGCAACCAACCATCATTAACCCACAAATCTTGATCAAAATTTGCATCAACAATATTAACCACTGAATTTTCCATAGAAATGGCTGCTTCACTACCAATTTCACTCTTATCAAGAAGTTGTGTTGATGGAATCACCAAATTTTCATCAGCAAGCTCTGTTACTGGAATCACCAAATCATCATTGTCAAACTCTGTTGTCGGAATCACCAAATCATCATCAACAAGCTCTGTTGTTGGATTTTATCAAATTTCTGTCAACAAGCTCTGTTGTTGGATTCATCAAATCTTTGTCCACTTCTAGTTGTGCATAGTGGGGTTCACGAGCACCTTCGTGCTCTACCTATGTTGCTTTTGCAATTTCTTCAAGATAGATAGAGCACACCCAGAAGTAAAGAGATGTGTGCAAACAGATCAAACATTGATAACAATTCAAAGAATGAATGCATATCAGATATTGATCATGAAATATCTTCCATGTACATCGAAATAAATACGCATACATAACCAGACACCCAGAAGTAAAGAGATGTGTGCAGACAGATCAAACCTCATCAGCTGTCTCAACAGCTTCTGTGTAGACCTCATCTAGACATGGTGTTGAAAGCCATGTTTCAATATACTTTAACTCTTCTTCATAATCTGCACATTGGAAATCAATGGTAAGTGTAAAAACATCTCTAAAACCACATATTTTTTTTTCCTTCTGCTCTGAAATGAAAACTTTATCATCTTGCACTTCATTCTCTGCTTTTGCGTCTATCTTTGTTTCTGTGTTCCCTTTGTAGACTTCTTTCTTTGTCTCTATTTTCTTTTTATGGGTTTTCTTCTATGCATCTGCCTCTATCATTATCTCTGTCTTTGTCTCTGCCTTTGTCTCTTCTTCACCGACCTGTGCTGGAAACAAGTTGTCTTCCACTGATTGAAGTGGGATTATCTCACCAAATAGCATCATCTCGATATCATGTTTTTGTTGCATCATCTGCAACCAACCATCATTAACTAACAAATCTTGATCAAAATTTGCATCAACAATATTAATTGTTGAATTTTCCATAGAAATGACTGCTTCAATACTAACTTCACTCTCATCAACAAGTTGTGTTGTTGGATTCACCAAATTTTCATCAGCAAGTTCTGTTACTGGAATCACTAAATCATCATTAGCAAACTCTGTTGCGGGAATCACCAAATCATCATCAACAAGCTCTGTTGTTGGATTTCATCAAATTTCCGTAAGAAAGCTCTGTTGCTAGATTCATCAAAACTTTGTCCACTTCTAGTTGTGCACAGTGGGGTTCACGAGCATCTTCGTGCTCTCTCTATGTTGCTTTTGCAATTTCTTTACAGACATCATCCACTCGTGGATGAGTACAGTGGGATTCAACAAAATTTTCATCTCGTTGTAGATCTACTCCTACAGATCCACCTTCATCTTCAACTTCAATGCTCCCCCTTGCACCAAAACACCTCTCAAAGATATCCCAAACCTCATTTGTTGTCTTGGCATCTGAAATTAAGGGAAGAATGCTTTCATCCAGATATTATTTTATGCGTTTTAATGCAAAGATGTCCTTATGCCTCTTTATTTCCAGATTTAAAAAGATCTCAAACATCTTTTATTCTTTTTTAGTCTCTTTGCTTTTCCCATTTATTGAGTGTTTATTGACTATAGCTCAAAAAAAAAACTTATTTAAATATATCCTTTGTGGTGACTTCTCAGCTGATTTTCTATAAAAACAAAAAACTTTCTTGCAAATCTTTTTTCTCTAAAACATTACAATGCCCACAATCAATTTAAGATTTTTTTTTAATAAGAAAAAAATAAAATTTTAATTTTTTTCATCCACACTCTTTTAAAAAAAAAAAAAATTAAAATACATTTTTTTTTAAAAAACTTTGTATTCGCTCTCACAAAAATTTCAAACAAACAAATCCCTTTTTTAAAATAGGCTTCCTCCCTTTTATGAATCACCTTTAAAAAAAAAAGACTTCATTATTATTTTTTTAAATGGGCTTCTCCCTTTTTTCAAATCACTTGAATCTCATATCACAATAAATAAATAAAACATTAAAGAATTCGAAGTGGCATCATACGAATTTTTAAACCATCAAGAATTGCTATAACGCACAGCAACCCTTTTGGATGGGGCGTGAGATGGTAAACGGGGTAAGGAACCGGAACTAATGGATGATGAGTTCTTAACGCTCTGGTTACAATGGACTCCAGTGTTAGTAACGCATGGACTAACGCCCCTCTAATAATCTAGACCTGCGATATAACACTTACGCTGCATTCCCCGGAGTGGGTTATGCTGAATTTTTTTTTAAATAAAAACAGATTTTGAGTGACCTTTCTTCGATTTGTGTAGCGGAGGATTTTATTGGCTTCGTTGTAATTGGCTTTGTTTTTTTTCTGGCTTTTCAGCTGTTCTTTGTAAGAGGCTTCTTCCAATTTCTTCAAACTTCTGTTGCTTATGCACTTTTTTTCTCTTCTTTGTTTCAATTTCACTCCCATTGTTGTTCTCCACTGAGTCCTCTTATACCATGAGGAAAATTGAAAACTAAAAATGATTTAAATAAGATTATATTGGAAACATTAACATATAGCAAGTGGTTAGATTCTCCAACATATATATATATAAAGCCAGTCTAGATCCATCTTAATTTTAGATATATCAAGTGTTAAGAGGGATCAAACCTCTTGAGGTGTAAACATTCCTAAAGTTTTACATTAAAAAAAGAGATTTGCACAAAGAAAGATTTGATCCCTCTTGGTGCTTAATAAATTTCAAAATTAAGATGTATCCGGATTGGTTTAACTAAGAATCATTTGTCTTCACCAAATATCTACTAGAATAAATTTTTTTTTTTTAAATTTATTACAATAGTTAAAATATACTTAATAATAAAATGAATTTAAAGTTATCTAAATTTAAGTTTTTTTTATAACCCATATTTTTGCCCATAGTATTTTCATATTATGTCAGCTATCTAAATAAATAAGTACAAAGACTTAGTCATTAGTTGGTTTGTCTCTAAACCAAAGTAAAAGCATGGTAAATAGAAAAGAGATTGCAAAAAATAAGACAAACCAGAGTGAAAGGATGGTAAATAGAAAAGAGATTGCAAAAAATACAGACGAAATTGCAGGTAACATAATACAAACCTGACCAATTGTTAACATATAACCCGTATGACCTGAACCATGTAAACTTTGTCTTCTGCCTCATTATTAGACGAAGTTCGGTAAACTGGTTTGGTTAAACGCTATGACCAGACAGATAAACCACACCATTGAAGATGGCGAAGAGGAATTTTCGCTGAAGTGGGATGACTTCAAGATTAAAATGCTCGGCGAATTTTTAACAATACCCAATATTCGGCTGAATGAGTTTTATGATTTAGAGAATAGAAGAATTAGGCAAGGTGACATTAAATGTTTGCAGCACGTTGTTACCGATTGTTTACAAAAGTTCTGTAAAGTACAATACAACAATACTACTCTTTTGTAAACAATCAGTACCAACCTGCTACAACCTTGCATGTTATGATCTTTACTTCAATTGTCTAAATCATTACCGCTATTGGGTATCCTTTGAAAATTCACCACAAACAAGAATTATAATCTTGAACTTTTCCCGCTCTTGAAACCAAGATGTAGTTTAATTGTCAGATAATAGTGTTTGACCAACCCGGCATACCAAGCCTCGTCCACGCTCCAACCGAAAAAATTCAGCCTCCTCAAGACACGACACTTCCTGGAATGAAATCTCCGGGCTGTTCTTGCCAATTTGCTGTCTCCTTTGATGCAAATTCTTCTCCTGAATTATTTTGCCGGAAACATTCAAGGTTGGTGGCGGCATCCATCGGTCCTCCTGGTAAAGGACTGTAATTCATATCCCACCATTGCTCAATTTCTCGCTCCCACCTCTCATTTTCTGCGAATACCTTGTATCTTCCTTCTCTCTGCGGCCATTAAAAGTGCCCTCCATGTTAAAAGTACCGTAACCGTAATCTCTTCTGAGAGCAGCAGTTAGTTGCACGTGAAGTCGAGTGAGACACTTAGTTGTGAGTCTCAGTCCCAGCTAATTAAATCACTCATGTATTTGAAATTAGTTAATTTGAACTCCACTCGGAAACTTGTGGAGTCCCAGTACCAGCTAGTTTTAAATCACTAATATATTTGGTATTAGTTAATTCTATCGGTAACTGCATGTGGACACTAATGAGACACCTAGTCGTGAGTCCAAGGGCCAGCTAATTTTAAATTACTAATATTTTTGACATTAGTTAATTCATCTCAAAGTGCTAAATAATTCTCCAAATTTCTTTGAAAATTGTAAAGCCTATTTTATAACTAAACGGACAAGCTATAGTTGTCAAAGGTTTTTTTTCAATCCTAAGGCAATATTTCTCTATGGATTTTCGAATTAAAAACCTGCCACGTATTAAAATTGATAATTAACATAAACTCACTACGTAAAAACCCAATCTCCAGAGGCGGCGCTCTTATTGCAGCCCCACATGACGCACGTTGGAGCACGGTTTCTTCATATGATGAACCGCACGGATAAATTTAGGATAAAATTAGCAAGGGCTCAAAAGGTGCAAAGAGATGTGTGGAGAGAGAATTGTTAAGTTGAAGAAATTGTATTTTGACTATAATGATTGAGCAAACAAGTTTTGCCCCATTACCTCAATTTAGAATATCTGCAAGTTTGTCCAGCCACTGATTTTGTAATTTAAGTTATAGTTTGGGTTTCACAATCATATTCCTGAAACATTAATAATAATATGAAATATTGTACTTTTTAAAAATTGGAAAAATGATTCTATATTATTGTGAACAAATATTTAATGAGTAGATATATTAAAAAGATTTATCAATAATTAATTAAATAAAATATTAAAATTGTCGTGGTAATAATTTTACTTGGGACAAATCTCCGATCGAGGTGTCAAACTCAGCAAATAGTGGGGAATGACATGCGTTTGGTGATCTGGGTTAATCAATAAGTCTGTCAGAAAGACTTAATTGGATCATTATACTCGGCATCTCCCATGATCGACGACCATAATGACTAGTCCTTTCTACTGCCCCCGCATTCACTACATGGTGAAGAGTACAGGTTGCAAATCGTGTTGCCTTTTTGTATGTATAGAGGTAAGTTTCTTCGCAAAGTTTCATTCTCATATTGTTTCAAGTATCTAGTCAATGCTTCGGGTCTAGATGGCAGGGGGATTGGAGGCTCTGCAAAATCACCATTGTCGAAGGACAACTGGGTATGTAATGGTTTCTCACAGATATTCTTTGCATTACGGTATTCGTTACACCGCTCAGATCATCAAAACTGCGTTTGCTTATGAAATTCAGTTTAAAATGCTCGTTTCCTTCTCTCCACGGATTATTTTCAATCTGCGTGTTGCTGCAGTGGTGATAGATTAGATATAGTTCGATGTTTTAGAAGCCCAGACAATTTTTTTAGGTATTTTAAATCTCTTTTGGTTAATGGATTACGCTGTTCTATTTGGTCAAATGCTCTGAAAAACCCTGTCTATCGAAACGTTTGTAGGGTGTTTCTTGATAGTTGGCTTCACTAGTTATCATCCACTTCTGGGTTGGGTGTTATATGGTCTCCGTTATGGTCTCTGGGTATTCGGGTTCAGTTTATTTCGAAGATAAACCTCTGGTGCTCCAAACAGAGTGTTCGTGATAAGAATTTGTACTTTTCATTTGGTTCTAAGTGTTATACTGTTTCTCCCTTTCAAAACAGGGATCTTGTGTCAAGTTAAGATGACTAAAGCAAGACTGATTCCTCGTAAATCTGTTGTTAGAGACATTCACCAAAACTTAGTCAACCCTCCTAGTAAACGAGGTCGTAAAATGAACACTCAAATTCTGGAAAATTTAGCTAGCATTTATGAAGATACTACACCTGTGCAAATTCGGAAAACCATTCAAGGTTGGGAGAAGGATAGGGATGCTGAACAAACAGATATCCAAGAACAACAGTCGAGGATGGAATTTATCTCAGATCCAAGAAGCACAAGGGGCAGAGTTTCCCTGTTCCAACAAACTGTGAAGACCTACTAGAGGATCAAATGTGTTTTGGCAAGAGCAATGATGAGCATGCAAGAGAAGGAGCTCAATTCCTCTGTGCTCTTTGAACTCCAGCAGATGAAGCAATATATGAGAGAGATGACCAAGACTCAACATCAACAGAATGCTCGAATTGGCATGATTGAGCGTCAACTTTGGACTCTCTAGCGAGCAGGGATTCCTGCAAGATATGAGAGATATGACCAAGACTCAGCCTCAGCAAAATGCTCGAATTGGCATGATTGAGCATCAACTTCGGACTCTCCAGCAAGCAGAGATTCCTGGGTCTACAGCAAAAGACCCAGCTCCTATAGACTCATCAAATGGATAATTTTAATCATGCTCTCATAATTTTGAATGATTTTTGATAGTATATATAGTTTTTTCTTTGTATGTATCTTCTATGGACATACTCGAGTACTTATAGCAGTAAGTCAAAGAAAGAAACAATACCAATTTTGGTTAGCTTATAACTCTTTGAGGTGGCCAACAGACCTGTTTTCCTTCGAGCAGGTTGAGGCAACCAGATACTGATGTAAATATTCAGCAATTTTCGCTTTTAATAGAAAATGGATAGGTACTACGGAATTTACAAAAAAAAAAAAAAAATTGGAACAAATTAAGATAGATCTGATACAAACTACTCTTTTTTAAATAAATTCAAAACATATTAAAAATATATATTTAAATATGAATAAAAATAAAAATTTTCTTTCAAAAAATGTTCATTATCATTTATAAACTATTCCTTATGAAATAAAATTGAAAATAAACATGTGTAAACTAAATCAATATTTCTGTATTTTTTTTCTCTTTAATCTCAATCTAGGTTACAAAATTATTCTTTATTACAGTATGAAATCACTTTTTGAAATACTCCAACAATTATATCTTTTTAAAAGCTTCCATTTTTAAATTAATTCCATTAAGAAGCCTTTTATGTATAATTAAATAGACCTTACTTAAATTTCAATTTTATAAAATAGATTAAAAATATTAACTAATTATGAAAGTCATATTGTGAAAAAAAGTATTGGAATGAAATTATTAAAAATAATTCATTTACGATGAACATAATCACACTACAAAATGGGGATGGAATGGTTAAAAAATATGCTATATGAATTTATAGAGCATGGAGATAGATATTCAAGGATTCAACCAGATTATCATCAGTGTTCTCACTTACAGAGAGTGGTATTTTCCAAATGACCAACTCAAAATATGTGACATTGGATTTTCTCTGGCTCCTTTGCCGAAGCTCTGGTCCATTTTCTTGATCGAAAGGGAATAAACTAGTCACTTCCTTGTTTTTAATTTCATTAATACAATGTAAATTGAAAATTATTTATGAACTTAAATAATGTGGTTGCAACAAAGCCCCAATGGATAACTCGGTTGGTCGAGTTCCCGTTGCTAAGTACTCCGCCAGTTCAAGGATCATGAAGTCAAATCTCCTCGTCGCCCTTGGGGTTAGGCGCTGCATGTTGTGTCAATGGGAAGATCCCTTTGGGTTGATATGCCTTAATTTTCCTGTGGATGTAGCGGCCACCCAGTGTCCGTGAACCACCCCTAAAAATGTGGTTGCAATAAATACAAGTTGAAGGTGTCCAAGATGTTATAATGCGTCAAAGCTCTGGTCCATTTTCTTGATCGAAAGGGAAGAAATTAGTCACTTCCTTTTTTTTAATTTTATTAATACAATGTATATTGCAAATTCTTTCTGGACTTAAATAATATAGTTGCAACAAATACAAGCCAAAGGTCCGAGATGTTATAATGCAACGATTGTAAATTTATTTTCAATGTTATTTTAATATATTTAATATTTCTTGCATGTTGGACCTGACACCTATGCATGTGGAACATAAAAAATATGACCTAAGTGCTGAGGAAAAAGTGTTGAAACGTCTTCTGTATGATTGGAGGAATCTGGATGACCGGTTCATTCCAGAGGATCAGAAGAAACTATATATAGAAACATTTGAACACTATTTGACAGCCCAAGCGCATAAAGAAGTTCAAGCCATGGAACAAGCAGGTGGGAAAACCGTTAATCCGCAACCTAAGCCATCAAAAAAGCGTGGGAGAAGAACTTTACAGGAATCAATTCAACTCGTAGGAGAAATGTTGATTAATACAAGAAAAATAATATTGTTAACAACGGTATTCCAACAACTCCCAAAAGTTACGAAATGAAAGTAATCTCCTGGAATATACGAGGCCTTAACGACAAAGGCAAACAATGATATCTGAAAGAATGGTTGAAAATGGAAAAACCCCAAGTAATGTTACTTCAAGAAACAAAAGTTACTAGTCAAAAGCTCCAACATATTATTCAATCTTTCAAACTTCATTTCGATGTTATGGTAATAGATTCCATAGGTACGGCACGGGGACTAGCTATCTTATGGAATTCGGCAAAGATTGTGGTAGATGGCTGGATAGGCCTCCCTAGAATTCTAACTGGTAATTTTCACCAAATTGGGTCTGCCGAAAAGATACTAATCTCGGTTGTTTATGGTCCTTCAATTCCAAGAGAAAGAAAGGAGTTCCTTCAAATTATACAAACTATGAATAATATGCATCAAGAGAAATATTGGCTTCTAGGAGGAGATTTCAACATGATTTTGAATTTCACAGAAAAGAAAGGAGGAATAAGAAGAGAAAACCCAGACTTGGAACTTTTTAGGGATTTGCTCACTGATTTGCATATAGTAGATATTCCTATGGTCAATGGGAAATTTACTTGGAACAATAGACGTGGAGAACGACATCAGGTAGCATCACGATTGGACCGCTTTCTTGCTTCAGAAACCTTGGTCAGCTTAGATTTCTATTATGAGACAACAATTTTACATATGTTTGGATCATACCATTGGCCGATTCTAATAGATATTGATGTCAAAGATACTCTGAAAAACAGACCTTTTCGATTTGAATTGTTTTGGCTCAGGGATCCCAGATTTTTGGAAAATGCTAAAAATTGGTGGAATTCTAATCAGCTTGTAGGAAGAAATAAGATGCACTCTTTTCAACTCAAATTAAAGCAACTAAAAGCAGAAATAAAACAATGGAATCGAGAAGAATTCGGCAATATTCAACAGGATCAGATTAGATTACAAGAAAAAATGAAAGATATTCAATAGCGAATGATCCTTCATGGTAGAACAGAAGCACTAGCAGTTGACGAAGGCCACACTCTCAGTTTTCAAGAAGAACGTAGGAAACAGGAAGAGATCTTATGGAAGCAGAAATCACGGGTGCAATGGCTAAAGGAAGGTGAGAGAAATACTAATTTTTTCCATAAAACGATAATACAAAGAAGGCAGCATAATCGAATTTTTTCTTTAAAAGATCAAAATGGTAATCGATTACTTCAACATGAGGCCATGGAAAAGGAATTGGTCAAGCATTTTAAAAATCTGTTAACAGAGCCTGCTCAAAATAGGCATTCTACCATTAATAAAATCACTTCTCACAACCCGGCTGTGGTGACCAGGGAATAGAACTTAACTTTGCTACGAGAAATTAGCTTACAAGAAGTGGAAGAAGTAGTGTTCCATATGCCCCGGAATAAAGCTCCTAGGCCTGATGGCTTTACTGCAGAATTTTTTAAAGCCACATGGACTTTCATGGTTCAAGATATTCTGGAAATAGTAGAGAAATAAAGGCGACATCGGAATGTCTATCCGACTTTGAATGCAACCATTGTAACTCTCATTCCTAAACGGGAAAATTCTGATACCCCTGTTGGCTTTCGACCAATTTCTCTATGCAATGTCATTTATAATATTCTCTCAACAATTATGGTTAATAAATAATTCTCCATATTTCTTTGAAAATTGTAAAGCCTATTTTATAACTAAATGGACAAGCTATAGTTGTCAAAGGTTTTTTTTCAATCCTAAGGCGATATTTCTCTATGGATTTTCGAATTAAAAACCTACAACGTATTAAAATGATAATTAACATAAACTCACTACGTAAAAACCGCATCTCCAGAGGCGGCGCTCTTATTGCAGCCCCACATGACGCACGTTGGAGCACGGTTTCTTCATATGATGAACCGCACGGATAAATTTAGGATAAAATTAGCAAGGGCTCAAAAGGTGCAAAGAGATGTGTGGAGAGAGAATTGTTAAGTTGAAGAAATTGTATTTTGACTATAATGATTGAGCAAACAAGTTTTGCCCCATTACCTCAATTTAGAATATCTGCAAGTTTGTCCAGCCACTGATTTTGTAATTTAAGTTATAGTTTGGGTTTCACAATCATATTCCTGAAACATTAATAATAATATGAAATATTGTACTTTCTAAAAATTGGAAAAATGATTCTATATTATTGTGAACAAATATTTAATGAGTAGATATATTAAAAAGATTTATCAATAATTAATTAAATAAAATATTAAAATTGTAAAATTGGTAATAATTTTACTTGGGACAAATCTCACGTCGAGTGTCAAACTCAGCAAATAGGTGGAGAATGACATGCGTTTGGTGATCTGGGTTAATCAATAAGTCTGTCAGAAAGACTTAATTGGATCATTATACTCGGCATCTCCCATGATCGACGACCATAATGACTAGTCCTTTCTACTGCCCCCGCATTCACTACATGGTGAAGAGTACAGGTTGCAAATCGTGTTGCCTTTTTGTATGTATAGAGGTAAGTTTCTTCACAAAGTTTCATTCTCATATTGTTTTAAGTCTCTGGTCAATGCTTCTGGTCTAGATGGTAGGAGGATTGGAGGCTCTGCAAAATCACCATTGTCGAAGGACAACTAGGTATGTAATGGTTTCTCACATATGTTCTTTGCATTACGGTATTTGTTACACCGGTCAAATCATCAAAACTGCGTTTGCTTATGAAATTCAATTTAATATGCTCGTTTCCTTCTCTCCACGGATTATTTTCAATCTGCATGTTGCTGCAGTGGTGATAGGATTAGATATAGTTCCATGTTTTAGAAAGCCAAGATAAATTTTTTTAGGTATTTTAAATCTCTTTTGGTTAATGGATTACGGCGATTCTATTTGGTCAAATGCTACAATTTCTCACATCTATCGACGTTTGTACTTCTATTTTTGATAGTTAGCTTCACTAGTTATCATCCACTTCTGGGTTGGGTGTTATATGGTCTCCGTTATGGTCTCTGGGTATTCGGGTTCAGTTTATTT
Organism: Pinus albicaulis; assembly: GCA_034641835.2. Lineage (NCBI taxonomy): Eukaryota > Viridiplantae > Streptophyta > Pinopsida > Pinales > Pinaceae > Pinus > Pinus albicaulis. The sequence continues at coordinate 90,153,115 of CM076583.1, forward strand.
CGAAGATAAACCTCTGGTGCTCCAAACAGAGTGTTCGTGATAAGAATTTGTACTTTTCATTTGGTTCTAAGTGTTATACTGTTTCTCCCTTTCAAAACAGGGATCTTGTGTCAAGTTAAGATGACTAAAGCAAGACTGATTCCTCGTAAATCTGTTGTTAGAGACATTCACCAAAACTTAGTCAACCCTCCTAGTAAACGAGGTCGTAAAATGAACACTCAGATTCTGGAAAATTTAGCTAGCATTTATGAAGATACTACACCTGTGCAAATTCGGAAAACCATTCAAGGTTGGGAGAAGGATAGGGATGCTGAACAAACAGATATCCAAGAACAACAGTCGAGGATGGAATTTATCTCAGATCCAAGAAGCACAAGGGGCAGAGTTTCCCTATTCCAACAAACTGTGAAGACCTACTGGAGGATCAAATGTGTTTTGGCAAGAGCAATGATGAGCATGCAAGAGAAGGAGCTCAATTCCTCTGTGCTCTTTGAACTCCAGCAGATGAAGCAAGATATGAGAGAGATGACCAAGACTCAACATCAATAGAATGCTCGAATTGGCATGATTGAGCGTCAACTTTGGACTCTCTAGCGAGCAGGGATTCCTGCAAGATATGAGAGATATGACCAAGACTCAGCATCAGCAAAATGCTCGAATTGGCATGATTGAGCATCAACTTCGGACTCTCCAGCAAGCAGAGATTCCTAGGTCTACAGCAAAAGACCCAGCTCCTATAGACTCATCAGATGGATAATTTTAATCATGCTCTCATAATTTTGAATGATTTTTGATAGTATATATAGTTTTTTCTTTGTATGTATCTTCTATGGACATACTCGAGTACTTATAGCAGTAAGTCAAAGAAAGAAACAATACCAATTTTGGTTAGCTTATAACTCTTTGAGGTGGCCAACAGACCTGTTTTCCTTCGAGCAGGTTGAGGCAACCAGATACTGATGTAAATATTCAGCAATTTTCGCTTTTAATAGAAAATGGATAGGTACTACGGAATTTACAAAAAAAAAAAAAAAATTGGAACAAATTAAGATAGATCTGATACAAACTACTCTTTTTTAAATAAATTCAAAACATATTAAAAATATATATTTAAATATGAATAAAAATAAAAATTTTCTTTCAAAAAATGTTCATTATCATTTATAAACTATTCCTTATGAAATAAAATTGAAAATAAACATGTGTAAACTAAATCAATATTTTTGTATTTTTTTTCTCTTTAATCTCAATCTAGGTTACAAAATTATTCTTTATTACAGTATGAAATCACTTTTTGAAATACTCCAACAATTATATCTTTTTAAAAGCTTCCATTTTTAAATTAATTCCATTAAGAAGCCTTTTATGTATAATTAAATAGACCTTACTTAAATTTCAATTTTATAAAATAGATTAAAAATATTAACTAATTATGAAAGTCATATTGTGAAAAAAAGTATTGGAATGAAATTATTAAAAATAATTCATTTACGATGAACATAATCACACTACAAAATGGGGATGGAATGGTTAAAAAATATGCTATATGAATTTATAGAGCATGGAGATAGATATTCAAGGATTCAACCAGATTATCATCAGTGTTCTCACTTACAGAGAGTGGTATTTTCCAAATGACCAACTCAAAATATGTGACATTGGATTTTCTCTGGCTCCTTTGCCGAAGCTCTGGTCCATTTTCTTGATCGAAAGGGAATAAACTAGTCACTTCCTTGTTTTTAATTTCATTAATACAATGTAAATTGAAAATTATTTCTGAACTTAAATAATGTGGTTGCAACAAAGCCCCAATGGATAACTCGGTTGGTCGAGTTCCTGTTGCTAAGTACTCCGCCAGTTCAAGGATCATTAAGTCAAATCTCCTCACTTTTGGGGTTAAGGGCCGACAGCAACAGTTTACCGGAAGATCCCTTTGGTTGATATGCCTTAATTTTTCAGGCTTTAGCTATTACCCAAAGGTCTCAGGAACCACCCCTAAAAATGTGGTTGCAATAAATACAAGTTGAAGGTGTCCAAGATGTTATAATGCGTCGAAGCTCTGGTCCATTTTCTTGATCGAAAGGGAAGAAATTAGTCACTTCCTTTTTTTAATTTTATTAATACAATGTATATGGCAAATTCTTTCTGGACTTAAATAATATAGTTGCAACAAATACAAGCCAAAGGTCCGAGATGTTATAATGCAACGATTGTAAATTTATTTTCAATGTTATTTTAATATATTTAATATTTCTTGCATGTTGGACCTGACACCTATGCATGTGGAACATAAAAAATATGACCTAAGTGCTGAGGAAAAAGTGTTGAAACGTCTTCTGTATGATTGGAGGAATCTGGATGACCGGTTCATTCCAGAGGATCAGAAGAAACTATATAAAGAAACATTTGAACACTATTTGACAGCCCAAGCGCATAAAGAAGTTCAAGCCATGGAACAAGCAGGTGGGAAAACCGTTAATCCGCAACCTAAGCCATCAAAAAAGCGTGGGAGAAGAACTTTACAGGAATCAATTCAACTCGTAGGAGAAATGTTGATTAATACAAGAAAAATAATACGAGAAAAAGTAATCTCCTGGAATATACGAGGCCTTAACGGCAAAGGCAAACAATGATATCTGAAAGAACGGTTGAAAATGGAAAAACCCCAAGTAATATTACTTCAAGAAACAAAAGTTACTAGTCCAAAGCTCCAACATATTATTCAATCTTTCAAACTTCATTTCGATGTTATGGTAATAGATTCCATAGGTACGGCAGGGGGACTAGCTATCTTATGGAATTCGGCAAAGATTGTGGTAGATGGCTGGATAGGCCTCCCTAGAATTCTAACTGGTAATTTTCACCAAATTGGGTCTGCCTAAAAGATACTAATCTCGGTTGTTTATGGTCCTTCAATTCCAAGAGAAAGAAAGGAGTTCCTTCAAAGTATACAAACTATGAATAATATACATCAAGAGAAATATTGGCTTCTAGGAGGAGATTTCAACATGATTTTGAATTTGACAGAAAAGAAAGGAGGAATAAGAAGAGAAGACCCAGACTTGGAACTTTTTAGGGATTTGCTCACTGATTTGCATATAGTAGATATTCCTATGGTCAATGGGAAATTTACTTGAAACAATAGACGTGGAGAACGACATTAGGTAGCATCACGATTGGACCGCTTTCTTGCTTCGGAAACCTTGGTCAGCTTAGATTTCTATTATGAGACAACAATTTTACATATGTTTGGATCATACCATTGGCCGATTCTAATAGATATTGATGTCAAAGATACTCTTAAAAACAGACCTTTTCGATTTGAATTGTTTTGGCTCAGGGATCCCAGATTTTTGGAAAATGCTAAAAATTGGTGGAATTCTAATCAGCTTGTAGGAAGAAATAAGATGCACTCTTTTCAACTCAAATTAAAGCAACTAAAAGCAGAAATAAAACAATGGAATCGAGAAGAATTCGGCAATATTCAAACAGATCAGATTAGATTGAAAGAAAAAGCCAGTATATTCAACAAATAATGATCCTTCATGGTAGAACAGCGCTAGCATTGACGAAGGCTACACTCTGGCTGGCAAAGAACGTAGGAAACAGGAAGAGATCTTATGGAAGCAGAAATCATGTGCAATGGCTAAAGGAAGGAGAGAAATACTAATTTTTTCCATAAAACGAGCATTACAAAGAAGCGCAGATAATCGAATTTTTTCTCTTTAAAAGATCAAAATGGTAATCGATTACTTCAACATGAGGCCATGGAAAGGAATTGTCAAGCATTTTAAAAATCATACGTAGCCCGCTCAAAATAAAAATTCTACCATTAATAAAATCACTACAACCCTACTGTGGCATCAGGAATAGAACTTAACTTTACACAGAAATTAGCTACAAGAAGTGGAAGAAGTAGTGTTCCATATGCCTTAATAAAGCTCCTAGGCCCGATGGCTTCATCGCAGAATTTTAAAGCCACATGGACTTTCATGGTTCAAGATATTCGGAAATAGTAAGAGAAATAAAGGCGACATCTAATGTCTATCCGACTTTGAATGCAACCACGTAACTCTATTCCTAAACGGGAAAATTTCGATACCCCCCCGTTGGCTTTCGACCACCCTACAAATGTCATTTATAATATTCTCTCAACAATTATGGTTAATAAATAATTTTAATTTGGAAATTGTAGTGTCATTTTATAACTAAATGGACAAGCTTTTCTATAGTTGTCAAAGGTTTTTTCAATCCTCTAAGGCGATATTTCTCTATGGATTTTCGAATTAAAACCTACAACGTATTAAAATGATAATTAACATAAAACTCACTACGTAAAACCGCATCTCCGCAGGCAAGGCTTTGGCTGTTTCACATGACGCACGTTGGGAGTTACCTGCTTCATGATGGGAATCCCATTTTGATAAATTTAGGATAAAATTAGCAAGGGCTCAAAAGGTGCAAAGAGATGTGTGGAGAGAGAATTGTTAAGTTGAAGAAATTGTATTTGACTATAAATACTGAGCAATGTTTTTGCCCCATTACCTCAATTTAGAATATCTGCAAATTTTGTAATTTAAGTTATAGTTTGGGTTTCACAATCATATTCCTCAACATTAATAATAATATGAAATATTGTACTTTCTAAAAATTGAAAAATGATTCTATATTATTGTGAACAAATATTTAATGAGTAGATATATTAAAAAGATTTATCAATAATTAATTAAATAAAATATTAAAATTGTCGTGGTGTAATAATTTTACTTTGGGATAAATTCCGATCGAGGTGTCAAACTCAAAGAAATAGTGGGGAATGACATGCGTTTCAGGATCCGGGTTAATCAATAAGTTCTGTTTAAAGACTTAGACCTGAATTCATTATACTCCTGGCAAGATATTCCCCATGATCGGGATAAACTATAATGACTAGCCTCTTCTACTCGCCCTCGTATCTACTACATGGTGAAGAGTACAAAAGGTAAATCGTGTTGTTTCCTTTTTGCATGTATAGAGTGTAAGTTTCTTCAGCAAAGTTTCATTCCTCATATTGTTTCAAGTCTCTAGTCAATGCTTCGGTCTCGATGGCAGTGGAGGATTGGAGGCTCATGAAATCACCATTGTCGAAGGACAAATCGGGTATGTAATGGTTTCTCGCGTATATTCTTTGTATTACGGTATTCGTTACACCGCTCGGGGATCATCAAAATCGCGTTTGCTTATGAAATCTGGGCTTAAAATGCTTCATTTCCTTCTCTCCACGGATTATTTTCTAATCGCATGTTGTCAGCGGTGATAGATTAGATATAGTTCTGAAGGTTTTAGAAGCCCAGATACAATTTTTTTAGGTATTTTTTAAATTCCTTTGGTTACTTGGATTACGTTGTTCTATTTGGTCACCAAAACCCCGTCATCGAAACGTTTGTAGGTGTTTCTGATAGTTGGCTTCACTAGTTATCATCCACTCTCCGGGGTTGGGTGTTACATGGTTCCGTTATGGTCTCTCAATATTCTGTTCGCCTTATTTCAGGATAAATCCCGTGCTCCAAACAGAGTGTTTGTGATAAGAATTTGTACTTTTCATTTGGTTCTAAGTTTGCACTGGCTTTCCTTTCAAAACAGGATTCCTGTATCAAGTTAAGATGACTAAAGCAAGACCGATCTCTCGTAACTGCTTGTTAGAGACATTCACCAAAACTTAGTCAACTCCTCCTATAAACGAGGTCGTAAAATGAACACTCAGACTGAAAATTTAGCTAGCATTTATGAAGATACTACAATTGCAAATTCCTCGAAAACCATTCAAGGTTGGAGAAGGATGGGATGTCAAGAAACAAATATCCAAGAACAACAATGAGGGATAATGCATTCTGTATCCAGGAAGCACACAAGCGAGTTTCCGTCTCCAACAAACCGTGAAGACCTACCGAGGATCAAAGGAAGCTGGCAAGAGCAATGATGAGCATGCAAGAGAAGGAGCGACTCCCTCTCAGGTTTTTTGAACTCCAAAGCAGATGAAGCAAGATATGAGAGAGATGACCAAGACCAAAGATCGTAATGCCCGAATTTGCATGATCGAGTCAACTTGGACTCTAGCGCAGCGGGTGGATTCCCGTAAGATATGAGAGATATGACCAAGACTCAAAGATCAAGAAATGATCGAATTGGCATGATCGAGCATCAACTTCTGACTCTCCAATAGCGCAGATTCCCGGATTCACAAGAAAAAGACCCGTATTCTATAGACTCATCGTATGGATAATTTTAATCATGTTTCTATAATTTTGAATGATTTTTGATAGTATATATAGTTTTTTCTAAGGTATCTTCTATGGACATACCTGTACTCTATAGTAGTAAGTCAAAGAAAGAAAAAATACCAATTTTGGTTAGCGATAACTTCCTTGAGGTATTAATTGCTTTCCTTCGGCGTGTTGAGGCAAACCAGACATCGATGTAAATATTCGCAATTCTTTCTTTAATAGAAATGGATAAGTACCAAGGCACTTTACCAAAAAAAAAAAAATTGGAAACAAAATTAAGATAGATCTGATACAAACTACCTTTTTTAAATAACTAAAACATATTAAAATATATATTTAAATAAGGAATAAAAATAAAAAATTTCTTTCAAAAATGTTCATTATCATTTATAAACTATTCCCTTATGAAATAAAATTGAAAATAAACATGTAAACTAAATCAATATTTCTCAGATTTTTTTCTCTTTAATCTCAATCTAGGTTACAAAATTATTCTTTATTACAAGATGAAATCACTTTTTTTGAAACACTCCAACAATTATATCTTTTTGGGAAGCTCTATTTTTAAATTAATTCCATTAAGAAGCCTTTATGTATAATTAAATAGACCTTACTTAAATTTCAATTTTATAAAATAGATTAAAAATATTAACTAATTATGAAAGTCATATTGTGAAAAGTATTGGAATGAAATTATTAAAAATAATTCATTTTACGTATGAACATAATCACACTACAAAAATGGGGATGGAATACAAAAATATGCTATATGAATTTATATAGCAGAGATAGAGGTCTAAAGGATTCAAAATCCAAATTATTTACTGTTTTACTTTAAGGGTAGAGAGTGGTATTTTCCAAATGACCAACTCAAAATATGTGACATTGGATTTTCTTCCACTCTTGCCGAAGTCGGTCCATTTTCTTGATCGAAAAGGAATAAACTAATCACTCTTGTTTTTAATTTCATTAATACAATGTAAATTGAAAATTATTTCTCTAACTTAAATAATGTGGTTGGTAACAAAGCCCAATGGATAATCCTGCTTGGTCGAAGTTCCCATTGCTAAGTACTCCGCCGCTTCAAGGATCATGAAGTCAAATCTCCGACGCCTTGGGGTTAGGCGCCAGATGTTGTGTCAATGGGAAGATCCTCTTTGGGTTGATATGCCTTAATTTTCTCAGATGTAGCGGCCACCTGTCCTGAACCACCCCTAAAAATGTGGTTGCAATAAATACAAGTCAAGGTGTCCAAGATGTTATAATGCTACTAAGCTCGGTCCATTTTCTTGATCGAAAGGGGAATTAGTCACTTTTTTAATTTATTAATACAATGTATATTGCAAATTCTTTCCCCGACTTAAATAATATGTGAGCAACAAACACAAGCTGTAAAGGTCCGAGATGTTATAATGTACCATTGTAAATTTATTTTCAATGTTATTTTAATATATTTAATATTTCTGCATGTTGGACCCGACACCTATGCATGTGGAACATAAAATATGACCCAAGTGCCGTAGAAAAAAGTGTTGAAACGTCGTATGATTGGAGGAATCTCGATGACCGGTTCATTCCGTAGGATCAAGAAACTATATAAGAAACATTTGAACACTCACGACAATTTCAAGCGTATAAAGAAGTTCAAGCCATGGAACAAGTAGGTGGGAAAACCGTTAACCGTAAACCCAAGCCATCAAAAAGCGTGGGAGAAGAACTTCACAGAATCAATCTAACTCGTAGGAGAAATGTTGATTAATACAAGAAAAATAATACCGTTAACACCTGCATTTCAACAACTCCCAAAAGTTACCAAATGAAAGTAATCTCCCTGGAATATACGCAGGCCTTAATGGCAAAGGCAAACAATGATATCTCGAAAGAACTATTGAAAATGGAAAAACCCCAAGTAATGTTACTCAAGAAACAAAAAGTTACTAGTCAAAAGCTCCAACATATTATTCAATCTTTCAAACTTCATTTCGATGTTATGGTAATAGATTCCATAGGTACTAAGCAGGGGACTAGCTATCTTATGGAATTCGGCAAAGATTGTGGTAGACATCGGATAGGCCTCCCAGAATTAACTGTAATTTTCACCAAATTGGGTCTCCACAAAGATACTAATCTCGCTGTTTATGGTCCTTCAATTCCAAGAGAAAGAAAGGAGTTCCTTCAAAGTATACAAACCATGAATAATATGCATCAAGAGAAATATCGGGTTTGGAGGAGATTTCAATACGATTTTGAATTTGACAAAAGAAAAGAGGAATAAGAAGAGAAGACCCGACTTTTGGAACTTTTTTAGGGATTTAAGCTCACCCATTTGCATATAGTAGATATTCCTATGTAATAATGGGAAATTTTACTTTGGAACAATAGACGGGAGAACGTTAATGTAGCATCACGATTGGACCGCTCTGCTTCGGGAACCTTTGGTCACTCTTAGATTTATTGTGAGACAACAATTTTACATATGTTTGGATCATACCATTGGCCGATTCTAATAGATATTGGATGCCAAAGATATTCCAAAAATGTGATCTTTCGATTTGAATTGTTTTGGCTTCACTGGATCCCGCATTTTGGAAAATGCTAAAAATTGTAATTCCTAATTGTACTAGAAGAAATAAGATGCACTCTTTTCAGCTCAAATTAAAGCAACTAAAAGATAAATAAAACGATGGAATCGAGAAGAATTTACATTATTCACAGATCAGATTAGATTACAAGAAAAATGAAAGATATTCAATAAATAATGATCCTTCATGGTAGAACAAGCGCTAGTAACACGAAGGCCACACTCTCAATGCTTTGCAAGAAGAACGTAGGAAATGTGAAGAGATTTTATGGAAGCAATCACGGTGCAATGGCTGAAGGAAGGTGAGAGAAATACTAATTTTTTCCATAAAAACGATAATACAAAAGAAGGAAGGAAGATAATCTAATTTTTTCTTTAAAAGATCAAAATGGTACCCATTACTTCAATACGAGGCCATGGAAAGGAATTGGTCAAGCATTTTAAAAATCTGCTAATGAGTCTGCTTGGGGCTAGCATTCGCCATTAATAAAATCACTTCTACATCCCGACTGTAGACCAGGGAATAGAACTTAACTTTGCTAGCTTAGGAAATTAGGCTTACAAGAAGTGGAAGTAATATTGTTCCATATGCCCCGAATAAAGCTCCTAGGCCCTCATGGCTTTTACCGGTAGAATTTTTTAAAGCCACATGGATCTCCTTATGGTTCAAGATATTCGGGAAATAGTAGAGAAATAAAGGCGACATCGTAATGTCTATCCGACTTTTGAATGCAAATCCATTGTAACTCTCATTCCTAAACAGAAAATTATGATAATTTCCCCGTTGGCTTTCGATCAATTTCTCTATGCAATAATATTTGTATAATATTCTCTCTCAAAAATTATGGTTAATAAATAATTCTCCAAATTTCTTGAATTTACACGGATAAATTTAGGATAAATTAGCAAGGGCTCAAAAGGTGCAAAGTGTGGAGAGAGAATCGTTAAGTTGAAGAAATTGTATTTTGACTATAATGATTGAGCAAACAAGTTTTGCCCCATTACCCTTAATTTAGAATATCCTCTGTAAGTTTGTCCAAATGCACGATTTTGTAATTTAAGTTATAGTCAGTTTCATAACTCTATTCTTGAAACATTAATAATAACATGGAATATTGTACTTTCTAAAAATTGGGAAAAATGATTCTATATTATTGTGAACAAATATTTAATGAGTAGATATATTAAAAAGATTTATCAATAATTAATTAAATAAAATATTAAAATTGTCGTGGTAATAATTTTACTTGGGACAAATTAAGATGATCCGATAAGCAAACTATTTTTTTAAATATATCTAAAATATATTAAAAATATATATTTATATATAAATAAAAAATTCAATTTTCTTTTAAAAAATGTTCATTATCATCTACAAACTATTCCTTATAAAAAAATTGAAAATAAATATGTGTAAATTAAATCAATATTTCGTATTTTTTGTTTCTTTAATCTTAATCTAGTTAGAATTATTCTTATTACAATATGAAATCACATTTTGAAATACTCTAACAATTGTATCTTTTAAAAACTTCCATTTTTAAATTAATTCTATTAAGAAGCCTATTATGTATAATTAAATAGACCTTTACTTAAATTTCAATTTTATAAAATAGATTAAAAATATTAACTAATTATAAAAGTCACATTGTGAAAAATTGTATTGGAATGAAATTATTAAAAATAATTCATTTAGGATGAACATAATCACACTACAAAATGGGGATGGAATGGTTAAAAAATACAGTTTCTATGAATTTATAGAGCATAGAGATAGATATTAAGGAATTCAACCAGATGACCATCAAGACTACCTCACAGAGCTGCATTTTCCAAATGACCAACTCAAAATATGTGACATTGGTTTTTCTCTCTGCTCTTTTGCTTAATCTTCCGGGTCCATTTTTTCTTGATCGAAAAGGAAGAACAGAAGCCATCAGGGTTGCAACAAATACGAGTCAAGGTGACTCGAGATGTATGGTAATGCAAAGATGGTAAATTGATTTTCAATTTTATTTTATTTTTCTCGTATTGGTAAAATTGAGTTAGAGAAATAGCTATTTAAAAAAAATTGATAAAATTGAGTTAGAAAAATAGCGCTTCTCAAAATTAATTACAAGATGAAATTTCAGAATTTTGCAAAAATTGAAAAAATGATTTAATGCAATGATTTGAAAAGAGACACTTGTGGTAATGTATCGACATTTTACTTAGTAGAAATATTAAAATAATTTCTCTAATTGTTTTATTATATGAAATGTTGAAATTGTCATGTGATGATCTTACTCCCACATAAAGAGTGATATATATGTGATATAAATTTTACTATTTAATAAAATATCAAAAATGTAGTTAAGGATTTCTTGCATGATTTCTTTGCAAATCTCTTTTAAATATCCATAATAAGGAAACAAAATCAAACTTTGCAATCCTTTAAATATTTATAACAATGACCTATTTATTTTTTTAAAAATGATTAATAAAAAGTATACAACATTAATGTAAATTGTGAAAATAATTTTGAATATACCATTGAAAATTATTACAAGCATTTGAAAAACCAACATTGTTTGGTGAACAGAGTATGGTCAGCCAGTAGGATTTCTATCTGGTCAAGCAATGGAAAGAAAGAAATCAAGGATCTTTTCAAGATCAGCAAACTTATTGAAGATATCTCAACCTCACTAAGCAAGGAATCCTTGAAACAATTCTCAACAAAATGGGATCATTTAAGGATTGGGTGGTTCAAGCACAGAAGGTAGAATTCTTCAACAATTGAATCAAAGAAGAAATGGTTGCACCCACTTCCTAGAAACAAGTGTTGTCGTACCTTCTATCAAGTAAGAAATACTTTTGATAAACCACAATCGTGGATTTCCTCAAACTCAATTATGATGCATGCTATTCAAGGAATCCTAGATAAAAGCGCCTGAGGATTATTTCAAAATCGTATTGTGGACAACTCTTCCGCCGGATTTTGCTATTGACCATTGCACCACAAATAACAAAGTCAATTAGCAATGGAACTTGGACCAGTAATTGTTACGTGAATATATTATAATAGCTAGAAATTGGAAGGTGACTGCAATGGTTACTGCATTCTTAAAAATTCCTTCAAGGAAAAACTCGGAGTCATCACTAAGAGCTTGTACAGCAAGATTGATACAAGAAATCCAACAACAAATCAAGCAAATCGATTATGTTACACCAGGCATGTGTAGAGACTGGCACACCAGTGGCTAATTATCTTGCGAATTGGGCTGCCAAATGTCACTATCACTCTGACCGACTCATGGCAGCTGGAGGTAGTGCCGATGCCTCGATCTGAGAATATCCCAACAGAGGATTTGCATTTGGAACTCCTGGTAATAGTACTCCCCGATCTGTGGTGCTAAATACTTAGAACGACTTCAGTAAAATACCTAACGTGAGCCTCACAATGGAGCTAAGTTTGAACGGTCGATGTGGATGGTGTACGCCACATGGTGGGAGGGCACGTGCAGTGATATGCCACTCACGTGGTGGTCGATGCAACTGCCAGGAGGCGTTGATTGAAGGAGCTCACACCCACCATCTTAAATGAACCGTACTTACCCAGCCCGCATGGATCAACCAACTAGGGTGTCACCGTGTTTTGGAAATGTGCTGTCGCCAAGTGCAGGTTAAGGCAAGTAAGGCCTTGCCATTTCATGGTTAGTTGTTTCGCCTCTATTCTCGGCTCCCCGAGGTTGATAACGGCGACCTGAAGGTTGAAGGGTTTCAAAAGGGGACGGAGAAAGCTCAACAGTGGCACATTTCCTTCACAACCTTCTCAAACTTCTCACCGTCTTCTTCCTCGTCTCTGTGGATTTTTCTCATGGTTTTTTTAAAGATTTGGTGGGAATGGTGGCAGGTCACTTCTCGGTTTGAATTATTCCCAAAGCAGGTCGTAGTTGGTTGCAACATCTGGCTTTCACTTAGTTCCTACGCGTCTTGCATTTTCACTCGTTAGCATTTTTATCTGCTCTTTCCCCCGACCCTGGTATCTTTCTTTGATTTTTGGGGTACGCTTTATACCTTTGGGCGGTTGTATGCATTACACTTTTGGGTTTCTCATTCTAGTTATGTAGTTATATGTGTGTTGGGAGTTCGTCAAGGTATTGTTGTTAAGGAGTCTCACGGTTTTCGGGGTCTATCGTCATTCGATGTAAAGTGTTTTAGATTTGGCGCCTCACAATTGCTATGTCGATGTTCAGATTACTATACCTTGACTCGTATCAGCTTAGGGTAATGGTCACAGTTATCTCCTTCACGTGATTTGAATTGGTTCTTTCCTTTCACCCTCGCTCTCTCCGGTCCCCGTGGTATTTGCATGCATCTTCTTGTGGGTATTCTTGGTCCTCGTTATTGGCCTAACTCTACCTTTGGGATTTCCGAATTGGCCATTCACCCCATTTTACTTCCTTGCCATGCTACGATAGAATTTTTATTTGGTGTTAGCCTTGTTTCTGTACTTTGTCTAGTATCGTTTAGATGTTCTTGGTGGTCGCTCTAGGTGTTTATAGTATATGCATTGACCGTATTGTATGGATGGAAGCCTAGTTGCATTTTCTGTGCTTTTCTAAAATGGTAAAACGCAGGTAGAAAGCTCTAATGGGGAAAGGGCTAGCAACTTTCCGAGACGCACTTGGGAAAAGGGGAATGTCGGTCTAGTAGCACCTTGAGCCACCGGTTCGTACTCAAGTGACTAACATCCCCAATTTAGTTCGTGGTCGTATTTATGGATGGGAATCGAGATTCTTAGATAACATAGATTTGGAGGATGATACGCCTAGAGGGGATATGTGTAACCGTGATTCAACTCGGGCATACCTAGGGGATGAACTTCTCTGCTTCAAATAACTGCTCACACCTATCAAGTTAATTAAATGCAGCTAGCTAAAGTCGTTATGTCTATAGCGGAAACAAAGATGGAATTGACTCGGTTTCCGATATCAATAGAATATTCAGAAATTAATTTACGTCAGTTTGCATCAAAGACAAGAGTTTGGAAGACTGAGAAGGAATTAAAGCAATGCAAATGTGTTTCATTGGAACTTACCGTGAGCTTCAAAGCTCTGCGCCTCATTGAATCAGGAGGATTAAGATTTTCTTGCTCTTATTCCTCGTTGTTTTAAGGTTCTTGCAAGTTGCTTTCCTTGTACATGATATGGTCTCTAGACTTGGATATCCAGATAGACATATTTGGTATAGGTTATTAAGACTTTTATGTTCCCGTTTGACTTATTTTGAACTCCAATGGCTAAAATACTTGGTTTCCTAAAAGGTGTTGAGGTCTAGTTTTGTATCTTTTGCTTGATTTTATTAATAGAAAATAGAAGGTACCTTCACTTATGCTTACAAAAAAAAAACATTGTTTTGTGAACTCTGAGAAAGTAATCCAATTACAAGTTTGAGCACATTAGTGGAATAAACAAGAAAAAGAAAAAGAAAAAAACTATACTAATGGCACAAGTGATCCATGACTATTTATGCAACATAAAAAGACACTTCTAGTTATTTTTTGAATTGGCTTTCTTTAAATCCAGTTAATTCAAAGTCTTGCAATCTTCCTTATTGATATTCTTATTCCAATTTCAAAATACCACAATTGATAATCCCTATTAGGCAACATTTTAGGTTGTAATCTTATATGATGGTCTTAGTTTATGTTTGTATAATCACACTTTCTCGCTATCCATTTTTTGTTTATAAGCTATTTATGAATTTTATGATGGTCTTAGTTTTGTTGGTATATTTCTAGTCATGGGTTTGTGGCATTAATTAAATATGTGCCACTATGTCAGAGAACTGCAGTAAGGAACTTTTACTGTGTTGTAAGGGATTGTTAGTCCTGCTTAGAAGAGGAAAGGGGTTTCTTTAAGAAGATTCAAAACTTTCATGGACAATAGTGTTTTAAGTAATAAAAATTATAATTAATTAAAAAAATTATAACCAGTCGTAGCTCTTGAGTAATACAAAGCTTTAATTAAAAATAATAATAATAATAATAAACTCAATAATTAGAATTAGAATTAAGAATAAACCAATGAAGCCAAGAAGAACCAAATTTCTTGAAGTGGAAAACCACCGCTTTAAAACGAAAATAAATTTGCTCTCTTCTTTGTGCACTTTAATATGTATAAAAACCCCATACCTTTTGATTCATAAATCTTTTGGTTGTTGTATGAATTCTTGACAAGTTTTTGAAAGCCATAAATAAGGAGTGGTTGTATAATCATCCTTTATTTTTTATGTGTCTTGCACTAGGGTTAACTTCTTTCAACTTGTTGAACGCCATTATGTCGTGTTGCATATTTTCTATCTGACTGTGTGCCATTGATTACACATAAGCTGCAGAAGATTTTAAAGCCTTACAAATCCCCATCAAAACTGCTTATAGTATCACCCTCGCACCATAGGTCATGTTTCTGGTAGAATTCAAATGCATATTTGATTTATTCTTTAAGATTAATGGTAGGTTTATAAAATTTAGGACTAATTTTGTAACAACTAAACTATTAGATTTAATTTAAATTTACCAAGATTCTCAGTAAATAATTAGGTTGAAATTGACTCATAAGTTTACTCACTTTAGGGTCAATTGATAGGACTTGCATGTCTCCACAAGATTTGACCCTTTTGTCCTTGAAACCCATTGACAATGCAAGAGCTGTCTTATTAGAGATTTTTTATAGTTTCCTGACAGAATCGGCGTAAAAAATTTGAGGAAAGCCTCGAATTGTGTTATTTAAACTGATTTTTTGACTTTGTATATGGATTCAACACCTCTAAAAAACCCCTAGGAAATTCAATTGTGAAAAGTACGATCAAAATTGTGATCTCAATGAATTTCGAATTTTAGAGAAATTAGACCTAGTAAATCCAATTTAAAAGCTTCCAAAAAGTCCCATTAAAGATAACTCGTTATTGTCAAACCAAAGAGGCAATTCTCAAATCGCACGTGTATTATCAAGAATGTGTACACATGTATTTATACATGGAGGTGAGGCTATTGGGATTCATCTCCCAAATGACTCTTAGCCTTCCTTATTTCCTAATATTATTTATTATACAATATTACACATTCACACCCAACCCATAGGATTAGGTCAACATTCCCCCTTTAATCCGAAGGGATGCTGTGAGCCCAGCATCGATCCGAACTTTTCAAACTTTTTCTCTTCCAAGTGCTTTTGGTGAAGATATCGCAGTTTTCCATTTGTGGAACAATGATGTAGATGGATGGTTTTTGGCTCAACATGATATCGAATTAGATGGTATTTTATATTGATGTGCTTTGTTCGATCATGGAACTTTGATTCTTTGGCCAACTTTATTGCATAAGTGTTGTCAATCATGAGTGGTGTGGAATACATTTGTTTCTTATCCGCAAATCTTCCAGATTTTCCTGAGCTGCTGGCACTTCTTTATGCTTCAGTCATTTTCACATATTCTCGCTTCTACTGTGGAATCACTGAATCGATCATTTGCATGATCTCCATGAGACAACATCCAAGACTCATGGTGTAACTCGTAGTAGACACCCCCGTTTCTTTGTCGCCATAAAAGTTTGAACCAGTATCCTGACTGCTTCTAAGTCGCCACCGCATATATTTGAGTCCAAAGTCTTGAGTCCCCTCTCAAGTACCTTAACACTTCTTTGGCAAACAGTATCAATGTCCTCTACAAGGTTTTTGCATGAACCTTGAGAGGATTCCAATCAGAAATTAAATGTCAAGTTTGGTGGTGGTCAGTAGATAAGACTTCCTATGTCGTCTATACTTAGTTGCATCCTCTAATTCCTTCCCTTCGGGTCAGATGTGAGTCTAAGTTTTGTTCCATTGGAGTGTAAAGGGATTGGCATTCATCCAATGCCAAACTTGTTCAAGAGATTCTAATGTACTTCTTTTGAGAAAGAAATATAAATTTAGGATGTTGAAACTATCAATACTCAGATAGTGAATGTGAACATGACCCAAATCGTCATTTCAAAACCTTTCTTCAATTTTTCTTCATGGGATGCTTATAGCCTTATTGTTCCCTCGTTATTAAAAGATCACATATACCACAAGATATACAAATCGTTTTTCCAACTTTCAACAAACAAAGTTGCATCACTGCATCAAAATGTTTGAATTCAAGTTTCGTAAGATGCTCTTGCTAATTCTCTATACTAAAGTCGGGAGGTTGTTTCGAGGCCACATACAAGGATTTTATAAGCTTGCAACCCCTTTGTGTCTCTGACCCTTTACAACAAATCCTTTTCCGCCGGGACATGTGTCTTCTTAGATCTCCATTCAAAAAGGTTGTTTTTAGATCTGATGGAATTTCCTCCATCCATTTCCGAGTCATAGGGCAAAGAGAGTCCTGACAGGTCCATTGCTGGTGGGAAGCAAAATTTATTCATAATCAATTCTCTTTTGTGTAAAACTTTGCCACAATCTCGGCCTTGTGCTTGTCAAGTGAGCTATCCTGGGCTTTACACTTGTTCTTGTAGACTCACTTATACTCAATTGGTTTTGTTCTGCATATGATCAACCAAATTTTCCAAGTGCCATTCTTTATCAAGGCATCATACCTTTCTTTTTTCATCGTTTTCCATTCATCATGAGAAGCGCTCTTTTGAAGGAAGGTTCCATGATCTGTAGGAACAAATCAACCATGCTATAAGCAATATCCATATCACAAGAGTAGTCTGTAATTTATCTGTATCATCTTCGATTTGTTGAGTGGAACTTCTGCTCTCTGCTTTTTCCAGTCTCATCGATGAACATTCTCCTCCAACATCTTGATGGGCCATTTGGGAGGACCTTTCCCGAGAAGGCCCAGTCAATATTTGACTAAGTTGGGATTGATTCAAGATTCAATTCCCTCCAATTCTGTCAATCACATCATTTAATGTCATCCGTGGCTGTTTCTTCCATGTGGGGGAGAGAGTGTGCTCAGGACATGATTCCATGCTTGATTCAACATCTAATCCCCTTCAAGATGTGGAATCTGATTATCAAATTCTTGGAAAGATTTTATTGTGTGAATTATCCAAGCGATCAAGTTGTTGCTCAACAACCTTATTACTCTGGAGGATTCAAGGAATATGACATCTCTTGCTATTACAAACTTTATTTGCTTCATCATAGAGACGTATATCCTTTGGAGGTATTGGAGTACCCCAAGAAGATACATTTCTCGACTTGGCACAAGTCAAACCCTTTGACCCTTGGGTATCAAGCATAACAGACCCAAAGACCCTAAAAATGCTTTATCGAAGGAATGTGGCTATGCCACATTTCAAAAGGAGTTTGTTTCCCAATTGAACTTGAAGGACCTATTCTTTATGTAAATGCTGACATAGAACCGCAAAAGCTCAAAACATCAATTTCACATTCTTGGAAAATAACATGGAGCGAACCATATTTAAAATAGTTTTGTTCATTCTTTCACTTCACACTGCTTCCGTTAGATTATATGGCACAAGTTTGTTTGATGTTTGATTTCATGTTGACGAAGATAATTTTCAAATTTGTTTGGTTGTATTCTTTTCCACACGTGACGAGAGCTTTTCAACATGAGTTTGTGCATCATTTCTTAATCCATGCATGAAAATTCTTGAATGTTTGAAAAGCATCAAACTTGTTCTTCAATAAGTAAATCCAACACATTTGGTGTAGTCATCAATAAATTTCATCATGTATTTATTTCATTTGCATAATAGGTATAGTGGGCCACATAACATAAATGAACATGCTCAAGTTTTTATGTGTCAGGAGTGTGAGTCAAGTAAATGTCATTAAGGTGCTTTCCTAGGAATACAGAATCACATTCCTTAGGTTTTCTAGGAATTGTGTGGGCATCATTAACAGCCATTTTTCTTCAACAAACGAAGCCATAGTTTAAGTGCTGTTCAAATCTAGCATGCCATAAAAGACTTGATGGGAAATGTACCTTCATCATGATGTGAATCGAATGCAAAGTTTTGAGATGAGCAGATGAACCTTTCAAATTAAGAGTCTCCCCTTCTTCTATTCCCTCCATGACAAGTGAGTGATCTAATGCTTTTCGACTCTCTTCCTTGCCATCAAACAAGTGAATGGAGTGTCCTTGCCGTGGTGATGACCAGGGACAAACAAGATTCTTCTCAACCTCAAGGAGTGTATAGAACCTCATGTAGAATATGATCTAGAAGACCAGCAAGCTTTGCTCGACTGTACAAGCCCGATGGCTTGAGTTTGACTTCATTCAATATACTGCCTCCATCAACTTTGTCAAGAAATTCTTCAAAAAAATCTTTCTAAAATGTCATGTGACATGTTTCTCAATCTAAATTAATTCCATCTCTCCATGAAGTAAATGAAACATCAAATAAGTCTTCCCGCTACTTCCATTGAAATATAATGTGCTAGAACATAATGAGTGCATTCAGTGCTTTAACTTTGTCTTTTTATCATTGGTTTTACCGTTGTCTTGATTTCTTTGCTACTCAATTTTCTCTCCCCAAGGTGTCCCTTCTATTTGATGCATCATGTCTATCTTTATCGCAACGTGTGCAATGAAGATTGGATTTGTCGATTGTTCCATTTCCTTTCTCAAGTAGTGAAGCTTCTTCTTCCTCTTCCTCTTCTCCGCCACCTCTTCCTCTAGGGGATGTATCCTGAGCATGCAGACTCTTTCTATAAAGCAAGTATGCAAAATTTCTTCAAAAGACGAAGGATCAGCTATCTTCCCCCAAAGCTTTCTTTTTCTCGTAAACTTTTTCTCAAGTGGGGACTAAAGGTGATATGCTCAAGGTTTCACTTGCTTGTAATGACCTCAAGATAATGTGAGTCGGATATAATTTTAACATATGCTATGAGAGTGTATGTCCATTTTTACACCAGTTATCAATATCATGCATGATACATCTAACTTCCAAGCTGGGCAAGGATCATCATTCTTCATTTCAAGATCGAATGCCTTAATCACTTCAAAATTGAATATTTCTAATTTTGAATGTGAGTCATAGAGTTCTTTAGCTTGCTCAAGGCATCATAGGTATTTTAGAATGATGAAATATGGTGACTCACCTCTTCATTTACTTTAAGTCGCAATCAAGGCATAGGCTCTGTAGTTCTTGTTTTCCCAAATGGTGAGCTCCTTGTCCTAAGTGGGCTTTGTCAGATTTTCTTGTCCTTCACAACATTCATATTTCCACAACTCCATTAAAAATGAGTGCAGTTTAATCTTCCCAGACCATTCAAGATAGTTCTTTGCCGAGAGAACCACCCCAACAACAGACATATGAGAGAATGCATTAGTTTGGTCGAAAAACTCTTTTGAAGAGGAAAAATTTTGCTAGAAAATCTTCAATTCTAGAAATTTTTCTCAATTAAAGGGGACAAAAATCTTTGCTAAAAACATCGAATTCTCGTACCAAAAATATATATATATATATTTTTTGTTTGGAGAAAAAAATAAAGGGTACTATATTATATGTCTCTGGGAAGAGATGGAGTATAATATGTAGAAGTGTATAATATATGGTATGGTATTAAGATGGGAGGGGGCGATAATATGGTGGGAGTGGACACAAACAACGTGGAGGTGAGAGAATTTAGTCAGGAGGCGTGTTTGGTGGGAGTGGTATTACAAACAACGGGAGGTATTTTAGACAGCCGGGAGATAGCGTATTATGAATAGAGGTAGCGTACGAATGGTGGGCGGATATATATATGACTATGTTGAAATATATGATTGTGGTTGAGTCGAGGCGTAATGGAGGCGGTATAAGCGGGGATGAGGGAAGCGATGACAAAGTAGAAAATAAAACCGTTGTGTAGTGAGTATTAAAATGGGAAGAAAAGGAGGGCCGCATAAGTTGGGAGGCGTAATGTGTATGTACGTGGAGGGCGGCATTACACAGAGACACCGCGTAACATAATGAGGTTGGGGTGTCATGGGAGTGAGCTTATAAATGAAGAAGGAGTTAGAGAGAGTGGGGGTTTAATCGCAAGAGAGGCATTGTGGTGATGAGTGTTGAGAGTGCAGGTCGATGAAGGAGATAGCGTAGGAGTGTGGGGAGGAAAGAGGGGAGTTTCGAGAGGCCAAACGAAAAATTTAGGAATGGGATATTTGGCAGGATCGCAGTAATGCAGTGAATTTTAGATTGTATAATCTTCTGCATCCAAAATCGTAGATGCGTAAGTTGTAGAGATAAATAAAAAATGTAAAATTAAGGCAAGATGAATAATTTAATGGAGCAAACAGAAACTAGCATAAAACTCGACTAAGCAAAGGAATGAGGGGAGTTACACTAACAGAAAAAATGCCAATAGTGGGACTGCTCTAATACTCATGTCAAAACTGTGAGGTAACTCCGCAATCAAAATGTGTATTAGCTTAAAAGTGTACATGTATTTACACATGGAGGTGAGGCTATTGGGATTCATCTCCAATGACTCTGGCCTTCCCTATTTCCTACTATTTATTATACAATATTACATATCCACACCCTACCCATAAGATTAGGTGCCAACAAGTATATCTCCATTACATGATGGATCTGCAGAGTCTCCATCATGTCAATCTTCCTTATAGAACTATGTGCACTATATTAGATAAATTGATAAATTTGACTGTAGGAGTTGAGGTTATGTTAATAGTTATTTTTTAACCGTTATGGTTTTGGGTACTGTATTGGTGACTCATGTATTGACCACATGGTGTTACATAGTTTAAGACATTAAAAGGCTTGGGTATTCTCCATTGTATTGATCTTTTGGAGGATGAAAGCTCAAGGGTTGGTTCGATTCTGGTTGTGTTTTAGCCAAGGACAATAATAGATCTTTTGTTAACCTGCTCCGAGTTGAAGTTTTCCAATAAAAAATAACACCCCAACCTCTTGAAATATGATCAAAATAAATCTCATAGTACCAATATGAAAATACTCCACCTTTTTGTTGTGACTGCTAGGATTTAATGGGATGACCAAGTCTGAATTCATTTAAAATACAATGCTATGAGTGTGGCCACATATGTTTATCATACACAAAATAAGACAAAAATGTCTACAACATCCTTGAAAATCATTGTATGAGCATTATAAATTATAGGTTTGGAAAGCCTTGCCAGGATTTAATAGCATGGCTAAGTCCTTGAATTTTATTGAAAAGACAATTTTATGAGTGTATACATATGTCTTTATATTATTAGCCAAGACAAATAATGTCTCGCAGAAATATTCTTGCAAATCATGGTATGAGCATTAAACCACAAATTTGGTGTGTGTCTCTTAAGGTATGAATTCTTTCTCAATCAAGTAAATATATAACATGGGCCATAAAAAATGGCTGCCACAGCATATTTTCCCTAGCCCGCAGAAGATGTGCCTCTCGCCAACCAACCGAAAAATAAAATTTAAAAAAAAAAAAAAAAAAAAAAAAAAAAAAACTCAACTCTTAAGTCTTATGAATTGGGCTATATCTTGAGGCTATTTGAATATAAAATAACCTCCTCTTTGTGGGATTAGCTCAGAGAGGATTTGTGAAAATTCCCCCAAGCCTAAGATTAACTTTTGCGATCTCAATAAAACAAGTAATTAAGCAATTTAACTAAATCAGAAATAAAATATTAATAATAAAAATTAAATTGCTAAGTATAAAAAATTCACATTAAATGTAGAAATAAATATTAATAGCTGAAAAATTAAATTGTTAAGTATAAAACAATTTCACACATACATAAGTAATTACTAATTCAAGATTATCTTTTCATTCCTTCTTAAAAAACATAAAGTAAACTCACAAAGATACTGCTTCAAAACAACACCGCAAAGTCACCAAAATAACTCCAAAGTTTAGCATAATGACTGGCTATTGAGAAGTATGGGTCTACATGGTTGTAAGGTTGTACAACCGTATGGAATGTCCGCATGTTTGCACGACTTGTCCATAAAATATATGGATCCATCTTATATCAGGTTGTCCTGGAAATGTTCGTACAAGCAGTGAAAAATATACAAATATCCCCGTAAGGAACATGTGCAATTTTCTGGAAATGTCTTTTTCGTAGTCGCCTGCTGCTTTGCTTCTCGTCACTCAACACAATTTAACCGTTACTATGAATGTTACTTCCTTTAATTATCTCTTTATTTCTTTATCCTGAGATCTATATTTTAAATTAATTCAGTCTAAGTAAGGCATGAGATACAAAATCAATTTTTAGATATATTTTTTTTTCTCAAATAAAATAAAATTACAAAATAAGGTTACATTTTCATTTTTCCCCGATAATTATTGAAACAATTTCCTATTAAACTCAGGTGAAGGTTCCTTGTGTGAACTCTAATTCCTAGGCACCAAACTCCTCACCTATTGATGTAATGATTTTCTTTCTCCTATATGACTAATTTTTACAAGTGAGTAGAATGATATGGTGTTGCTAGAAAAGTACAAGAATACAAATAATTTCAAATTTGACTTTAGTGATTATGTAACAAAATAAATAAAGCTTAAAAATGTACATGGTATGTCACTAAGTCTACAACACATGCAACTTAAGCAAACCTTTGAGAATTTTCAGGAGGAAATCACAAAAACCAAGTGTTAGTGGAATTTTAGGTCCTCGATGATAGTGATATCATAACATTATAATGCATGATTGCACAAATGATTTCCAAGAAATATTGAATCTTTACCATTTATGGGTTAATCGTTTTTTTACTTGTTTCATATGGTAAAAGGTGCATGTATTCGTAATCCAAAGTTTTAGCAGGTATTCTATAATCAGGTACATGTACCATTCTGGCTTATTTTCAGAAAGAGTGGTTATATTTTTATTAAATCGTTGTCTTTGAAACCTCGTAGTTTTATGTGTATCAGAACTTACTTAGTTGGATTTTTCAGTTATAATATTTAAGTAGAGTGTTAAAATACAACCCACAAACCAAAGAAGCTAGCCTACTACTCGAGTAATATTTAACTTCCAAATATATTAATTTTGAGTAAAGATGATCATTTTTTGTTCTGGGATACTTGTGTTGGAAGGTTGGTTATTATTTAGTGCTTTCATGATTTATTTGTAACTAGTTATTTTCTCACAGCTTACTGTAGGATGTATTCCGCTTCTGAACCGAATACATTTTCAAGAGGGGGTTTAACCCTAAACATATTTTGATATGTAGAATGAAAATGCACTGAAGGAAATGTCCCAAAATAGGCACAGTATCCGAGCCATTACCTTCATGTGATGTGCACCCATCGATATGATCCAAGAAAGCAAATAGGGCGGGGCCGAGGAAGCTAGGGAGGATGACATCAAAGGGCAATAAAATCAATTACTAGAAGCAAAGAAACAAAACCAAATTTTACGTCTAATGTTAAGGGGAATTGTTGCACCACTAATTTTGGATGGCTGGGGACTAACATGCCCTCGATGATAATGAACTCGCCTTCAACTCCAAAGTCGACAAATTTTTTTTTTAAGGCCTAAAAACCAGAAAGTTAGGCTTGAACAATAAGAATACTCTTTACTTTTCACTTCATTATTTCATTACAACCACATTTACAAACTTCCTTCATCATTTCATTACAACTACATTTATTGTTCTCCTGTCATTAATGGATACTAATGTCATAAAGATCATTTAAATATTCTATTATGTTTAATTGAAAATGAAATCAAGGAAGAATTGAGTAGTTTCATGAAGGAATTTGTGGAGGACATTATCTCAAGAAATTGTATATAAAATTTGTGAGAATGTTTCACACAAACTTGTTCGTGATAGGTTACCAAGGTGAAGTTGTATCCATTGTTAGATATTTTCAAAGTTGTTACAAGGCCTTCAACAACATTAATTCTTTTGTAAATCATCATATTAACTTAATTTAAAGATAAAAATAATTTAGGAATGGTCAAACTAATTAGAGACCATGAATAGGTCAAAGCCATGGGATTGTTAGGTACAATAGTATAAATTCACAATAAGAGTGTATAAAATGTAAATCTTGAAACAATTTATTTAAGGTAAATCATATTAGTATGCCTAACATCCAAGAACATAATAGTGCATATGTGGATAACATAATAGAGCCATCGATGTTTGATTTTGTGTTGGATTTAATTTCTAACCCCTTTCCCAATAACTCATTTGGGGATTTCTCTACCAAGAGGAGAAAATTATAAGAATTGTTAATGGGAATACTATGAAACACAACTTAATATGGATTTTAGTTGAAATTTATATAGTCTTTCGTGTTTCTTTATTTAAATACTTAATGTAATTCATTAATAATTTATCATTAAAATAATTTTGAATATTAAAATGTGTACTAAAAGTCATTTATCTATCGCATTAATGATTTTCCGTGTTGTCTTAAAACCCATTATCAATAAATTCTAATTAGTTTTTAAAGATGTATTTTTATTTTTAAGAAATTTATTTCAAAATATAATATTATATTTATAAACTTATATCACATAACTAAATGGAATAAAATAAATAATTACTTTGTTAACTTCTATGAGAATATTTTTAATTACAAATAGTTTATTTAACAATTGATTTTTACAAAATGTTAATCTTAATGGGAAAATCATGTCATGTGGTGGAAAAGTTTAAAGATGCTTCATTTGTGACACAACTCTTGAATGAGCCCGACAGACTACTTAATGCTTGACATTATGAATTAATTAGTCCAATGATGTTTTAAGAGAAAACATTTTTTTTACAAAGAGTTTTCTTTTAGAAATAAACAATGTCACATTTATACATTCATATTAAACCACATGAGAGGTAATAAAGATGTTAATTTATGATGTAACCCTTGAATGAGCCCTAATAGTCTACTTAATGCATGACATTATGAATTAATCAATCCATGTTTTAATAAAAACATTTTTTTACATAGAGTTTTCTTTTAGAAATAACAATGTCACATTTATACATTCATATTAAACTTTACAGCGCATAGGTAAAATTAAAATCAATCAATTGTTTCTTGACCTATCGACTATATGGCATGATTGTATATAAAAGTAATTGATTTAAAAATGCATAGATAGAAAAAATTATCGATTGAAAATATAATAAAACCACTTAGAACTCATCATCGATTGATTTTAAATTATTATTTTTTTCTAATAAATGTATCTTTAATTACATTAAGAGATTTATTTAAAAAATATAATACATGTATAACCTTGTATCAATGCATATAACTAAATAGAATTTAATATGTCATGTTTTATGTCTAGTTGGTTTTTATTATTTCAATTATAAATGATTTATTTACGAATGGAAATTTACAAAATGCTAAAAGGGATGAGAAAATCAAATGGTGTATGTTAAAAAGTTTAAATACATTTATTTATGACTAATATTCAAGAAAAACTTGAGGAATCTACTCACTATTCATTATCAATTAATTGTTTCATGTTTTGTTAGGAAAAACATTTCATTTTACATGGAGTTTTATTTCAAAAAAATAATGTCGCATTTATACACTTATATTAAACTTCATGATAAGCAACAAAAGCAATGGCTCTACATAGACCACTTATAATTTAGTATCCATCTATTACTTTTAATTTGTTTTATAAAAATATATATTTGTTTAAATAGGAGTTACATTTCAAAAATATATCACATTTTAGAACTTCATTACCTATAACCAAAGAGAATACAATAAATATTTGATTCTAGAAGTGGAGATTGTTTAAATTATTATAAATTATTTAAGCATTGAAAATGAAAATATAAATGGATGGAAAATAAATGTCTTATGGTGCAAAAGTTTAAATACAAACATTTATAATCTATCTCTTTTAACTAATCTAGATGGCCTACTTAATACGTTTTTAATTAATTTTTCCATGTTTTATTAAGAAGAGTTTTTGTTTTACATGGATTTTTTTTTTTTTTTTTAAATACAATACGAAATGACACTAATACAAAGAGACAAATAAAGGTCAATAAATGGATTCATTATTAACTTATATGGGATAGATGATTACATACGCAAATAGTTGATTTAAAAAATAATAATAAAAAAATTATGGCTCATATGATATACTTTAGCTTATTTAAAATAATGTAAGAAAAAATAAAAATAAAAATAAAAGTTCAAAAACATAATTATTTTATGATATGCCCAATCAAACCTGATAATCCACTTAGCAATCATTATCATTAATTATATGTTTTTATTTACAAAATGCAAAATTATTATAATAGATTTTTATCTCAAACAATAAATATCATACTTATTATGCACTCATATTAATGCATTTTATATAAAAGGTCAATAACGAACTTTGAGTGTTGTTGATTTTCTATATGATATATGATTTTAATTACAACCATTAATCGATTGAAGTATATAAATTTATGTAAAATATGGATTGAGAAATCAGATATCTTATAAAGCCCAAACAAGCCTAAATCATTTTCAATGCACACATTTCCCATTAGCGTGACAGTCAATAGTGCTTTAGCATTTATCAAGTAAATTATTATAAAGTTGTAGCATTTATCAAGTAAATTATTATAATTTATTCAATAAGAATTGCACTTTGTTTGCAATGAGCTCTATTTCAAAACTTATTTTACATTTATATATGAGTATTATGCATTTAGTAAATACAAGCTGAATAAAAAATACAATTATGCCTTTGATGGTTTGTGTAAGATGATTTCAATGGAAAATAATTCATTTAATAACACACATACACACACATATTAGCAAAAAAAAATTGACACAACAAAGTCATTGCAAAAATAATTTGCAATAATAATAGAAATATATAATAATATAATTGACAATTTCCATTGTAATTTTTTTTTATTAATAGAAAAGTTCTTATTTTTTCCTAAAAAAAACAAAATTGAAAAAATCCCATATAAGATTCCAAAAGATATAAAATCATACAAATTGATTAAAAAAAAACTATATTCAAATTGCATTAAAAAATTGGAATGTACTTGTGAACAACATTATAAAGAAAATATTCATCCACTGCTACATGAAGCATAGTTCTATTGAACATCTTAAATGTACTCATGCTTCTCTTTCATACGATGAAGTGTCTTAAGAAAGGGGAATAAAATATGCATAAGCCAAGTATCTTGCTCTTTTCCTATATAGGTTTTTATCAAGATGTGGTTTGATCGACATCCGATGAATCGAGAAGTATGCTTTGTTGTATCTATTAACACACATTCGACTTCATAATTATCTCCGTATTGGGACCACACATCAGTCAACATTTTCCTCATAAAATTGTATTGTCCTCCCGTTTCTAATTTTGTTCGCAAATGACAATGTGAGACCTATTCCATGGACCGAAGTCCCCAGATCAATATTTGAAATTCTGGCACTAATAATGTACTTGTCGTTGACATTTAATGTCCATTGCAACATCATAATTTTACACATTTAACAAGCCCACGAAAGTGTTTTAAAAATAAGACCTATCACCAAACTCTGGCTAATATAAGCTTTCTTTGAATATAACAATTTTGTTCATCTTTGTGTACGAATAAAGAAGTCCTTCCATTTCAAATATCAACAACATCTTTGACTTTATAGTGATGTTTCATTGTATGCCTCAGGAATCGCATCGCAACCACACGATGATATTAACATAGTCTCCACTCTCCAAGACTTTATCGATTAATGATATAAAACCTAACATTTCAAAAAATGATTTAATATTGACAGAATTAACCAATCGGCAAATTATAATTACTAGCCTAGTAAAGTGAATAAACTAATGATATGTTTACTTTATACGTACAACCTAATACCTTTATTTAATTTGTTTAGAATAAGCAAGTCTTATATGATCACATTGACTCACCTCATTTGTAAACTTACTGATTTTAAGTCTTATAATGATTTGTTTAATTTTAATTGAAAGATATAATTACAATGGTTGCAATTAAACAAACTAATTATATATTAGTTTCCACATGTAATATAATACAAATTTTAAATTTCAAACCTACATAATTATATGCTCTAGAGTCTCTGCATTTAGTTTCTTTTGGTGCTTCTTTAGTAAAGATTCTATGTCTTTATTGTTGGGGTGCCATATACCCCTAATATATTTTTTCAACTTATATGAAATAAAAAAAATTATAACAATGCAAGAACCATCATTTGCATTACATTAATTTCAAAACACAAGTACGATAACTTAAACCACAATTGAAAAACAATTGTAATGTTTCAATACAATTAGAACAATTATCTATTAATTTTCATATACAATCTAATCCATTGTAAAAATTTCTATAGCATGAGAAATTTTGATGTGAAAACATTAAACAACCATTCAAATCAATAATTGTTATCACTACAATAATATCTCGGCTAAAAAATAAAGAAATAGATAAAATTATTGTATTCATTTTGACAAACCAAATCAATAATTCTTTTATTAGCTGTGAAATATAAGTAAACTTAAATTTAAAAGGGCTACAAAATATAGAATAATTCATGATGTCATACATATTATGACATGAAATAGACACCAATCATCTTAAGGTACTATTAGATGTTATTGAACATCCTTCAAAATAGCCTACACATCTCTGCTCCTCATTGCATTTAATCAACATTATCCATATTTTTGATCAACCAATCATCTTCTTTATTTGTTCTAAATGAATTGAGGGCAAGAATCACATTTTCTTTGGATTTCTTACATTCTCTCGGCGAACAATCCACTATATTAGTATTGGTTGCATCATATTGGGTATGAATTTCCCACACTTTTTCAATGATTTTCAGTGTACACTTTTTTTCGATTGTCAATTATCTTATGTCCCTTTTTTGGCTTACACCTAAAGTGTACCACATAAACACAAGTTTATCTTGTATTTTTTCTCTCGGTGACTTTTTAGGAACTCTTCGCGGTTTTTGTTTTGAAGTTGTCGCTCCAAATTGTACTAAAATATTTATTTTTGAAACACATTTCAAAAATGTATTTGCATGTATGGAATCCAAAGAACTTTTTCTCTATTTTGTAATTCATCATTCCCATTTTCAAATAACATGTCCTTCGTTTGTTGCTTCGTGATCGGCGCTATGGTAAAAATGTCGCTTAATCTTAAGAATAACTAATTTATTTTTCATTATTTGGGCTGCAATACAATAAAAAATAGTCTAGTCAAACCATTTTATTCTTGTTACAAAAATTACTAAAAATATTGAAATAATACATCACATGAGGTTTCTTGACTACGATAGATGAAACAATATTCTCTTTTATCATCTTCACTCTTTTTAACTCGGAGTTAAAAAATATTAAATCTTCAATTAAATATGATCAAATTATAATAAAATATATATTCAATACAAAAATTCGTAATTAAAGAAAAGCCTTAGTCAATGTAACCTACTTAAATACACCTATGACATACCTTTAACATTATTTTGATTGTTAGTTTTGTTATTTTTATTTGTTCCGAGTAATAAATATATACAATGATATATATATATATATATATATATATATATATATATAGAGAGAGAGATCATTTATCTCCATCATTTCATGGTCAATGTCTTGATTAATTCCTTTTCTTCTCATAATTCTTTATAATATACATCTAAAAATGTTATAAATATGAAAATTAAAATTAATTTAAAAGTAACACAGAAATAACCAAATGTCTATACTGGTATATAGATTTTCTTCCTCCTATCTTCTATTTCCATCTCTCTAAATTTGTTTCAACATCAAGTGTGCACTATATTGACGAGAACTGTTCACTTTCATCATTCCTCATGAGAATCCCCATCATTAGATTATTGTAGTAAACATTTTGACAATTAAGAAATTTGACCAAAAAGGTATCCAAAGTATTATAAGAGAAACAACAAAGAAACTATAGTACTCCGAATTTTCCAAGAAGCTACCGGATTCTGGTCTGGAGAAGTTGAAAAGATTTATAGCTATTCATTATTATTGTCCTGCTAGTAGAAATCTAACTCAAAAAGAATAGTGGGCAGAGATATAAACGCTTAAATGAGAGCTACTTGAGGGGCAACTCTAATACATTACATAAATGAACAATTCTTGGATGATACAATTTACAAAACCTCCTTCTTTCTATATATAAAGAGTTCATAAAATAAGTAATGTAATTTACTTACCTACAATAATAAACAAGGGTACAATAATAACAATATGGAAGCCACAGGGTACAATAATAACAATATGTAATGTACTAACATAATAAGGGGCTATACTATTTAACATAGGGATCTAACATGCCCCTCTCCTTCAAACAAGTGTTGTCCTCAACGCTTGATTATTTCTTTGATGCTTCTCAGAGATAAAATTCTCAATCCTCCCATGTGAAATATTTTACAGGAGTTATTCCAATTTGCTCTAGATACTCAAATTGGATCGCATTTGTCGAGTTCTTGCTTCTATGATCGTTTCATAACTTATTTTTGCGTGATTTGATCTTCCCGTTGTTTATTAGATTCTGCACCAAAGTTGGGTTAGTCCTTTGAGGGTTGGAGAACTGCTGTTGATGCTCGATGTGATCTTCCATTAATTTATCATCCATATTTGCTATTATTTGATCCACAAAACCATCCAAATTAGCTCTATTTCGCTTTTAAACCATCTATTGACTCCACTGATCTTCGTAAGATTGAAACTTATTGCACTTAGTACCGTAATTTTGATATCTCATACCCATAACTTCTCTCCTTCATGGGCCATAGTATAGATTTTTGAGGGATTAATGGTATGACTATTTTTTGGAGGCACAATAGAACCTATTAACATCGAAGCCAAAAATTCTTCAATATGCCCTTGAATCAATTCAACTTGATTCTTCAAACAAGACTCATGCACTGAAAAACAATACACACTTTTTCTTTTCTTTGAGGAGCTCGATATTGAAATTGGATTATCTCTGTGATTGGCAGCCTTAAATATTTTAAATTCATCACTAAATTAGCCCTCTGAATTTCTTTGAATGCCACAGTCTGACCTAATTTGGATTCTCCAAGACAAAGTTGTGTCCAATCTCCTACAAATGACCCACCATGGACTCGTTTAGTAGAGCGAACTTGTACGACTTGCCACGTGTCACCTGCTTTGTCTTTTTGTCTCTAAAATTGATAACAAAGAAACTAAAGTCTGTTTACTTGTGACCACTTTTTACAGCACTCAATCCGATACCCAAAGAGAGAGAGCATGGAACTTTCCCACGATCACCCTTTGAGATGCAATTCGTGAGTCTCAAAAGCACTACCTTTCCACAGATCATATCTCCAAAATATTATGAACCAAGCTCTGAAATTTTTTGACGAATTTCCCTCAGATTTCAGCTTCAGACCATACGAATTTCTCGGGATTCTGAACCTTCGTAGAAAAAATTTATAGCGAAATTCCACGATGACCCGTTTAGGAGCCTGAAAAATACCTAACTTCCACATATCATATCTCCGGAAAATATTACGAACCAAGCTCTGAAATTCTTAGAAAACCTTCTCAAGATTTCAGCTTCACACCCCAAAAATTTCAGCTTCTGAAGCTTCTTAGAAAAAAATTTATAGCTTAAAAATGCCACGAAGGACCGCTTGGAGCAGCAAAACCCTAAAATCCAAAGCTCTCACACCAAATGTTGTGTAACCAACTCCAAAAACAAAATTAAGAAAAGAGATATAAACGCCTTAGAAATGAGCCACTTCAGGGGGAAACCTCCAATACATTACATAAATGAACAATTCTTTGATGATACAATCTACAAAACCTCCTTTCTATATATAGGAGTCCATGGGGCCACAATGTAATCCCAGCGACCTAACAATAATAATGTAAGGGCACAATAATAACAATATGGGGGTTATGGGTATAATAATAACAATAAGGGGGGGGCTACTCAACACAATAAGGGGCTATAGTATTTAATATAGGGACTTAACATGTCCTTTGTGATTCTATTTGCACAACACATGCAATTCTTCTTCTATATGTGGTACAAGTAGTTTTCGATTAAATTTTTCGATCACAAGATAAAGAGAAATAACCACTTTTGCATCACCACATTGTTGATGTATTTCCAATAAATCCATCCAAATCATAATCTCTCATTTTTCATCATGTGTCTTCAAATGTGTGAGTATTTTGAAGCCTCGAACATTTTTAATTTGAAGTATAGAAATGTATAGTCAAAACTATATCATAATCCATAATTATTTTGGGACTTATATTCATAAATCTTTAGGGTCATTTTATATTTGAACTTGAGTTCAGAGGGAAATTTTCAAATTTTGACGTACATCATTACAAAACCAAAGTTCTACTAAGAGAATCGTAGGGCAGTCATTCAACTCATTGTTTTCGATAAGAAATCGAAAAATTCAATATAATAGCTCTTGTGGAATGGTTCTTTTTTCAAAGCCAATCGTATCCGTAACAACAAGATCAAGATGTAAAATCAGTTTAAATCGATATGGAAAATAGTGCAAAAGTGTTGACAAAAGATCGCCCTCCAAAATGACAACCAAATTCAAAATTGTTGTCAACTGCTAGCTGTTTGTTGATTCTTTTATCATTATGTCAATGACCCCACATGCTTGTTTAGAAAGGGAATCTATCTTTGTATTTCGTGTTCCTTTTGCTATTATAAACCCCTCCATAGTTTTGCATAAATTGAAACTATGAGCTCGTTAATTTCATAATGCTCAAGAATATTGAGTGTGGGTAAGAGTCTTATGATTCAATTTCTCATCATGACTTTGACAATATGCAACCATTGCATCCAATATTGTTCTGCTGGTTTTCAATTTAGAACAATAATATTTTAATTTTATGGCATTTGTTGGATGATTACGTGGAATAGAAAACCAAATGGTTCCATTCAATAAATCCTCTCACACAAACCAATTCTCCTCTTTTCTGGTTAATCCTCAAGGGGACAAAAAGAAGTCGTCACAACCTGTAGACTTATCGGTTTTCGTAGGTTCCTAAAATCAGTTTCTGCTTGGAGAACACTTTAATGTGCTCAGTTGGTAACAATTAAAGACAATGTCCCACTTTATCCCAAATATCTTGATTACATATAAGAGAATTTTTTACTCTAAAAATTTGTAATTGGACAAATTGTTTAAGGAGCACAACATTTCATCATCGACTCCGATAAAATCATATATAAACTAATAAAAAATTCTAATGTAGATATGAAATTAAAAAAGATTAAACTAATGAGAATTCATTACAAATATGAGAAAATATGACACATAATATCGACTTCAAATGTTAAATGTAAAAAAACAATAAAAATAACAAAATTTTGTCTTCATTGTTCAGAGTCATCCAATCCTCCTTTTCTTTAATTTGTCATCGCAATTAAGAAATTTCTGATCGACACAATAAAAAAATGGAGTTTTATAGAATACCTTATTGCTAATTCTAGTTGACAACAAATGCTAATCACCTCAATGGTTTCCAACTGATGGACGCAGAATCAAGCATTGCATTTTTTATATTTTCGCTTTCGGGCCTCCATAGTGATACATTATATTTAGGATTTTGATAAAATTTTCTTTTCGCTTCTTTCCGAATGGTGTGTTGGTCATTAACTATCCAAAATTGATATTCTTAGCATCTAAATCATTTCATTTATAATTTTGATAGAGTTCACCAATGGATCAAACTCATTGATGTCAAATGAATTTCTAAGAGCACTGTGCAATGAGGTTTGAAATTTCTCTAGAATGATTTCACTATCACTTGAACATTTAAATCATCTCAGGATCTCACTCCTAAACACTGGGGCTTCTCTACATCTTACAGTCGATCCACCTTTCTATCAAAGGTGTTTGAAAATAGATAGCAATGTTTGCTTCATGAATTTCATCACATTGATCCTGTGTTTGTCATTTCAAAGTCAAATTTCCTAGCTTTTGAAATTGTGAGTAGGTTTGAAATCACTTTCAATAATGTTCTCTTATAATTCAGACAACATACTTTCTCAAAGCAAGTAAATGAAAATCTAGTTTATTAGTCGGGTATTGCTTCACAAGTTTTCCTTTTGTTGTAAATAAAGAAGGGCTGCATGATGCTTCTTTACATCTACATAGCGTATCTAGAACCTGAGTGATGTGTTCTAAAACATTCATGCAACTATTCAATCCGTGATGTAGCAAAACTCTCATAGTTATCCAACTTAAACATTGAATTCTTTAACGATTTGGTGAATTTACTTGAATGTTCAATCAACCGTCTAAATTTTCAGATAATTTTACTCGTGGCAAGAAATTAATTTACTTCATTTTCTTTAATCACCTCCACTTGAAAGTCAATGTCATTTTCATTGTAAGCATAGCAATCAATAATAATTCCTAATATCTCAAAGTTCTTTTTCATCGATGATCCAAATAAGTACATCAAAGATACATATTCATGGGAGTTTCTTATCTCGGACATACCAATTGTACAAAACTCATATTTATTAGATGTATGTTGTATTTTTTTTAATCATTTCAAAGGTAGAAGTTAAGGTGTTATTAATAATTTGCTGGCTTGAGTTGATTTTTTCTTTTCTTAGATGATGACCGTAACATTTCACTTTCTTTGTGCCAACCAATTTCGTATACAAAAATAAAATAAAAATATTTGCCAAATCAAAATGAAATTAAAAGTCCAAATACTGTCATGTAATGTTATTTTAAAATTGCAAGATGACCTAACCTAACCATTTATAAGAGAGCATACATAAAATATAAAACAACCATACCACCTGAAGGAGACGTTTGTACTACTTGTTTTTCATTTTCTTCACTCCTTTACTTGGATTGTCGTGCACATGAGATTCCATGGCTTATGAAACATAAAAATAAATAAATAAATAAATTATGGAAGTGAAATACCAAAGATTATTAACTAACCTTATAATACACTATTTTCTTTACATACACAATAATAAAGGAGTACATGTGTTAGGGTAAGTTTACTATATGACAATAAAAAGTAGTCACCTAGCTAAAATTGTTAGAAAAACAAAATTATAGCATACATAAAATATAAAACAACCATACCAATTGAAGGAGACATTTTTGTATATCACTTGTTTTTCACATTTTCTTCACTCCTTTTACTTGGAATTTCAAAGCACGAGATTCCACACTTTTGTAGAAAATAATAATAATAATAATAAATTTAAAAAAATAAATTATGGAAGGCATTTAATACAAATACTATTAAACAAACTTAATTACAAAGCTAAAATTGTTAGGAAAAGCAAACACCATGTTAGTATGGGGTCACATTAAAACTCACTCCTAGTGTTATTTGCATGTTTTTGTGTAAAAGTGATCTTTAATGTGGAAAATCCAACTAACATGGTGTATTTCAATTTTTCATATGTTAAATATTTGTAGGAGATTATTCAATAATAATTCAAAATTCATTGTTAAATTGCATACTAGAATTTTATTAAATTATTTGAAAATGAATATGAAATAGATTTTTAGAATCTCACATTTTGAAAATTATGTCTTTAAAAGCATCTCAAACATTTGTAAGAATTTATAATGGTAAAAAATTTTAAATGAATTAAAAACAATATAAATCATATTATATAACATTTCATTTCATACATATGCACAAAAGCAAGAAGTCAAAGTATATGCAAGTTTTCAAAATAAGGATAACATGAACTTCATTAATCAACAATCATTTATTAGCAACCATTGTAACAAAGTACATACTAATTTTAAAATTGTCATACCATTTAAAGATTTTGGTGTTGTATTTCCTGTGAACTTCCTTTTCCTTTGATGATTCCTTTGAATTTCACTCAGCTTCATGGTCCATGGTTTCTCAAAATAAACAAACTATTATCATAGTTTCAAATTATCTAAGAAAAATATGAATTTATAAATACTACCACTACTTGCATCATTGTATATGTAACAAAATGAAAAGAACAAGAACAAGTGTAGAACTCGTTAAATAATAGCTAATCATATGTTGATTAGAGTAAAGGCCACCCCCAAATAATGTATTATGTTCTTTTAATTGTGTTTATAAGAAAGCTAGCACCAAATTAGCTTTCTCTAGTACAAGCATTATTAAGCACGTTACCAAGAGACAACAATACACTGTGAATAAATAACAACAATAGTTCTTTTAACTTGTCTATAAGAAAGCTAGCACCTACTAGCTTTCCTTCTCAGTACAAGCATTTAAAGACGTTACCAAGAGACAACAATACACCTTAATAAATAACAACAATAGTAGATATTACAACAACATCATGTTTACACAAAAATCTATTAATCAACAATCATTTATTAGCAACCATTGTAACAAAGTATAGACTAATTTTAAAATTGTCATACCATTTAAAGATTTTGGTGTTGTATTTGGTGAACTCTCCTTTTCCTTTGATGACACCTTTGAATTCCCACCAGCTTCATGGTCCATGGTTTCCAAAGTAAGAAACCATTATCATAGTTTCAAATTATCGAAGAAAATATGAATTTATAAATACTACCACTATCTGCATCATTGTATGTGTAACAAAAATGAACAAGAACAATAACAAGTGTAGAACTCACAATAATAGCTAATCATGGTGTCATTAGAGTAGTACAAAGCACCCTAAATAATTTATTATGTTCTTTTAATTAGTCTATAAGAAAGCTAGTACCTGCTAGCTTTTCTATAAGCATTAAGCACGTTACTAAGAGACAACAATACATCAGAATAAAGCTTTCCTTATAGTACAAGCATTAAGCATATCGCACAAGAGACAACAATACACTCCGTGAATAAAATAACAACAATATTTCTCTTTTTAATTGTGTCTATAGAAATCTAGCACCTACTAGCTTCCTTCTAGTACAAGCATTATGACCCAAGAGACATTGCAATATAATCGTGAATAAATAACAACAATAGTAGATACTACAACAACATGTTTACACAAATTTTATCTTTTTTATAATCATGTGATATTCTTAGTTTGTTATAGACCATAAAAAGGCAAACACATTGAAGAATTTTTTTTATCACATAATAAGCCTTTGCCAATGATTGGTATCAGAAAATTCAGTGCATGATGAAATTTTCTATCACAAACACAAAACACATTGCCAAAAACCTTGCAATAATAATCTTTTCCTAGATACCTACGTTGTTGTAAATTTGTCCTTACAATACAATGAATTTTTATTCCATGCTCACGTAGATCGTTGTTCCAATATAAGAAACATAAACCTCAAAATGATTAGAAGGCCCTCTTGTATGGAATATGTATTCAAGAATGAAATATGGGACAAATAGAAGCATGTTTCAAACAACAACATTGCATTAGAAAAAATTAAATGAATTCAAAAATCAATGAATTCATCTTCTATGAAATCTCATTTCCATATACATATGCACAAAAGCAAAGAAGCTAAAAGTATACAAG
This sequence comes from Pinus albicaulis, assembly GCA_034641835.2. Taxonomy (NCBI): domain Eukaryota; kingdom Viridiplantae; phylum Streptophyta; class Pinopsida; order Pinales; family Pinaceae; genus Pinus; species Pinus albicaulis. The sequence goes on from CM076583.1 coordinate 90,191,402, forward strand.
TTTTCTGAAAATAAGGATAAATACCTAACTTCATTAATCAATAATCATTTATTGGAAACCATTGTAACAAAGTACAAACTAATTTTAAAATTGTCATACCATTTAAAGATTTTGATGTTGTATTTGGTGAACTTCCTTTTTCCTGACATTTCTTTGAATTCCCACTAGTTTGAGGGTCCATGGTTTCTAAATAAAGTAAGAAACTATTATCATAGTTTCAAATTATCAAGAAAAAATATGAACTTATAAATAATCGTTAGACTCTATACCAATAGGTGTCATTTTTCATGATTGTCTCGATGAACTATGGAATATGGTTCAAACCTTTTCTTTTGGACAAAGGTGTTCCATATTCTTGAAAACCAAAAATCAAAAAATTTAAAAAATGTAAAGAGGGTATACCCCAAAATAAAAATCAAAGGGTAAAAATAATAAAAATGGCCAAAAAGTAAAAGAAACAGAACCCTATCAAAACAAAGGCCATGAAAGCAAAAGTCTAAATGCCACTTGCTTTTACTTTGATGTAATAAACAAATCAAAGTGCACTTTGTCAAACTTTTTAAGCATAACTTATGAAGAGTCAAATCAAGCTTAAACTTGACTCATTCATTTTCACCTCATGTTGTGGAACAGAGAACAAATATCCGACCAAAACAATAATCTTAAGATAAGTGATATATTATCAAAAAAAGCTCAACAGTTTAATTCTATTTTGATAATGGTGGTGAGAAGATGATTACCACAGAAAAGATAAGACTGACATAATGTAAGTCTGTTTTCACCACTAGCAGAGAAAATGGTAGTAGATAGGTAGGTAGATGGTGTTACAAAGTTTTATCCGATGAATGATGTCGTTACATGTTTTTGATCCTTTACTTTCATCACAACACTAAGCAGGAAATACACTCGAAAATCACGTAAATAAGCAAAGTCAAAAATCATTAACTTCCTCATCACTTTCCCTTAAAGTTTTACTAATTTCCCCCAAAGTACTAAGGTACTTGGAGATCAAAGGGGCCTGCCAAGGCATTTCCTGACTTTTTGAGGGACCTGACCCTGGCCCAATGATCAAAAAAAGACCTAAGTACTTAAGATAATTCATCATTATAATCATTCACCTTTAACCTTTTCAAAATCATGCAAAATCCTCTTGCATAAAATCCCTCAAAATAACTTACTATTCTAAGTTTAAGTGTCAAATAATTATTAAAGGCTTGCACTTACTTCACAAATTGTCATTTTCTGGGAGGTGCAAAGTATTTTGAGTTCCCTTTTGTCCTTTTGTCATATTTACATTTAACTCTATTTACTAATCCTAGTAAAAATGCCTTATCCCAAGTATATAATTCTTTTAAATTAATATCCCAAAAACCTCTATTATGTTTTAACCAAAGTAATTACTCTCAAATATTTATTAAAAACCCGCTTATACAAACCCTTTGGTTAAATATATCCTTATAGCATAAGTCCTTACCTATGTATTTAAATAATGTTTATTTACTACCATAAATAGAAATATTTCCAAATAACGCTTAAACATGTAATTCTATATGTTTAATACAAAAAGGATCAAACCCTAAGTTTTTCTTTAAACTAAACTTTGGAAAAATCCCATGCCAACATGGCTCATCCACCGCATCCCACCCGATACACTTTAACTTTAATAATTGCCACTAAAAAACCCCACCAATGCACTTTTCTCCATCATAATTCACGGATTAATTAGTTAATGTAATCCACCAATAATCTTCCTCCACCAATCAACTCTGCTCGGTGATTAGTTAACAATAAATACATTGGGCCCGCATTTACTAACTTCCAACATCTCCCCGCCATTGCAACTGTCTGATCGCTTCCTCCAAAGATCAACGCCTCATGATTCCGCTTACCCATCCTTTTGTCGAACTTTAACGGCTACGGGATTGTGTATTTCTTGACTAGTCACCCATCCACGCAGACGATACTTTAATGGAATCGCCGCCCAAGCATCTAATACCAATTTTGTCCATGTTGCAAGTGTGGATTAACCGCTTACCGCCCGGCCTCGGCTCTATCGTCACCAGATTAAAGTGACGTCATACCTCGAAAAACTAAAACCTCTCTTTTTGACTTTGAAATAAAACAAAATTTCGTGTTTTTGTTGTCATTTTCACCATTTGAACGCGATCGTGAAAGCCAAGTTACTTAATTTCAAATTTCCACCGAAATCCATCGTTCTATTCAATTTCGCTCCGTAATTCCGCCGCACTGTTCACATCCCTCTCATATCGCTCGATACCCGTTAAAGCGTCTTCTCTAAGAACAAAATATTTATTCTATAGCGCTCGAAATTCAAAGAAATTGCTTCTTTTTGTTTTCCACTGGATTAGTGATTAAATCTTATCATCGAGATCATTCTCTAAGGTTTAAAATCGTGAATTGTTCCTCCCGAACTCCGCAATTGTGCCAATTTCCCCTCATTAAACCGAAAAACACGACATTTCGTGAAGAAACTCAAACTTCCATTTTGAACACAAGAAACTTAAATGGGAGTCTTCATGAGGTCTTGAATGATGCCCATTTTGAACCTCGGTTAAAATCCTACCCTTTGTCCATTGAGAAATTGCTTGAAAATCTACCCGCTTGTCCCTCAAGAGGTGACCAAGATTTAACATCCTTGGATAAACAAACAATACTAGTCATAAGATTTTGTTTACCCAAGATTGTTATCAAATCTATTCAAACATAGGTTAGAAAGTATAACAAATGCAAAAGAGTATCATAAGTTAAAGTGTATCGTAAAAGTCATGAAAGTTAAAATGAAGTTAAGGTGAGTGGGTCAAAAGGTAAACAAGAAAAGTAAAATACAAGGCAAGAAATGGTAAAAAGAGATGAAATAATTTCACCAATAGGAGGCTTATTCAAAAGTGAAAGTAAACAACTAAAAGAGCAAGAAAAAGTAAAAAGATGAAAAACATAATAAGAAGGAACATTTTTGCATAAATTGTATATTTTATTCATAGTTTTATGTAAACTATTGTGATCAATCCAAGATGAATTTTACAAAACTGAAGGAGGTTTATGTTCTTTTAGAGGGCCATCTACAAAAACTCTCTCACTTTTCTAACAACCATTATGGTTTTGGAAATATTAAACAATGTTGGAAAGCACTTTTTATGTAAAATTCCATTTAAGCCATCATTTTAGTGTAGAGGATTGTGGCTAATCCAAATACTTCGTACAAAACTGAAGGAGGCTTTTTCCTAAGAGACCCATCTACAAAACCTATCTCAGTTTTTTCACGTTGGTTTTATAATGAGAGATACATGTGCATCTTTACGTGACATTTTTCGCACTGTGAAACTCTGCTTTGCCACACATTTTTACAGAGACTATTATGCCTATCGTGGAGAGGAATTTTGGGAAAATGAAAGAGGTTTATCTCACTAAATACACGCATTCACAATAACCTCTCTTTCACATTTTACATATCTATTACGGATTGAGAAATACAAAGATATCATTGGACCCTAAGTTTGAAGAATTGTTAAGTAGATCGCATAAAAGAAAGGAAGCAGCTTAGTGACTTGGATGCCTCATCATCAACTAAGAGTTGATCAAATCTGAATCTTTCTCTTTGTCATCACCTATTCACACAAAATAGTGCCAAATAGATGCATTAGTTTGAGTGTCCTTTAATTAAGTTCTATTTATGTAAATAGTTGAGAGATTTGTGAACCAATTTTGATATTTGCTCTGATATTTTAGTTTAGAATTTGTATAAATACTCCACTCTTGGAAGCATTTGGAGGGATTCATTACTTTGTCAATATTGAGATTTTCTTTAATAAAAGAATTTTTTGGAGAAATTTATTCGTGGCTTAATGATGACGATTTAAAGCATTGTGACTTTGTAGATTCATGTGTCAGACTCACAATAATAAGTTTTTCTTCCTATGTCTTAAAGTTTTATATCGTTTATAATATCATTATGTCCATTTCTCCAATAATTTACAGATGAAGGATTGGAATCGCACTTAATTGTACTCCGATTTTTTAGATGTGATTGTTCTTAATGTTTTCTCAAATTGGCTATAAGCATGAATTTTAAATGCTCTTGCTTCATTAATTCTAAACATTGTTGATTACTATAATAAAGAATTCTTCATTGCTCTTTGTTTGTAGTCATCTCATTTCTTTTCTTTTGAAATATGGTGAAAGATTCTTAGTCGCCTTTCATCCCTTCTCAAGATCATCCCATCCACTTTAAATTTTAAGGATTGTTCTCCGTCTAGCCATATCTTGGCCTGCAGTTTACTCCTGTGGTATAGAATAGAAATCCAAGTAGAAAAGCCATCCTTGACCTCCATAGCCCAATGGACTGAAAAACTTAACCTTGCCCTTAGTTTTGTGGTATCTCCACCATTTCTCAAACAAACTCTTGGATCTATAACCAGCTCAAACCTTCAAGAACAAAGATAAATTAAAAAGAGAGAGTTCCCCCTCTCGGATGCAAACATTGGCTAGATTCCTGCATCTCGAAGGTTGGTTTGTGGTTACCCCTGCATACTTTCTCCACAAATTTCTAGAAAAACCCGAGTGATAAATAATACCATCACTACTTGCATCATTGTATTTGCAATAAAATGAACAAAACAAGGTCAAAGTGTAGAACTCACAATAATAGCTAATCATGGTGTTGATTAGAAAAAGGTGTCACCTCTAAATAATTTATTATGTTATTTTAATTGTTTCTATAAGAAAGCTAGCACTTGCTAGCTTTCCTTCTAGCACAAGCATTATTAAGCACATTACCAAAAGACAACAATAGTAGATACTACAACAACATCATGTTTACAAAAATTTATCTTTTAGTCATATATATTCTTAGATTGCTATAGAGACTATAAAATGGAAAACACATTGAAGATTTTTTTCTATCACATATAAGATATTTCCAACAACATTGCATTGTATAGTAAATCTAGTGCATGATGAAATTCCTTCTATCACACACAAACACAAACACATTGTCAAAAACATTGCAACAATAATTTTTCCTAGGACATCTCCACGCTTGCTAAATTTGTCCTTGCTTTTTTGGGGCACAATGAGGTTTTAGTCCATGCCTATGTAGATCGTTGTTACAATATAAGAAATGTTAAACCCTCAAATGACTAGAAGGCCCTTTGAATGGAATATGCGGTCTAAGAATGAAATATGGGACAAATAGAAGCATGTTTCCAACAACATTGCATTTTGAAAAAAAACATTCTATATTACCCTTTATCACAAACACAAGCACATTGTCAATAAAAATGTGTAGCAGAAAGAAATCTAACGTATGTTAAATTTCTCATTTTAGCATAAACAAACACTTAAGAATACTAAAATGCAAAATAAATCTAGCATTTGGTAGAATTGCTTCTAAGAAAACATTATGAGCAAATTTATCAACATTATCACAAGTAATAAAATTAAATGAAGCGTATGCCAGATTTGCTTTTACTTTGTTAGCAATACAAATAAAAGAAAATGCCCATGTTTTTTTCTAGAAGTACCTTTACCCAAAATGCTGGGATTTGTTTCTAATAAAAACATGAGCACATTGCCAATAACAACATTGCTAGGTGAAAGAACTTTAAGCATGCCACATTTCCTTCTAGAATAAATAAAAAGCTCACGCCAACATTAAAGGTGAAAGAAATTTCTAGCGTGTGCTAGATTTACTTCTCAGCACAAATATATGAACCCTACAACATAAACATTGCAACAGGGTAAAGTTGAAATCAGTACATGCAACATATCTCATAACACAAACATAAGAAAATAATAAATATTTATACGGTTAAAGAAAACCTAATACATGTTGATTTATCACATAAACACGGGATATTACCAATAACTTCCATTGTATGAAAAGAAATGTGTGCACCGACAAGATTTTCTTCAGCACAAAACAAATCTATATTAAGTTAACACAATATTGTAAGGTGAAAGAAATCTAACACGCGTTATACTTCATTCTATCATAAACAAAAGTATAACAACATTGCAAGGTGAAAGAAATGTAGCATATGTTAGATTTATCTATCAAAAACACAACCATATTTTCAACAATGCAAGAAAAATAAATCTAGTGTCTGCAAAATTTCCTTCTAAAGAGTGTTGACACAAACACATTTTCAAATAAAAACAATGCAAAGCATTAGATTTTCTCAGCATAAATAACTAGATTATCAAAATAAGATGCTATCAGAAGAAAATATAACACATAGTAGGGATTTCTCTTGTACAAATTCGTAAACATATTGTCAATGTCAAATAACATTGTTGGGCAAACAAATCCAATACAAAATAGATTTCTTCTCAGATTTAACAAAATCATATTGCAAATAATAACATGGCAAAGGTGAAAGAAATCTAATGCATAATTTAGATTTCCTTCTAATGAAACATTATCACACAATAACATTGTAGGTTGAGAAAATTTAGCTTGTGTTATATTTACTTTAATACAAACATATAAATATTTCTAACAACAACAATGTAGACAAAAAAATCTAGCACATGCCACATTTCCTTTAGCCTAAAACACAAAGATGTTACTAATAACAACATTGCAATGTAAAGAAATATAACATGTGCTATATTTTCTTTTAGCGTGAAACATGCTAATATAGCAACATTGTAGAGTGAATGAAAGAAAAGAATTTATGTCTACCACAAATACAAACATGTTTCCAACAACAACATTGTAGAGTATAACAAATCTAACAGGACTAATTCTTTCCAACACAAACACAAACATGTTTCAAATTGAAATAAATCTAACACATGCTATATTTCCTTCTGAGCACATAACAACATTGAAAGATGTTAAGAAATTAGTGCATGCTTTAGATTTATTTCTATCACAAACACAATGACATTCAAAGGTGAGGGAAACATAATGTGTGCTATATTTCTCTCTAGCCCCACCATAAGTGTGTGTTGCCAATAAAAACATTATAAGGTGAAAGAAATCTAATGCAAGATTTCCTTCTAGCAAAAGACAAGCACACAAGCCTAATATAAGGTGAAAGAATTCCCATGAAGTGCTAGATTTACTTAGCAAAAACAAGCATGTTGACAACAACATTATAGGGCAAAGGAATCCAACATGTGCTAGATTTCACAAAGACAACACAAGCACATTATAGATGAAACAAAACTAGGACGTGCTAGATTTCCCTTCTAGCACACACATGTAAGAACATAACAACATTGTCAAGTTAAATAAATCTAACACATGCAAAATTTACTTGTGCACACAAGCAAAGCACATTGTCAATAACAACATTGCAATAAAAGAACTAATATAAAGCTAAATTTCCTCTCTAATATAGTCACATGCATATTTCCAATAATAACATTGCGAGGTCAAAGAATCTAGCATATTTCTTCAGCACAAACAACTGCATTTGCCAACCACAACATGGCATTCTAAACAAACTAGCGCCAGACAATTTCTTCTAGCTCAACCAAACATAGTAATATTGTGGTTAATAAATCTAACACAATGTAGATGTAAAATTTACTTTAATAATAAAGTTAAAGCATTACTGTCAATAACAACATTGCAATAAAAGAAATCTAATATGTGCTAAATTTCTTCTAACATAGTCACATGCATATTTCCAATAACAAATACTGTAAGGTCAAATAATCTAGCATATTTCTAGCAACAAAAACAACCAAATTTCAACCACAACATGCAGCATTCCGAAACAAATCTAGTGCGCATAAATTTCCTTCTAGCTCAAAACCCAAAGACATTGTCAATAAACATTTTGCAAGTTGAATTGATGACGCGTATGCAATTTCCTTGTAACACAAACACAAGCACATAACAAACATTGTAAGGCAAAAGTATCTAGCATGTGCTATTTACTTAGCAAAAACCTTGTTTATTTCTAACAACAACATTATCAATCAAAAGAAATTAACACGTGCTAGATTTCATTCTCATTAAGTAAATGAAATTACAATTATTTATAACAACAACAAGATGAAAAAAGTATAATGAGTGATATATTTCTTTCAGGAATAAATAAGTCGACATTGTCGATAACACCTAATAAAGGTGAATGAAATCTAACCCGTGCTAAGTTTTCCTATAGCAAAAACATAAGCACATAACAACATGGCAAAGTTAAGAAATCTAGCTCGGTAGATTTACTTTTAGCAAAAACACAAGTATATTTCAAAATCAATATTAAGGCAGTAAAAAAGAAATCTATTTTAAAAGGCATTTTTCTATCAGAATACAAGGCATTCTCAATAGCAACATTGAAAAGGTGAAAGAAATTCAACACAAAGGATTTACTTTTATAGAAAGACAAGCATATTACTAGAAATTGCATATGCATGCCAAAAGTAAGAAAAACTAGACTCCTATGAATTTTCTTTCAGGACAAACACAAACACAATGGCACAACAACATTACAAGGGGAATGAAAAAATCCAACGTGGGTGCTACATTTTATTTTAGAAAATAATCAGATTGTCAAATAAATAATATGAAATTAGAAAACTTTCCAAGCTTTTAGATTTTCTCCATGAAGCGCACAGAAAAATGGTAACAATTGTTTTGAAAAGGCAACTACAACCATGCCAATTTACTCATATGTAACTCTGGGTTGGGTTCGTGGCTTTGCAGAGCACTAACTCATTTAACATGTAATCATGTATAATTTTTGGACCGCCATGGATGCTCAAATTTGATCTTAGAGGACAAATATTCCCATTTAGTAAAAATTTTAACCAACATAATGTAAAGTCGAGTAGGTGTCAGACATTTAACACCGGTTTTGTTACAGTAGTAGTAGTGCGTATAAGCCCTTGTTAATATGGTTTGTTTGAGTATGCGTAGGCCATTAAGCTTTCATTTTGCCTGCATCTCAAATTTGTAGAGGTGAATACATTTGGCCTATGTGGGAAGGTTGATGTGAGGAAGATGAGTAAACATACTAAAGATATTGTCTTACATTATTGTTGCAGAGAAGGTAATTTGATACCTTGTCACTAATGGGCCAAATAATATTTTAAGTTACTTCAAATAATTAGTAACTATTGGGTGCAGCATAACCCTACAAAATAAAATGAGAGTTCTCCAGAAACTCCTCTCATTCTCATTTATGTTGCTTGAATTACACTTCTTCATGTGTTCTTGTGAGCTTTCAACAGCTTTTCATTGGTTGGACTTTAACACAACTCAGTAATCAGCTTTTCAGCAATCACGTATTAAATTTATAAATCTCATTTGGGTGAATACCGAATCGCATCAATCAATTTATGCAATGGAAACATTGATTCCACACAACTAGGAGCTGGTTTTGACGAGCACAACTTTGGGGATCATTGTAGTTCTATTCCTATTTCTAAGTGTGTATTCATTGTGTTTATACCAAGTGGTTCAATTTGTATATGGTATCATTATTGTCACATATCATCAATTATGGTCATGGTTGTTAGTTTTTAGAGCTCAATCGTATGTACTTTAGAATTAATCTTCGAAAAATTTAATTATTGTAAGTTTTGACTGTAGAGTCTGTTCATGGAGAGAAATTTAGTCGATTGATATGTGCTACAGACCCAGCCTACAATGTTAAATGTTCTTATTGATTTTGTATCTGATGATTTACTATCGATCTCATGCTTGCAATTTCTATAATATTCCTAATGGAAATGGCATAACGTGATAAGTAAAAAGGGCGTATAGTAAAAAACAACACACAAAATTTATAACACATTCTAAATAATTCAAATCTCCATAACCCAGGTAGGTTTGAGCTATTCATTAATATAAATGTTAAAAATAACAGATAAAAAAACATAATTTAGCTTGTCAAGGCAAGCTAACAAATGTTCTGTGATGAAATCGACTACTCTAACATGCATATCATGGTTGTCTCATGAATCTATCCGCAACCCAAAGGAAAATCGCATTGTTGGCTGCAAACAATGGTTGTTAGGTCTCTCCGTGCTCAGAAAATTTCGAGAAATTAACCTCAAGCTTCTCCAACAACCCACAAAACCCAATGCTGAATTCTGCAATAATGTTGACCTCGGAATTTCAAACTTCTAATTCTCCTTAGCTCCTCTAGTTGTCGTTCTAGCAATTTTCATTGACTAAGCGATCTACCCAAAAAATTTCACAAATTATTTACGAGCTCCTTATCAAAAACTGAGGAAAAAAAGGCTATTTGCCTTGACACTCCAAACACCTCAAATGCTTGGTCTTCTCCTCCACAACCAAATGCTCTCATTGCTCCTCCACTAAAATGGTCAGAAAATCACCCATGATTTGCATAATTCACTTCAAATAACCCCAAGTCCTCAATCCCTTTCACAAGCCAATTATTGATTTGTTTCACCACCACTTCCCCTCAGCTCCTCCAATGGTTAATCAGTTGGGACCGGTTGACTGCCAATCTACCTAGAAAATATGCCAAATTATTTCCCGAGATCCTTGCTTGAAACCCAAAACCTGTGAAGGCTTGTTTTCTAGTTTTGCCGTCTCCAAAATTGACCTCAAAATGCTTAGCCCTCTCCACAAGCAAAATCATAACCTCGTAGCGATGTTGGGTCGCCTCTCCAAAGAAATGCTAAAAATCTGCCCATCACTTCTGCAATCTAATTCCAAACAACCTGGCCTCAATCCCTTTCACAAGCTAATTGCTATTTCTGGCTTCACTAACTCCTCCCAAGAGCCCTTGTACTTTCCCTTTTGCATCATTGGAGTGTTCACACCAACAATCAATCGCATAGCATGCAGTCTAACACCTTCAAGACCCATTTCCCCACAACTCACAAGATTTTAAGTTTTTTTGGTATCATTGTAATATTTTAATGGAAATTACAACTGATAAGCAAACCAAGACAGTAAACAAACATGCATGCTAATGACAGTTATAATAAACACCAAGAAATATCCATTAATTGAATAGTTGAGCCATTTTATTAATATAAATGTTAAAATAAAGGTAATATTTAGAAATGCACTTGGTCTTGCCCAAGGAAACCAACAATGCCCATGTGATGAAATTGATGGCTTCTAACACGCAATGTGGTTGTCCCTAACAATCTCTATGTTGACCTATGAAAATTCAGACACTGACTACACACTGCTGTTAGGCCTCTAATTCAGCCTAAAATTTCCTGTAAATTAACCCCTTCAAGTTCATTTCCCACAATCACAAACCTGCTTGGCTTAATTCCACAAATGTTAACCTTACATTTGGCCCGATTCTCCCCCTAGCTCCTCTAGCTCCTCACTGAGTTGGCACCACAAAGGCAGTAACCCCTGAAGCATTTCCTTTTCCTGTCCTGCCTGGAACCATAAAATGTGTATCCTCCCAAATACATGATGAGAATTTTCTCCGGGTGCAAGAGCACCATGTCCATCAAGAAGAGGGTGACTTCTGGCTCCCACGAAAGACCTGAGTTCGGCGCATGATGCGGTGCTCCCCGTCTCAAAAAATTCAGACCGTCAGTCATCTCCCGCTTTCTTGCAAATCCTTCTTTCGGACTCAACAGAATGCTTCAACGATAGTGTAGCCTTATCTCCGACACATTCTCACACAAGACCCAGGGTCCTCTCCATCCCACCAAACATGAAATGTGTGGCATCTCCAACAACCAAGATAGGAATTGGCTTCCCAGAGTGGTACTCAGGTTCACAAGAAGATGGTGTGATTTCCTTGGAAACTCTCAAAAGCAACATCACCCGTGACTCAAATGAACTGAGCACAATGTAAAATGTCAAATTATCAAAAAGGTACTCAATGTTGCCTTTCAATTTCTATTTATAATGTCATTTCACTGGGGGTCCTCATCAAAATATTTTGATTCTGCCTCCACAAAATCACTCATTATTCCCCGTAGGGGTGGCCTCACATTCCACAAAGCGTTGTTTGACATTTTCATTTCTCATAAGAAGAAAGACCCATGTGCCAAAAAATGTCTCAAAATGCCTTATCATAAAATTTGCTATGTTTGGGACTTCATAGGTAACTCTATTACAATCCTTATTAAAATTAAAAATCAAAACTATGATATGTATTACATTCTCTTTGGTGTTCCTCATTCGCTTGTCTGGGAGATGAATTACAATCTGCCACCGTGCTGCTGACAAACACATATGGCTCAAATCAACACACAAACTCCGGGTGCAAATGACGGCTTGTTTTGTGGAGCATTCGGCATTATCCTCAATGGAGAGAATAATGGGATTCACTATTCTCACCTGAGCTACCAGTGATCATGAGACTGACCAAATCCGCTGGTTTTCAACTACTCTATCTAGAGAACAATAGATCTATCTAATTTGCAAAGCTTTATGGACACATCTCTGCTTTCTGGTGCACTACATAATTTTCCTGAGGCACAAAGGGAGGCGCTTAAAGGAGAAAGGGTAATTTACTTCCTCCATTCCAATCCATTTTTGGCATTGTGGAACCAACAAATGGATCGATGGAGTCAACATCTCAACAATAGGGTTTCATGAGCTAAGATCAAAATTAAGCATTATTCCCAAGAACCAATAAGGTTTTGTAAATATAAGGAAATAATTTGGATCCTTAGGAAGACTATTGATGATGATTTGGGAGGTTTTGAAAGTGCCAATTTAGAAATTATACAATGAATTTGACTTCTTATCATGAGAATGGAGGAAACTAGATGGGTCAATGCCACTTGTCTCTGCTTGTTTTATTATGATGAGGTGAACCTTGTCCCACAAACAAGGAAGTCTCATACACCAACCTTGGTGTCTCGTTTAGTCAAGACCTTAAAATTGGATAATAATAATAATAAATTACATACTTCAAAATCACCAATTCATCCAATAAAATTTTCCAAAACTTTTATCTTCCTAAATACATAAATAACATGAAAATTTAATCCACTTTTAAATAAATCCATTAGAAGTACCTCCTCTCTCAAAATTAACCTCATATCCATCCATCTATAAAATCTAACCACAAAGCCTAATCCATTGCAATTGAAATATCTCAAAGAAGAGGTTACAACCTTGGACGACTTTACAAACGTAATATGCATGGTCCATCCCCAAAGAACTTTTTTTGTAAAACTCCATGGATAATTCATAAATGTCTTCTCCAACCAGCTCTAGAAATTCTCCTTACTTAGACACAATATTGTTTCAAATGCCATTGCAATTACATTTTTGAAAACTATCCTGATTTGTTTGTGGTATGGGTGGCAAGCCATGCTTAATCCAGGTTCAATAAATTACATGTATTCATCCTCAAATCCCCAAGGACCATCTCATTCTTCTTGCAAATGGTGTTGTATTGCCTTAGATGCAGAAAAGCTAATTTGCTTGGGACAAAATGATTTATAAAAATGAATATTTAAAGCCTGGGGATGTGTTGATATACATCCAATGTTGCTATTGGAAGAATTGATTTCATACCTTTATTCACCATGCTATATACATCATGATCGTTTTTTACAAACTCACATTCTAAACACTTTCATTAGCATTGGTAAGATTAATTAAAGTGCCGAAGTGTGGTGTAGAATGATAGTTCTTCTGCCTTCCTTAGTATACTCACAAGAATATACATATTGCACCTATCAAACAATGAAATCCGATGATGATAGGAAATTTATTCATCATTACTCAACACCCGGAAAAATTCTCTTAGTTTGCAATTCTTTCTCTAAAGGATGCACATCAAGCATTTAGCAGAAAGAATCTCAGAGGCAACTCTTAGACCAGTCGATGAATTGATAGACTACTCCATGAATATCGGTAACATTTGATTGATATTCTCTTCCGTGTTTCCACTTTCTAGTTAGTGGTGCTTCTTAATACTGCATAAAACAAGAGAGTTATGATTTTTTTTGGAAGGCCTTAATGCCCTCTCTAGACAATGATCAATACAAAGAAATTTTTGGCACAACTCATCAAACTTAACCTCATTGTTTTCCTCGAGTTCTCTTACCTCCTGCCATGACTTTTATAAGACTTTTTGTCACTCATCAATACATGTTGTATGCTTTCAGAACAAGATTTGATCAGCCTTTCCTATCATTTGTCTCTAACAAATTACTAAATCTTCAACACCAACTTGAGGATTTTAATTGCTTTGTTCCCTTTATTATTCTGCTCTACAATTGATAATGCATACACAACATCTGGCATGATGCGTCCTTCCATGGTTTCCTCACTACATGATGTCTTCATGTCTCATGACCAAATTTTTCAACCTTGAATCTTCACTCCGAGTGGGTCCTTTTCATTTTCTGTTCATCTAAAAGAATCAAACCCTCAAGCTCTTTCTGCAATTACCTTGTATATATTATTAATACAAAGATGTTGAAAGTGTCATCCATTGGGATAGTGCACATGTCATCATCGTGTCTGTTGGTACTAAACACCACGTCTAGGGATAGGTCTTTGCAATAGCTGCACTCACTGTGAATCAGAGCAGAGATAGGATTATCCCATTTAAATATTAGTGGTATAGAATTGCATAAAGAATCAGAAGAAATATCAAATTATCTCAGGCTTAATCCATATATAATAAATGACATATATTCATCCTAAAATCCCCTCGCAAAGACTATTCTCATCCTTTCTTGCAAATGTGTTGTATTGCTGTAGATGGTAGTACTTTAATTGTTGGGGGACAAAAATGATTTAAAAAATGAATCTTTAAAGTTTGTATGTGCTGATATACATCCATATAATGTTGTTGTTGGAGTGAATGATTTCATACCTTATTCACCACACTATATACCTATGATTTCGCCTTTATACAAATTCGTATTCCAAACTTTTCGCTAAAGGAAGCAGCAAGACAAGACCAAATGCTTGTGGCCATGCATAATAGGCACATCATTTTCACATCTCTAGCCTAGCTTCGCATAAATTTTTTCTTGACTTCAAATCCATGTGATATCCAAAATAAATCCATCATGTCACTGCCAATAACTCTCTATTCGATTCTTCCAAGATGCATGTGATCTCCAACATACTAAATATGGGAACAGAACTATAAGTCCAAGATCTATCTACAAATCAAAACACTTTCACCACTCTCCTACTCATGATGTTTTGATCAACCCGTAGATGTGATTAGTTGATAGATTTACCGCCACAAGGGAACACCATAACACTCACCTCTAATTATCTCCATGTGCTATAATTTCGCTTGACACATTAAATTAATCGCTGCTCTTGTTTATTTGTTGATGAGAAAGGAACTACTCTATAGTTCTTCCCTGCTCTCTCCTTAGCAAAATCTACAACAATATCCATATTTATGCACCTTATCAAACAATGGAACCGGATGATTTATTTGGAAATTATCAACGAGATTCAATGGATTTTCTATCAAATCTTCAATATTTAGATTTTTTGGTATTCTCATTCACTTCCCAAAGATGTAACGCTTCAGATAGTAATGAAGGAACAAGGATCATTGTATCACCCTAGATGAGTCTCTGTAATGTAAAGACAGTAGTTTTGGGTATTAGTTGAGGCACAAGAGGAAGATAGAAAATACATAGGGGTTGATTCCTCACTAGCATTGAAGAGGGGCAACCGCAAGGGACCTTGGTTACTCTTTTTGACAGATCTGTGAGAATACTACATTCGGATCTAGTCTTCAGATTTTGACTCCTTCTCGGAGAACAAACTTATCATTACCATCTCCCCGGTTTCGTATCATTCATCTTTGCTTAAAATCAAGTCTCATTAGTGGATAATGGCGCATCGTTGGCACTCATTACAAACCGTCAACTTCTGGCTCATTGTCCCCCGTGCAATTACACTGACCTTATCTCATGAAGAAACCTGACCATTATACACCGCTTAATCGAATCTTGAAGCTCATATTGATCTTTACGTTTTTTCCCTTATAGAAGTCTCCAGACATGTCAAACATCAAGCACTTTGAGCTGTAGTTTGTGTCATCGTTATTACACCTGAAATATCCTCGTAGTGCATTGAGACTTGTTGAAACATTGTCAAGGTGTGTTTTAGAAACTGCTCCCTGGTGTGGACTTCTACATGATGGAGGATTCTGAATGATCTAACCATAATGACAATGTTATCACTCTTTTGAATAACCTCATCATAATGGAATTTGCATCTCGTATAGTCTCAATAATGTGATTCCAAACATTGTTGCATTATTGATCTCACCATCTCACTGTATACTCTCGACATCTCGTCTATATGAAAATGATCTCAGACACCAAGATTGATTCATTCTTGTACTTTAAGAGATGGTTCTATCTTTATTTGTTATTCAATCTTTGATATGACACAATCATAGTATATCATATCTTTGTTACAAACGCTTAAGGGATGGCTCAGTTTATACTTTCTATCATCTATACTTTGGGAATAAGCTTCGCTCGTAGATGATGGCAATACTCTCCGTAGCACTAAATGATGAAAATTCAACCTTGGCACAGCTTGTATCCTCTCATGATGGCTCGATGATGGTTTGTCTATCCCTCGTAGACATGCTCTTGCACATCTTGTTGGAATCTATAGTTATCATTGTTCACGGTTGATGTCAAGGTGGTATTGCTGAGATGGAAAAATATTCTTGTGATGTCAATTAACCTCATGCAATCCCTAGGTACTACGGATGCCATTAATGAAGATGCTAAGTTTGTTCTTACTTTATGAAGATGTCAAACCATTAATGATGCTCTAAACATGAAGATTGATGCTCAAGGTGATCTAGTCTTTGAGTGTCAAATTATGTGTCTGTTCTCTTGAAGATAAAGCCTAAAATGATGATGATGTCCTTACTCTAAAGAAAGAGATCTAAGATGCCCATAATGCCTTAAAGATTGATGTAAATCCTAAGTGCCTATCATGTGCCTATAAAAACTAGACTATACTTGCTGACATATGATGACATAGTTGGAAGATCTCATGATAACACATCTGATTATATGGATGATGGTTGGAAGGCTACTTTGAAGTTCTTATGGAAAAGCCCTTAAATTCTAGTCCCTATACCCTTATCCATTAAGAATCAAGGACTGCACAAAAAATTCCAAAACAGTCATCTCATGGTCTGCACTAAAAATTTCAGAACAGTCACAAAGAAATTTATTTTTTGTCACCCTATAGGCATCCTATCACAATGACTCCTTTACCATTTTGAAGAGGACTCTTTCCTCTTTCCAACGAGACCTCATTCATCTCCTAACTCCTTATAGTTTGTGAGAAAATGAATTTTCAAGTTTAAATACAATATTTTTTAAAAGGCTGGCCGACCTACACTCACTCATACATGTCGGCTTCACTCCAAAAGGATATGTCTATTCGTTATAAGTCATATCCTATATAAATATGACTTCCAGAACCTCATTTCAAATGTGAATTTGGTCAAGATTTCAGAGAACAAGTACAGAAGGATAAAGGAGGCTGAGGAGGATTTTTAAATCACTGTTTGGGCTGAAAATATTTTTGTTTTAGGGTTAAAACATCTTGAGGACAGTCACAGCTTGATGGGAAACTTGGTTTAACTTCTCAGAAATCTGAAAAATTGCAATGTGGACTGGTTGAGGTTTCAGTGGGTAATACACTAGAACAGTCCACATGTGGAAGACACCTCTTCTTGGATCTGAGGTGACATTTTTTATACAGACCTTACCTCAGACTACTGTTTGGAGCTCAGTCATCAATTGCAAAAGACTGTGCAGTAAGATCGGACAGCCATCCTTGAGATATTCATACCTATGGGCATTCATCAAAATGACAGCTCGGACCTGTGGCCATTCATCAGAAGATAAGTAATTTGGACTTGCTGAAACAATTGTCAAGAAGCAAAATTGAACCTGTGGTGACATTTATTGGATCTGTGGTGGCATGTTTGAACATTGGGAAGCATCACAGAACCGTGATCATCATCTGGTGCTGTCAATAAGTCTTGCTGATTGAACAGAGTAATAACCTTGGTGCCTTCTTGTGAATAGAACCTTGTGCAAATCTCTTGTAGCTCAGAAAATAGCTCAGACTGTTACTGTGATTACCGTAGCTCAGACTGTGAATTATTCCTGAAATGTGGCAGCTCGGACCTTGAAGAAAATACAGTAGCTCAGTATTATTGCAGTGGCTCAGTATTATTACAACAGCTCAACATTATTGCAGTGGCTGAGACTTTTGAAGAACTTACACAACCTCGGACCTCGAGCTTGGGTTTCTTATTGCTGTACAGTGACTCGGATTTTTTTTTAGTGATTTGGACTTTACATTACAGTGCTTCAGATTGTTACAGCTCATCCTCAGACTTGCTCACCTGCTGTAGCTCGAATTAGTGCAGTATCCTAGAGACTGTTGGACAATACTGTCCCTCAAATAAACCTCGGTTTGTGGAGCCCTTAGATTTTGAGCTATGTTTAAGGTATAAAGGACAGTCATAAGCTTGGGCTAGATTCTGATTGCAGCATTAATATCTTCAGATCTTCAGTGAAGAGGAAAGTCACAGCACCAAGGATAGACCAGCGTTTTGAAGATCTGTTTGGAGCACTTTGATGACATCTTGGAGCATCTTGTGAAGACACTTTGAAACTGAACTTGGAGATATTGTTATCATGATGCATCGCTGATGACATCATGAGGTGAATTGAAGAAGAAATTATTGTAAAGAAGAAATTAATAAAAGCATTTATTCTTATTGTTCATTTTTTGTTCTAAATATAGGTTTTCTAACTGGTAAAATTAACAATTGAAAAGAAATATTGATTCACCCCCCTCTAAGTTTTTCCAACAATCATCCTACTTCTCAGCGTAGTCATTTGACACTATGACTTATATATGTGATTTCTGGGTACTATGGTCTTATTTCTTGATGCGGGATCGTTAGCAAAACGATTTATGATTCTCGATGCTGTAAGTGCAGCAGTGGCATCTACTCTAGAATAGTATGACTCAGATGTGATCTTATGTAATTTCAACAGTGCCATCTATGCTAGAACAGTATGATTCAGCTATCATCCTCTGAATGTGCAGGAGTGGCATCTATATGATGTATGCTGTAACCTAGAATTTGATAAGCAACCATGTTTATGTAACGTGAATATATATATATATATATTGCAGTGATTGGCAGAAAGTGCAAAATAATATTGGCAAACATTGCAGTAATGGGATTGTATATGTATTGAAAAGGTTGTATGATATCTTAAGCACAGTAATAGCAGAACATCATAGATATCAGTGTTGATGTGGCATGGCAGCATCATTAGAGAAGCTCTGACTCTAAGCAGGAAGCTATATTCTTGTATCTTGTATTGTTACGTCATTAGCACAACAGTAGTATGGTTGACATTTCAGTTGAGCGATCTGTACTTTCCATCAACACATCAAGCATGGAAGGTCTTCAATGACAGAAGCATTAAAATTGGTTCTTGTTCACGATCGAAGTTGTGAACAAGATGTGTAAGTTCTAAGTCAGTCTAATGTATTTAAAGGCAGATATATTCCAGCACTATGTTTTTGGCATCTTGCACCAAGGGCTTTTGATGAAGTACAGAAGTAACTGGTCTATTAGCAAGGAAAATTGACCGTCTCATAGAGTCTTTGGAGGAATTTAACATAAAGGAATTTCTTAGTACTTATGACATGGCTTCATCAGCTTCTGATCTCTCTGGACTGTCCTAAACTATCACCATTATGACAAAGAAATAGGCTTTCTGTTGTTCCTGAGCAGGTCAGTAAAGGTTCTGGTAAATTTCCCATCATTGTAACCTACAACATTCTTCTTAGGGCTTATGCTGAAGCCTGCCAGGTGGATAAGGTTAATGCACTGTTTAAGGATGTTGAAACAAATGAGATTGGGAGATGTTTAAGGAGGACTGCTTGGAGGCACCTTAAGACTTCGGATGCCCTTCTACATCAGGCTGCAATTCAGAGAAGCATTTATGTGTTTCTTACTTCAGTTTGGGCCGCAGTAAGGGTTTCTACTACACCATGTTGCAGACACTTATGAAAAGGTTGAATGGGCTTGTTAGAATCCATCATCTCAGCTTCAGTTATGGAGGGTAGGCCGCAGTAAATTCAGTGGGTGCAACCCTTGTATCGCTGCTGCTGTACTGTAGTCTCAAACCCTAGGTTGCAGACATTGTTCATAAGAATTTTGACTGTCCTAAGCTCATTCCATTCAACATAGAAGACTGCATCATATGATCAAGGACCAAGTTCCTTGTGCACATTATTCTGCCACCACTTCAGCTTCTCCTGATCTCTGGTTAGGGTTTGTCTGCTGATATTTGAGGACTGCTCTGTATACTTGATTGGGCTACCTACTTGGCATTTGGATAGTGACTCAAAACATCATTCATGGCCAGTCAATCCTGCGTTTTATTGTGCTATACATGTTAATCCTAAATTCAACAAAAAGGCTCTCACAAAATCCTGTGGATACTTTGACAAAATGAACGAGAAAGTTAGATGTCAACCCAACATTGAAACCTACAACATTCTTCTTAGGGCTTATGCTCAAGCCTGCCAACTGAATAAGGTTAATGCACTGTTTAAGGATGTTGAAACAAATGAGATTGGGACAAATGTTTATACTTTTTTCAGCATGAAAAATACGACTGGTTTATATTATGTACCAGATCATAGTCTATATTCAACCCCAAAAAAACGATTACATTCATCTGTTACTATTTGAGAGATCAAACCTCCATCTTTTCTACATAAACTGTATAACAGTAGACCCATATCAAAAACTGTGCATACATTTGAAAACAAAGTTTTTTGTCCCCAACGAAACATGAAAACAGAGATACAAAAACATCTATCCCTCCCTATTACATAGTTCAATCCCTCTCATGATCGTGATGCCAAAACAGAAACAGTGATTTAAGAGCACTCCTAATGTCCAGTGCAGCTATTACCCGGTTTTATCCCAACAGAAGCCATACCAATATCATCCTCACGCTTCTGTAGGGTTCGTTTCTTACATACCAGACATCATAATGATCTCCTCATACACAGAGCTTATGCCGTCACTCAGCTTCTTATATATATATATATATATATATATAATCGATTTAGATTTGGACGGTGATATTCATAGCAGAATTTAAACTTACTGCATCGGGCTCCAGCCAACGCCATGGGTTGAAACTGAGAGCATCCTTGTCATTTTCATAGAATCAAAGTTACAGTCTGCAGGGCGGCGAAGTAAAGGGAAAAGCAAAGGAGGAGCCGGCAGCACTAAAGTTTGCCCCGCAGTTTTCAGGGAGAGTGTTAATCTACTAGAAAATGAAAAAAATGGCAAATGTTTATACTTATAAGTTATAACGGTGTGATGGATGCTTATGGTAAACATTGAATGCTTATTTTCCAGCTTGACTTTGACCTTAGATAACACATTTTTCACATTTTTATAGGCCTAAAGCTAACTGAAAACCGTTCAAGTAAATAATTTTAAATACATACAGTTAGCAGAGAGCAGAGACTTACTTGCATTCAAATTTGTCTCTTCACAGCCGCCTGGTCACAGCTGTTGGCTGATTTGCCTTTTCACAGCCGCCTGGTCACCACGCAAAACTTCATAAAAGTACAAGCCCACAATGACTTTGCCAGCATAAAAGTAGCTGCTCATCAACACTTTAAGGAGCTGTATATGGAGGAAGCGCAGGCAAATCTATGCCCAGATTTGTTGAACCTTGTCCCCCAAAAGGTCAATGAGGAGATGAACTCGATGTTGAATGCTCCTGTAACTATAAATGACATCAAGCATGCCCTTGATAACATGGAGCCAAATAAAGCACCCGGACCGAACGGATTCACTGACTGCTTTATCAAAACATGCTGGAATATTATCAAGAAATATCTGCACAAGATGATCTTGAAATGCCAAACTTGCCATAAACTTGGTGGGAGCACTAATTCGGCCTTTCTGGCCCTTATCCCCAAAGAGAAGGGTGCCAACTCTTTCAATCGGTTTCGGCCAATCTCGCTCTGCAATATTGGCTACAAGCTTATAACAAAGTCATAGCTAATAGATTGAAAGGTCTCCTCCCTGAAATTATCCCTGTCAATCAAGGGGGATTTGTCAAAGGCAGATTGATTACAAACAATTTCATCTTGGTCCAAGAAGCAATACACTCCAGCATTCAAAACAAAGAAAAATGCATGGTTGTAAAGTTGGATCTGGCTAGTGCCTTTCAACGTGTAAGGCATGAGTTCCTTTTTGGGGTTATGCAGCAGTTCACAAGTTTTGGAAGGTATTAAAAGTCATTTCGTAGGGAAAGGATTCTTCATATTTGTTTTTGAAAATGCAGAAGACAAAAGCCTCATATTCAAAAATGGGCCATACTTCATGGGGCCTCAAGGGCTATACCTAAATAAATGGACGCCCGATTTCGACCCTGCCTTCTGTTGTCCCATTGTGGGTACGTCTTCCCCACCTTCCTCTGCATTGCTGGAACCAAAAATACCTGCAAACCATCAGCAACACTCTTGGAAGATACATCGATCAAGCGGTGAGAAAAGATCAGTACTCCTGTGCTCGCATATGCGTTGAGATGGACCTGGAAGTTGGGCTGCCAGAAGCCATAAAAATAACAGTCGCAGATTGGACCCACATCTAGGAATTGGACTATGAAAAGCTACCGTTTAAATGTCAGCATTGTCATGGCTACGACCATTTTGCAAGGCATTGCGAAAAAAAGGCCACAGAAGAAAGAAAAATTTCGAAAGCTGAACAATGGACCATAGTGCAGAAAATAGCCCCATCAAAGCCTCGAGGAAAAGGGGCAGCGAAAGTTAACAAATCCCCGCCAAATGGGAAAGACCATGGGGCTGGGAGCTCCATCCCCTCACTGATAGCAGGCAAGCTAAATGAAGAGGTTAATAACGTAGCAGAAACAAATAAGGACAGCAACGAACAACCCAAGCTTCCAACCATTGAAAAAGACATTGAAGAAGAAGGTCATCCTGAAGTAACCCCTGAAATCTCCTCCTTTCCCTCATATGCAGAAGCTGAAGCTGTCAAGGATCTTTTGAAAACGGAACCTACAGATATCCTCATGCTCCAAGAGACTAAAATTGAAGGGGAAACCCTTCTTGAGATCAGCAAAAAGAAATGGTAGACGAATGCAGGTAAAGCAATAAGTTCAAGGGGCTCCTCAGGAGGAATTGCCACCTTGTGGAAGGAGGACCAATTTCAACTTGTTGACTCCTTTGAGACTTGACATTGGATTTTTACCGAGCTAAGGCATAGAGCAAGTAAGTTATCTCTCGCTCTTTTCAATCTTTATGTACCGGTAACGTATGCAGAGAAGAAAGAATGTTGGCAAACTCTAAATGCTTTTTTAGAACTCCACTCTCCAAATAATATCATCGTTGCCAGAGACCTTAATATAGTATTGAATATAAAAGAAAAAAGAGGAGGAAGTAGCTGCAGGGATCAAATGCTTCATGTGGTTGAAGACCTAGTCCTCCAAGGGACCTCATAGACTTCAAGCCAAAGAAAGGATTATACACTTGGTCCAATAATAGAACCAGGGAAGAGCACATTTTGGCCAGATTGGACAGATTTCTTGTCCAAAGCTCAATGTTGTTGGAAAGGAGGCTCATCTCCTCAAAAATTCTTCCTAAGCTTACCTCAGATCATAAGCCCATTCTTCTTTTGCTGGTCGATAACGCTCTGAAAGGATCGTTGATCTGGAATCTCTACCGAAGAGGAATAGATTTTTTTTCAAAACAATCTCTATTGTATTCCTGGTAATGGAAGGAAAATATTGTTGTGGCAAGATAGTATAATGGGACACTCACCTCTTGCCAATTATGAAGACCTAAAAGAGAT
Organism: Pinus albicaulis; assembly: GCA_034641835.2. Classification (NCBI taxonomy): domain Eukaryota; kingdom Viridiplantae; phylum Streptophyta; class Pinopsida; order Pinales; family Pinaceae; genus Pinus; species Pinus albicaulis. Next base: position 90,215,248 of record CM076583.1, read on the forward strand.
CCGCAAGTGGCTTTCTCATCATGGAGTTCTCAGACTTGAAGACATTTTTGTTTGGGATGAGGCAGGAAATTGGCAATCCTGGGCCTTTCCCAGAGTCCTTGAGCATCTGCAATCCTAGCAAAACATTCTCAGAGCAAAGATAACTAACTCAGCTCCGATTCACACGCAGGCTTCAGATTCTTGGGGTTGGGGAAACACCGGAACCTACACTGCTGCGCAAGGATTTATTTATCTCCAAACACAGCGCGACACGAATCAGCCTGCGATCTTTTGGAAGTAGGTTTGGGACTCCTTTGAATTCCTGGATCAAACATGTTTTATATGCAACTGCGTTACTGCCTATTACACTGATATTTTGCCTATATAATGAATAAAGGGAGATATACCAAAAAAAAATATGTTACGGTTTGGGAGATATACCCAAAACAAAGTGCGTTGCGCAATCCTTGCCTACTGAGTTTCACGCATGTTTTCGAGTTGCCAACTGTCAGAGATTTTAGAGGTTGGTTTGTCATACATCAGGATGCCATCTCAACCCATCTTTCATCGAACAAGTGTCAAACATAAAGGAAAGATGACTTTGTTCTACCCAGTTGTTGCGCAGCACTATCAGTTCATTGGTAGCTTTTATGATTTTATGTTGTTTCTATTTTCTTTATTGAGAATGGATGAGGTTCGAAGATACACAATGTTTCAAATATGTTTTTCTTCTGGATGAAGGCAAGTATCTTAAGAAATTTTCCTTTTATCATTTTTTAAAAGGATGTAAACAACCATGATGTTTATACTTTTCTAGTTTTTGTTGATCCTCTCCCTGGATCGAACATGTTTTATATGCAACTGCCTATTACACTGATATTTTTCCTATATAATGAATAAAGGGAGATATACCAAAAAAAAATATATTACGGTTTGGGAGATATACCCAAAACAAAGTGTGATGCGCAGGTGTTGCGCAGTCCTTGCCTACTGAGTTTCACACATGTTTTCGAGTTGCCAGTTGTCAGAGATTTTAGAGGTTGGTTTGTCATACATCAGGATGCCATATCAACCCATCTTTCATCGAGTGTCAGACATAAATGAAAGATGACTTTGTTCTACCCAGTTGTTGCGCAACACTGTCAGTTCATTGATAGCTTTTATGATTTTCTGTTGTTTCTATTTTCTTTATTGAGGATGGATGAGGTTCAAAGATACACAATGTTTCAAATATGTTTTTCTTTTGGATGAAGGCAAGTATCTTAGGAAATTTTCCTTCTATCATTTTTTAAAAGGATGTAAACAGCCATGATGTTTATACTTTTCCAGTTTTTGTTGATTCTCTCCCTGGATCGAACATGTTTTATATGCAACTGCCTATTACACTGATATTTTGCCTATATAATGAATAAAGGTAGATATACCAAAAAAAAATATGTTACGGTTTAGGAGATATACCCAAAACAAAGTGCGCTGCGCAAGTGCTCCCAGTCGTGGTTGTCGGTTGCACTTTGACCATGGCCTCTGAAATGGACAAAGAGCTTTTCGACTACTCCGAGGATCATTTCACGTTCGCTGACATCTAGTCTCACCCTTCGCGTTTCACTACAGGTATGATATGCACTTTACCGATTGTTTCCTCCCATTTACAAGACGTTTTTCTAGGGTTTCACTCCCTCACCCCACCTCTTCATACCCTATCCCAGATTTTGACTCATTTTTGGTTCCCGACCTCAATGTTGTTACTTCCCCAGTCATACTCACTGCGGTTGAATTCAATCATGTCCACTCACCCGACCTTCATCCTCCATCTCTGTCCTCACTTGCTTTCGCCCATACATTCGCCCTATCTCCATGTGTAACTGCATTTACAAAATTATTGCCAACAGACTCAAGCCCATCCTATCTGAACATATCTCCCCCGAACAATTTGCTTTCCTGGAAAACAAGCAGATTCATGAAGCTATTGGGGTTGCACAGGAGGGACTTCACTCTATGCACACTAAGAAGATTAAAGGCATGATCCTTAAGATTGACCTTGCAAAAGCTTTCGATCACACCAGCTGGCTCTATATCAGAATGCTCCTCACACATCTTGGCTTCCCAATAGCAGTTATCAATTGGATCATGTCCTGCATCACCTCTGTCTCCTATAGCGTACTCATCAATGGTGCAGCAACAAAATTCTTCCACCCAGAGAGGAGCCTTACACAGGGATCCCCACTCTCCCCTCTACTTTTCCTACTTGTCATGGAAGGTCTGAGCAGGTGCCTGATTGATGAAAGGGAAAGGGGCAGGTTGAAAGATATCAAAATCTCAGAAAATTGCATACTGACACATCTGTTATTTGTGGATGATGTCATTATATTTCTGAATGGCTCCCTAGGTGACATAACTGTTGTCAACTCTATACTTCAACTGTTCTACAAAGCAATAGGTATGTCTTGTAATAACTCCAAATCTACTATTACCATTCATGGATGCTCTCCACATGAGACTCACTTTGCGATGCAGCGGTTCCCCTTCAGTTCGGTAAGATTTGAGGATGGTTTAAAATACCTAGGGTTTCACCTTAAACCAATCAATTACATAGTTGAAAATTGGACCTGGTTGATTGCAAAGATAGACAAGAGGCTAAATGCTTGGCACCACAGATGACTCTCTCGGGCAAGTCGACTGGTACTTATTAAATCTGTTCTGGAGGCCATCCTGGTCTACTGGATGTCTTTGGCTTGGATACCCAAGGGTATTCTCGACAGGAGAGAACTTGTCGTCGTTTTTTGTGGAATGGCTCAAAGGAGGGACACACCTTTGCTTGGGCTAGATGGAATCTCATTGCCCTACCAAAAAAGTGGGGGGGTTGGGGCATCAAAGACCTGAACACATTCTCCTTGGCACTGGCTGCAAAATTGGTGTGGCAGATACTAACAGACCATAGTCTTTGGACCAAGGTTGTCATACATATATATATCCATCGACACTACAACCGATTGAATGGATCAGAGGGGGGAATTGGCTCAGAACTAATATCTCAAGAATATGGAGAGCCATCTTGAACTCCATTTAATACATTAAAAATGGACTTGCATGGAAAATTGGCTCTGGCAAGTTGGTCTGTATTGGTTGTGATCATGGTCTGGTAGTGGAAATGCTCATATCCTCCCTCCATATTTCATCCTCTCACTGAAAAATGCTGGTTATGATACTCTTGATCAGGTGGCAGACCCAATCAACAAAACCATATTCTCACAAGGCTGGCTAATCTACCGTGATCTACATGTTCATCATCAATGGGAAAACAATTGGGCACTCTACTTATCTTCTCTCTCTGAATCACATGTTCGCATCACAGATAGAGAGGACGAGATCATCTCGGCTATCTCCAAACATGGCAAATACACTCCCAAGGAGGGCTATCTGCATATATATGAACCTCACCAACCATTGGAATTGTGCTAGTGATGGAGTCCACTATGGAAACTGAAATGTCCAGCTTAAGGTAAATTTGCTTATGTGGTGTATCCTCCCCAATAAGATCCCCACCGGGGTATACCTACAAAAGCGTTCTTTCGTCGGCCCATCATGGTGTACACTCTGTAAAATGGCGGTGGAGGACTCTAAACACCTCTTTCTCCTTTGCCCTATTACTCAATCACTTTGGACCCATATCTTGACAGCCCACAATCTCAACAAAACCTAGTCAGGCCCCACAGTCAATCAAGCATGAGAATCATGGTAGCAATCCTCCTAACCACATAAGCTCTGTAACCTTCCCATCTTAATCTGTTGGGGTATTTGGATTGCTCGCAATCGATCTATCTTCCATGACCTCCTCCCATCTTGGCTGACCATATCTGCCCATATATCCACAATTTACCATTTGATTCCAGATGACCCTCCTCTCCCTCCTCCTCAGACCATCATCTCTGAAACTATTGATAAATCCTTTCCGTGGACCTATTTTGATGGCTCTGCTCAACATCTTGGTTGTGGGGGGGAAGTGCACCTTTTCCTTACAGAGCTTCATTTCTACAATATAAAGATTGGATTGGGGAGGGGTACAAACAATTATGCTGAACTATCCTGTCTTAGAGCTCTCCTATTGCAATAGATTGCAGATCTTCGGAGACTCAAAGATCATCATTGACTGGTTCAATGAGATTACTGTTTGTCACACACACACACTTCAAAATATATTGGAAGAGGTATATCAACTGAAAGCACAATTTGACCATATCTCTTGTCATCATATATACAGGGAGAGGAATCAAATTTTGGATTCATTATCCAAGGAGGCAGCACACCTATTAAGGGACCAATGGGGGATAATGGAACATAATGATCATCAGTTTTATCACTTCTTCCACAGACCATATGAAGATATACCAAAACAGAGAGCAAGCGCTCTAACTTAGCTGATGATACTCAACTCTTTTTGGATGGCATATGTGACAATTTTTATTTATATATTTTCTTGTAAATGCAAAACACTTATATATGCATACATAAACAGCTCTATTATATTTTTGGAACTTATCTGATAACTATTTATTTTTATGAATGCAGCTACAAGCTGATATATCAGAATATGCACAACAACATATACAGCATGTAATTTTCATATCAATCATGATTTTTCCTGTGGAAAAAAAACTTCTAAATGGTTGATGCTTTCATGATGATCACTAACCTACTACAAAAACTCTAAGTTTTCAAAATTTCTACAGCTAGTTTGCCATTCTGCATGATTTTGGCACTTTGGTGCTTCTTCTCCATGGAAAATCTATTAACAAAAAAATAAAAACAGTAACCCAAAAGCTTTTCCTAGCTGCTTAAGAAATGGAAGCAATGCAAGATCTATACTACCCCATCTATAATAACATGTGTTGCGAAAAACAGATCTCCAATAACATCGAACTCCATGAACACGGAAAATCGATGACAAAATCCTATGTACAGGACTTCAATTGAAAGCTGGACTAGAATATTCCTACAGTCTGCTAGAAAAATTTGTTCTGCAAGGACACCCTGCTACCAGAAGTGAGAAACGGGAAATGAAACAAGAAATAACAACAAAGAGAAACAAGGGCTACAAAGATTCCAGGTAAGAAACGGTTTCCCTTGCACAATGCATATTATGGATATAAGGGATAATTTAATAAATTCAAATCCACTTGAAATTCTAGATTAATGTATCGATGTTATAAATTCAATTCAATTCACAACATAATGTTCACGTGTAATTTTTTTGTTCTTTTCAATTTTTATTTATTTTTTAATTATGTTTGTGTTCTTCAACGGCTGCAATTGGTAAGAAAACATCCATGACACGGAGTTTCTGTACTATTTATATTTATTGACAGCTTCTTGACTGAAAGGATTCATTGTTCTACCATATTTAGTAACTCGTAGGAAATTTCTATAAAATTCAAATATGTTGAACTTCCTAACAGTAAAACTTCGTAACACTAATGCCATACTATGCAAACTCAAGCGAGATGAATATACAATAAGCATTTTATCTACAATAATCTAGAATGACAGAAGAAATTCGAATCAGCAATACAAGCCAGAGCATCTCACCCAGGTTTTATGGTCATCTTGAAATGCTGATCGGTGAAGCCAATAGAAACGTTGCCTTTCTGTCCCTTGTCCTTGACATAAATCTCAAAATAATAAAGAAGCTTCTGGACCGGAGTTGGGCAATTGCCCTGTATTGCTCCGACATTATAGCCATGCCGCGCATCACCGTTATACTGTGCATAGAGCTTATCAGTTGATATGACCAAGAAAGGACAATTGGTGGTGATATTCAGGTATGTGGGAGCTTGTTCCTCCTCCACTGGATCCTCGGCACCCCTCCTCAAGCCAGTCGGTCTAGGCTTATCCTGTTTAAGCTCCCGCTCACTCCTTCATTGTTCAACATCCTCGTAAACTTCTTCCAAATAACCCATAAAAATACGAAAAAGATGGTCCTCACTATTGTGAGACCTGTAACTTTAAATCTCAAAGTTTCTCCAATTTTAGGAACTCAATAAACATTTTCTTTATCAAATCTATTAAATTTAAATCTTTTTACTCAACCCCAGTGCCAAAATTCTTCCTAACCCTAAAACTATAATCAATCTGTACATATCCCTTGCTCCCGATTATGACAACAAACAGAATTTGAGGTTCATAGGGAATACGATGTATGTCAAATAGAGACTTAATCCGCAATGTATTTTTTGCTAAGATCAGCCTCTTCCAGCCTCTCTTTGCGGTCTACTCGTTGACCCCAACTCTGCTGGTCCAATCCATGCCTAAAAACCCTAACTCCCTCATAATGGCAATCCATGCCCCAAGACCTCTCATCAGAAATCATGATTTTATCTCTTAACCCAATCGACGAGATGAAGCTCAACTCCTTTAACTGCTGTTTGGCACAAAGCTTTAAAAGAGAGAGACATGCTTTTTCCTAAGTACCAATTAAAATAGCTCAACTAGGTGGTTGTTTCAAAATGTGCTGTTATCTAAATATGACTTTAACAATTAATAATGGGCCACTAGGGGTATAATCCCAACCTTTAATGATCATCAAACAGGCTGGAAGAGGGAAAAGTAAGAGGCTTTAAACAAACCTTAACTTCCCAATGAAATAAGGGTATGTTGCAAATTTAAAGATGGCTATGACTATAACAAATTGTTTCCTACTACAAGATCACCTCAAAATCAAATCCTCTCATGGAATATCACAGCTCTCAACTATAGAAGCCAATCAAAACTCCTCAAAGAAAACTGGAAAATTCAAAAACTTTGTGGTCATGATGATCCAAGAGACCAAATCCTCTGTGTTGAGGCTAGCTTCAAATGTAATAAGTAAAATGGGGTAAGATTTTTATGTGATTGACAGTCATCAAGGATATTTAAGGGGCCTTTCCATCATCTAGGAACACTCAGAGATTCAAATCTAAAATATGTTTTCCACATTTCACATTCTCTCAATCCAATCTAGGATAATTGGTTACATAGACATGTTTTCTTTATAACACATACTGCCCAACCTCTCCAAGATACAAGACTATTTTCCTTCATTCCATTACTCCGATGCACAAGCTCCTTGCTCTTGCCTCAACTGTACTTCCAATTTTATAAAAATCATTGGATGAAAAGTGTGGCATGATCAAGGCTTGAAGCATTAGTCAACTCTTTTCAAATACATAGTGACAAAATTAAAATTTAATAACCTTGCCATCATCAATCATAATTTTTACCTGCAGAATAGTTTCTGCAAGAGGAGGGGCTTTAGCAATTGGTGTCCAAATTGGATCGTCTCAGTCTTTGAATCTATCATTTGTTGAGACGCTCATTTCCAGTACGTAAGAGAATGAATGGCATCTCCTATTGTAACATACCTCTATCTTGCCAAAGGTGGTTACTATATAAGCTACTCCTAACAAAGTAGCATAATCCTAAACATGAGGCACACTCAAAATTTATTGCTTAAAGCATATTGACAATCAATATGAGGTTGGTTTCCATTTACTTTATGTGGATTAGATTCAAATTAACTCTCACGCCTTACTTCACAACATGTTATTCAGAAATTACATATATTTATTTTCCCTCGGATAGTGGGGTGGGTGGATAGTCGGCTCTTTAAAATGAGTAGAACTAAAATTCCATACCTAGATTGTATAAAAATCCAACAACTACATTTAAAGGCTTACTTCACATGTGTTTGTCCACCTGATACAGTTAAAAACATTTTAAAAAAACACCCATCAAATTTGATATTATGTTGCCTTCTCTGTAGGTTTGTTCAGATCTATGCTCATATTACCTATAGGGAGGTTACTCGCATCACTTTGAACTTTTGTAGATCGACCCTTGAGAAGAAGATATTGAATATAGCCCTACAAAGCATCCACCTCAACTGACAGGTGGGAGAAATTAAATTGAAGGGCCTAGAGCTTGTTGTAAACCAGGGCCAAGAAAGTTCCTTACTGGCACAAACCCATACGAAGTATATAGTACATCGTTTCCATTTATTTCATCAACTATTTTAGATGTAATGCCTCAGATTACTAATGAGATTGAACAATTGTACCTCTATGTTGATGATGACACCGAACATTTCCTTGACTTTGTGCAAATTACAAAAAGGCAGGTGGGTTCATGTATTTCCCCACATTAGCTTTTGCAGGATTCCTTAAAATATTATAGCCATCTATATTAAAGGTATGTTAATTTTAGTTAATAATGGTATGTTCTATTCTTAGAGTAGTTTACTTCAGTCTTTCTTCTTATAAGCCCGATTCAATTTCATATTAGCAATCACATAATCATCGAAAGTAAATGTTGATAGAACATAAAATAAATTGACAGAAGACAAGCCAATAGAAGAGACAAGAATTTGTAATTCTTTTTATTCAAGAGAGAGAGAGAGAAATGTATTTTACAGTAGTCAACAGGATGCCCTAGACAGCAAAGACTTTGTTGGTCAAACCAGCCCCTCAACCTCCAATCAGGTTCAGTCAGACACTTACAAATTTAGCCTTCCTTCAGATACACCCCAAAATCAGCTAACAAAATAGTCAACGTGGAAGTCAAAATTATGCGGTAAAACTATTCAACACTGCAATTAATGTCGTGGTCAAAGGTCAATGTTTGACCTTGATTTTTGTGCCTTCAAATGCGGCCTTCAAAGATCATATTTTCTGAGCTAAAAACATAGTCACACGATGTGGGTTGACCCAAAGTCAACGCTGGTCAACTCTGTCCAGATTTGCCCTAAACCAATCTGAAATCTTCAGCTTCCTGTTTTCACACGAGTGGAGAAGAGAGAAGCCTCTAAGGCTGTACGAACCAATCAGATGAGAGAGAGATGTGTGAGATGAGTGAATGATGAAATGAGCATCATGTCTCTCTTTTTATATCCATAACTGTGGGTGTGTGACACATATTTTGGGCCTTGTGAGCCTACATTACAATTTTGACCGACCTTGACAATTTGCATGTGTGGAAAATAAATTCAAAATACAAGTTTTGCTCATCCAAACTAGATGATATTTAGATAAATCTTGCACCTCTCCGAAAGAGAAATCCAAAAAAATTATCATCTCCATCATTTGGGCAGTGCAACATGGAGTTTGGCCCTAGTTTCCAAATTTAACATTCCCTCTCGACTAGGGAGAACTCCATTTGTCGACCTGTGCAATATTGTCATCCCGTACCATAATGTACTATCATCATCATCATGTAATATTGTTCCATCTTGATGTCTTTGCTTTGCTAGCTCTGCTCTGCTATAGAAGAATAATAAGAAAATATCATCGAGAGTGAGTCACAAAGACTTTTCCACTCTCCACTGACCCAAAGTCAGTTTAGAGGTAAAAACCTCATCCAAACAAACTGACCTGAAGCCAGTTTAGAGGTGAGAACCTCATCAGACTTTATCTCATATCAAGTTGTTGGACACATCCCATCCTAGACATACAGAGTATGGAAATACCCGATGCGTCCATCAGTAATGCTATTGGTCTCTATCCTCATTTCCCAACTCATTGGCCAAATGAGAGGTACTTCCCATGAGTCTCAGACTACATGGGCAGGATGCATGTGGAGCATAGATCAAAGAGAGGGTGAACCTGAGGGTAGCATCTTCATCGAAGGTGACATCATGGCATATCTCCACCTCTCTTTGACCAAGTACATATATTCTATATGCCTTCGAGGTTTCACTATAGCCCACAAACATTCCCTTCTTCCCATAATCATCCAACTTGCTTCTCTTTTCTTACGGCACATGAAAATAAATAGAACTTCCAAAAACTCTAAAATGAGAGACATCGGGCTTCTTATGAAATAAGACTTCTTCAGGAGTTTTGGAGTCCAATGCAGAATGTGGGCATCTATTTTGAACATACACAGCGGTGTTGGCAGCTTCTCCCCATAAGAACTTCGGAAGACCTTGGTCATAAAGCATGGCATGGGCAACTTCAAAAATGGTTTTATTCTTCCTTTCAGCAACACCATTTTGTTAGGAAGTATACACAGTAGTGGTCTCCCTCTTAATGCCAGCTTCCCTGCAATAGTCATTGAATTCATTCGACTCATACTAGGTTACATTATCGGTCCTCAAAATTTTGATCTTCTTCCCTGTCGGATTTTCAACCAAGGCCTTGAAGGTACGAAACCACTTAAATGCTTCGTCTTTATTTTTCAAAAAATATATCCAAGTCTTGTGGGAGAAATCATCTATAAAAGTGATATAATATAAGCATCCTCCCAAGGATATTATGGGCAGCATACCAGATAGATCAGAATGTATCAATTGCAAAATATTAGATGTCTTCGTGACACTTGAGGGGAATGGTCCCCTTGTGACATACACCTTCATGATCATCTTTGAAATCGGGCATTCCTGTCACCACCTTCCTTGCTTCGGGAAGGGCGTTGTAAAGAAGGTGTGAAAACCTCCGATGCCATAGCTAGGATTGAAGAGTCGTGTCACATGTCATGGCCCCCAATAGACTTCCTCCAACCTGATCAACCCTGAAACCAAGAGTGAACGCTTCTTTGAAGTTCCTCTTCCAAATGTGTACCTGTCCATCAATGAATGCCACCTTTAATCCTTTGTCTTCCATTGGCAAGATGGACACTAGATTCTTCTTCAAGTTTAGTACGTACAACACATCTTGCAAATGGAGGACTTGACCTTGATTTAGATGAAGAGTCACAGTCCCTGTCCTTTTCACGGGATAGGTGGCATTGTCTCCAAGGATAATCTCCAAATTTATGGTATAGAGTATCTACAATTGAAAACCATTCACGACAAGATGACATCACTCTGAAAAACCCCTAATCTAACACGTTTCATGAAATCACTTTTTAGGGCTGGAACTGGTGATTAACTTAGGGATTGCATAGTTCCAGAGGTCGAGGTTTGGGATTGAGGCTTGAGACTATGCAATTTGTAGTTCAAGATGGCAAGTGTCAAAGGATTGTGCAGTAGAGGGGCTTAAGAGCTCAAGATCGGGGCTTGAGGCTTGAGGTTGCCCAATGCAAAGTTCTCGAAGGACAGACTCAAGGAACTCCGCAGTTGAGGGATTCAGGAGGTCAAGCTTGAGGCTTGAGGCTTGAGGTTGCCCAATGCATAGTTTTGAGAGGCCTAGCTAAGTGATTATGCAGATGAGGAGCTCAAGAGCTCAAGGTTGAGGCTTGAGGCCTGAAGTTGCCCAATGTGCAATTATGGAAGGAGAACAAGATGGGAGATTGCATAGTTGAGGGGTTCAAGGGCTCAGGATTGAGGCTTGAAGTTTCCCAATGCACAATTCTGGAGGGAGGAAAATCTAATGGATTACGCAATTGCGCAACTCAAGGTGTCAGGCTGGAAGCTTGAGGCTTGGCACTGCACAATGTGCATTTAAGGTTGATTGGGAGGCAGAAATTACACAGTTCTGGAGCTCAAGGGTCAAATTTGGGCACTGTGACTACACAGTGCACAATTTCAAGAGGTAAGGTCAAGGCTTGAGGGTTGAGACTGCGCAATGCGCAGTTTAGGAAGGTTGAGTGAGGTCAAGTTGATCATGAATGAAATTTTTTGGATGAGACTAAGTGTGGAATTAGTGAGACCAAAGTGAACAAGGAAAAACTTGGGCATGATCACACACTTAGAACAATTGAAGATACAAAATTGATCACTTAGAATACATGAACAACATTCTTCCCTCAATGTGATGACATTGCAGTGACTTTCCCCAAGTGCGACACTAAAGATACACTTTGCAAGGACAATGATGACGCTTTTGCAATAGTGCATAAAAATTTGGAAATGAGTGTAAAGCGTGTCTGCATGACTAGGGGAATTCATCAACACCAAAGTTACCCTTTGAAACAAGCCAAAACTCCACTTTACACGACAAGTGACACTTCCCATGCCAAAAGACGACATTTTCTATATAAAGAGAAAAGTGCGAATGACACTTGCAATATGCGAACGATGATGAAAGGAACACATGCCAGAGCGAATATAACATGAAAATGAAACTAATTAAAGTGAAAGCAAGCAAAAGTGATAGTCAAGAACATGAAAGTGACACATTTGAAACTGAAAGTGCACAAAAGCGACAGTTTGAAAAACTCATTGACATAGAAGTACAAACGCAACCAGACGCAATAAATTTTCAATAACAATGCGCACCGACTGCATATCTCTGATTTTAGTATTTATAGAAGTAAGTTCAGTAATGAGGCATTTATTCTTTTACCTCTCCCAAATATTTACCTTAACCTTCAGCCCTTTAAGTACCAGTCCCATCCAAGTCATGGGAGTATACAATCTTCGGTCCCCTATGGCCTCCCAATGTTTAGTGACCAGTTTCCGAAAATTTTGGATCTTCAAGCCAAATCCGGTTGAATTTGAAATGAAAACCACGCGGAAACTTGACCTCACACCAGCTAAGAATAATGGGGCAATGGTCTGATATTGTAATATTTGGCACCCTCAAGTGTACCTTCCCCAAGCTTTCCAATAATTGCTCATGTAAAATAAATCTATCAAGCCTCTTGCCAATGTATGCATCACTGGTCCTTCCGTTGTACCACACCGGGCATAACTTGTGGGGTTGTATATCTCGCAAATTATTCTCCATGAAAATGTTTGTAAGATATGTAGATATAGGTTCCATCCTGCATCACTTCCCCCAATGTTCCTTTTAGGAAAGGGTGGCATTAAAATCCCATGCAGTAACAAGATAGCCTATTTTGAGTATATCATTGTCTTCCATTCTCTTCTAGAAAACATTTTGATCTGAGTAAGGTGAATATAAATTTATAAACTGTATACGCTCCTTGTAACCCCGGATGTGGCCAGATAGTAGTATTCCACCAAAGTAATAATATGCATGGAAACTAGCCAGCATAGGATTCCACATAGCCACCACGCCCCCGGATAGACCCCAAGAATCCACCCCCACCATGTCCCACCTTGGATACATATTTTGAAAATAGGTATACACCTTATCAGAAGAAGTCATGGTCTCCTGGCACAATACCATAAATGTATTGCACAATTTAAGAAAAATCCTAATAGATAGATATTTATAGTGGTCTACTAGGCCACATATATTGAATGAAATGCAATTCATCAGGAGCCACCTTTCTCAGGGGACAGTGCTTTAGGTACCTGGTTGAATGCGGTAGAAATTGGAACCTCGTACATTCTAGGGTTCCCTGATGATGTAATGTCTTGAATAGGTTTATTCCCCCCCCCCCCCCGACGGCCCCCCTTGCGGCACGTCATGACATTCAATCTTGAGGTAGGGCTAATCCAGAAAGGAGGCGTGCTCTCATCACATTGTTTGGCTGAAATCTCAGATAAATCCAGCGAGGGGTTCTGTAATAGAAACTCAATGTCACCATCAAACGAGTTGTGGGGCGAAGTGGCAAGGGCAAGATCCAATGGGGACTGTACCCCAAGCCGTGATCGCCCAAAGGTGACCAGAGGGGGAGATTCTGAGGAGGAGAACGATCTAATGTCCCTGATTGGGTCATCCGGGAGAGGGAAAACAGTATGGGACGGGATTACAGGAGCAGTTGATTCATGAGGGGTGTTTGGTGCACGAGCGTCAGCTGATGGATGAGGGTGTCCAGTCAGATGCGCGAGGTTCCCAATGTACACTGATTGAAAGATAGGGGGAAGGGGAATGGTCGAAACCTTCATGTTATCTGGTGCCAGTGACAAGGGAGATAATGTAGAATCTAGATACATATAAAGGAAATGAGTAGGAGGGGGGTTGTGTGATAATGTTCCATCCCTGATTTTTCGCCCGTCGTAGGTGGTGATGTGGTCTGAGTAGCAGTATTTGTTGTCAAAACATCACTGGTCTTGTATGATCGCCTCCCGAAGTGACGCCTCTGACAGTTTTGAACTAGGTGGCCTGTGTCGTGATACAATGGGCATCGGAAGAGGATGCTCCAATAGTTAACCCGCTGTTGGTGAATTACACAGTCCCGCGACAAATTAATCTGAGCAGGAAGGCCACCAACAAATCCCAGCTCAACTAGAATCTATGCAACCCATTTATCAGACATTCCAAGTCCCCTAGGATCCATGTATACAAATCTGCCAATGGAATCCCCAATGGCAGAAAGGACCTTAAGATTCCATAATTCCAGCGGCAACCCCGAGAGTTTAACCCATACTAGATGATTGCGTGGAACCTCCGACGTTGGATTAAAACCAATATACCAGGTATGTAATGACAGGAAGCATCTACCATGTACCCATGGTATTTTCATAATCCATGCAGCGTCCTCCATAGTCAGGAAGTGAAAACTATACAAGTCGTTCAGTAATCGGCACACCTTAGGCGAATATCCTAGAATGTGACACCACTCAGTGTTTACCCAATTCTGTATATCCCTGTCGTGCTCCCGGTCGAAGTACCATCGCCCGATCAACGCGCTCTTACAAAGCCTTGCCACCCTATCCCACATGACATCATAGCCAAAGCTCAACAATTTTGTCACAGTGGAAGGATGATGAGGTTTATCTCGAGTGCCCGTGTGATGTGCAACTGGTATCTGGTCTTGACAGCCATGTTTTGTGCGAGGGTTGTATCGTGAAGGAGATCCCAGGGTCCTTGACCCCCGACATCTCACATGTGTTCCAACTGTCCCCTCCTTTCTGGCATCCACCGCCGATTGAAAGGCCTCTAGCATAGCCTCATGTCCAGTGATGTCTGCATCCAACGATGCCAGGTATTCATTGAGATGTGCCATAAATGTATGTGGTCAGCTCCAACGAAATTGGAAAAGGATGGAGGAATGACGACGCTCAACGTTAATGCAAATATGTGAAGATAGGGAAAAGAACATTCGCTAACACTCAGCCTTTATCAGATCCTGCAGAAAGGGGCGACGTCGAGGTGCCCACAACATTGGGGTTAGTAAAAGTGTGCAAATATTTATCTTCGATCTGCCCCAAGTTGAGCGCCCATAAGTATCGCCCACGGGAAGTTAATATAAAACACTTATAGTAATTGTGAAGATCCGTGCCTGTCAGCTTACTAGTCTTTCTACGATATTGTAAACATATGTCTATCACACACTACTTTCTCTGGCTAGAAAACCTTATGGTTTTTGGAACTATGAATTTGGCACTATCTTGACTTAGACCTATTTACACTCCTTTTATTGTATTTTTTTGTTTTTGTGTTGTGTAACTGGTCCAAGAGTTTTTGCCGACCTATGTGACACACAGGGGGTCGGGGATGGGAACAACTTTTGATATGTTTCTCATCCACTGTTTCTTTTGTATTTGTTGTTTTACATGGGTGTACATATTTCTCTGACTTATGCTGATGCCTAATGTGCGGGTGTACATATTTCTGCATATTATTCATGACACATGATTGCACTTGGCTGGTGGAATACCTTTCTATTTATGATGTGTGTTGCTTTCAGTGGTGGATTTAGTAATTTGTTTAAATGCTACGACATATGCATTGACACATTATATAAGCCAAATTTTTTTCACACTGAAAATAATATTTATTATTATTATATTATAATAATACCAAATAACATTGGCATAATAATGTCTTCGTCATTAAAATATAGAATACAAGTTGAAAGCAATAATAAATTTTCCCTTCCATAACAAAATGTTAAAAAACATTTACAATTTAAAACAAGTAAAAGCAATAATAAATTTTCCCACCCATAACAAAATGTAAATCTACACTTACAATTTAAAACAAAAGGAAAAGCAATAATAAAAATGTCAAAAAACATTTACAATTTAAAACAAATAAAAGCAATAATAAATTTTCCCTCCTCTAACCAAATGTTAAAAACCATTTCCAATTTAAAACAATCAACAAAACCAACCAATGAAACCAATAGTGACTTTTTCCCATCAAATGTTAAAAGGCCATCTATAAAACCAAAACTTCTACCAAAACTGAGTTCAAATCAGGGTTTCTCATCCAACTGAAACACTTAGCGTCCAAAGAAACCATCACTGATACTGAAAAAATCACTAATACTGAAAATGAACTTGCGTATAATATATATAGGTCTGAAGCATTTAAATAGCTGCAAGCACAAAGCAAAGAGAGCTCCAGATATTCAAGTTACATTCACGTTGCATACATTCTAAATTTTCGTATGCCCATGCTATCGATTTTGAACAGCCCTTCGGCTTTCCAATTCTTCTGGTGTGGGCGAATTGACTTTTCAATGAATCGACGACAAGAGCTTTGCAGGAATTTTTAGCAGGGCAGGTACGGTAATGTAGTTCCAAATTTGAATGCTCTCTCAAATCACTAGATGGGATTCGAACTCCTGATCTCTGTTTCGCAATTGCACTTGATTGACTATCGTATACAACCCTCTTCGTCAAGATGCTTGTCTTTTGGGTCACCGTTAGTCCTCTTTGAAACTTTTATAATGGTCAATATACAGTTTGATCGACACTTCAAGTTGTTACAGAGTTTTTTGTTTTTGCTTTTGGTACATGAGGTTTTAGGGAGTTGGCTAACGGAAAATTGGCAATGGGCACTCTAATAGAGGCGGGAAACCTGCATGCTTCTCTGTCCTAAATGCAAAATTAAACTTTGTTAAACCCCCACAAGGCAACTCTTTCAATTGAAACTGCCTGATTCTCTGTCAAAGAACAGAGAGATTATTGTGTTCGCAGGTTTTCTGAGTTAATCATGTTGTAGTTATGCATATTCATTTGTTTGAACTTCAACTTGCACAGAATGTGATGTGCTGATAATCCAGAACTTGGGAGTAGCTGTTTGGTCAATTTAGTGTGTCCTAAATTGCTGCATTTAATTTGTCAATCCGAGATTCGTAAGCTGATGAAGTGCGGCGCACTATATGTGCAAGATAACCTATTTCTTAACTTTTTTTCGTTTTTGGTTTTCTAAGGTGAAATGGAAATTCTAAAATGAAAACAAGTATGGTTATATTTGTTCAAGGAAATGATATCCCCTATAATGATTTACCAACTTGAAACTTTAAAAGGAATTTGAAATTTTCAATGACAAAACTTGAAAGGAAATGAAAATGTACTGCTGAAATGAAAAGATGTTGTAAGTCTAATAAATCAAAAACAGTGAACTAGTGAGCATGAAACTAAACTATTCTTGCTGTTGTCTAAACAAAAAGAAACTATGCTTAAAGAAATTCAAAATTGCAACAAAGTAAATCTAAATCAGATTACATCAATTTATCTTCGGATCCTTCATCATTAGTCCAGCTATGAATTTCGGAAGTAACCATAAACAACTTGAGTAACTGATATCTAACTTGCAGAAAGTAAACTAATATCAAACCATACATTCATAATTCAATCCCTCACCATCAGTCCAGCTGTGGCTTTCAGAGGTAACTGAAGATGTCATGCACAATTTAACATTTCTAACTTGCAGAAAGAAAACTAATACTAAACTACACACTTCATAATACAATACCTCACCATCAGTCCAGCTGTGGCTTTCGGAGGCAACTGAAGACGTTATGAGCAGTTTAATATATTTAAATTTGCAGAAGGAAAACTAATACTAAACTACACATTTCATAATACAATCCCTCACCATCAGTCCAGCTGTGGCTTTCGGAGGCAACTGAAGATGCTATGAGCAGTTTAATATATCTAATTTTGAAGAAAGGAAACTAATACTAAACTACACATTTCATAATACAATCCCTCACCATCAGTCCAGTTGTGGCTTTCGGAGGCAACTGAAGATGCTATGAGCAGTTTAATATATCTAAATTTAACTACTGAAACAATTAAGCAAAACTGAGTTAAACAAAGCAATACTGAAATGAAACAGAAACTAAGAAAAACACATTAGTAGCAAAACAATGTTAATTCCATGTCATTAGTCAAAAAGCTATGAAAATGCCCGGGCTGCCTATCTATAACCTGAAACAAGAACACTGATCAGTGATTAACAACATAAAACATGAAAGACAGAAGTGAAATGGAAAGCAGGAAAGTTTATAAACAAAAATAAAAATAAAAAATGAAATGTATAAACATGTGAATGGATTATGGCACAATGAGCTTTAAAGAAATGAAATAAGAACTATGCAATAATGCACAAAACCTTAGCTAGGCAGGGGCCCTCTACACCAGCCTTGGCAATGATCTTCAAGTATGAATTAAGTTGGAAAACAGAGTCTTCTTATATTAAAATGCAGTCATAACAATATGGTAGTATTACGGCTCAAAGGCAGCGTAATTACATTACAGAGCAGACTTAATAAAATTAACAGAGACTAATCGGGACTAACTCTATATGCGTATGCAAACGCGTTATATATAACAAAAGAAATATAACTGTCTCCTAAAGTTTATGCTGGTGTAGAACACGTAGACCATTACGTCCACGGATCTAGGATCATGGCCATGTTGGAAAATAAATCTATGAGAAGTGGATGCTTGAATTCGACTATGGAGCCATGTACAGATGTCGACTTGTCCTCCGCAAGCTCAGAAACGGCCATATGAACCTTTACGTGACACAGAACAGAGTCCTGTCACCGTAAGACTCTATGGTTGACTTCCATGTGGATGCCTTTGACCGCGGCTTCTTTAGATGAGTTTGCTCGAACCAATAGAACATGAACCATGTCCACATCATTCCTGACTTGCCCATGTGGCTCGTTTTCCCTGTAGACACCTGTAACATAGAGTTTCACAAAATAGCTGCAGAAAGTTGCAGTAGCTGTGGAAAGTGGCAAGATTCCGCAGCTGAATGAAAAAAATCTAAATCAAATAGCAAACACAAAAATATAATTAAAAACCATGTTAGATGCTCTTTTGCAAATGATATTGACAACTTGGGAGGTTCAGGTGAGTGAAAAAGGTATAGAAAAGTGTATGGAAAAGATGCAGAATTGAGACTCAACAGTAGTGGTGGTCACCATATCTCAAAACTATTTGATTTGGCAACCCTTTTCCATAATACACAAGTGTGAAAAGTTAGTAGGAGTTTTAGCTCCAATGGCGTCACTAAGATAGAAATATTCATCCAAAACATCACTAATGGAGTTCAAGGACTTGTGTTTTTATAATTCCAAATGCAGATTTTACCATTGAACTTAAAGAAGTTGAATCATTGTTAAAGATTTAATGATTGGATTGAAATTGGGGCTTCATGTCTACAAGGAGAAGCTTTCAATTTCCACAAACCATGGGCCACACATAACCACTTTTATCCAGTGCTCGTAGGCATTGGACTCAATCAAGGATGAAGAAACCTTTTGTAGCTGGACGAATGGCCTTAGATTTAAAGAGAAAGGGATTACGTGACGATTCATTCTAGGCCTATAGCTATGCCAACAAAGGCCACAATGCATTAAATTTGCAGATCATGTCATGGGCCTTGAAATGTTCAATCTTTTGCATAAGCCATTCGACCTCCAGAGCCACATTAGGGACTAAAGTTGCATTTTCCACATAGGCAGTTGTGGAAGTGGGTGAGGATGGGGTCCATGGTGCAACACTAGAAGCAAAGTTGCTCATGTCAAATTTAAGCATAAAGTCTTTAAAATAAGTGTTGGTATTTCTTTTCCCAATTGGCATAGGCTTTGAAAGGCCATTAGGAGTGGTTTCACCTTGTGTTTATTGTTCAAGTGCATTTATAGAAGCCTTGGTGACGATAGAATAAACCCTGGTTACATGTGACTTCTTCTTGTGGGTAGATGCAGGGATTTGGGATTGCACATTATTAGAGGAGACTCTTGCTAGTCCAAGCAAGAGAGGAGGAAGTTTCCAAGTCTTAATTACCATCGATTCTATACAAATCAAGAGAATAAGGAAGGGAGATGAGCAACAACCCTAATTCTCAAGTCTCTACATGATGAGAAAAATCAGGTTCATTTATTTTTTGTTAAGCTCTTAGAAAATAAACACACACACACACACGTCAACATGTTTTTTGAACAAAATATTAAATTCTAACATTTTTTTAGGAAGTTCTAACAAAATCTGCTTAATTCTCTTTGCTGAACATAAGAGGGATTTTATCATATTATTTTGCACCATCAATATTTTTTTCCAAATTCACTGAATTTGAATGAAAACCACACAACTTAGTTCCAAACATTGGAGGGAGTGGGTAATCTAAGAAATGACCAAAAAGGTTGATAAAAATATACACAAAATCATAATCACCAAGAAAATCTACCCTCTAGTGTAGAGGGCAAGAGAACAAAACAAAGAATCATAGTAGATGACCTTCCAAATAGGTTTGGGAAAGCGACAACCCCAAATAATATGCTTCAAATCTTTCTTTTTCCCACAATGCACATAACATCCATCAATAAAAGTTAAAGCATGTTTTGATTAATGTATTTTTGCGTGGAAAAACATGCAAGGGAATGAACCAACTTGTAACCCTAAGCTCAAAGGCCTAAGGATCCCTCCAGAGAGTGTCCACTCGTTTTATCTTTTGTCTATTGAATCATTTATGATCCATGTTTGATTTGCCATATCAACAATTGATGACCTTTGTCTAGTCCAACCATACATATGAACGGTTTCAAAGAATCCTTCTCTTTCAATCCAGAGAGGGCTGAACCAGAAGGGGATTGGGCCCAGGCCTTCATCAGCTTCCATAAGTAGTTGAATGGGCTTGTGATCCGAGGTGAGTTTGGGGAGGATTTTAGTTGAGATTAAAATTTTTTCCATCAGCATAGTGCCTTCGACTATGAATCTGTCCAGTCATGCAGAAATGTGGTCATCCCCTGATCTGTTGTTGGTCCAGGTATAGAGGCCTCTCACCGGGTTAAAATCGAGGAGATCCCACTGCTGCATTAGCTCCTCCACCATCGACAACATTTGATCTCTATTTCTGTTACCTCCCTATTTTCTCTTGGTTTCAAGACTGTGTTTAGATCTCCAGCTAGAATGATATTGCTGGGGGAGTGAAGCTCTAGGAAGGAAGAGAGAGAGTTCCCAAACTCTCTTTTTTCAGCATGAAGTACAGGGACATAAAGATTGAATAAGGTGAAGGTCAAATTACTTGTGAGATGCTTTAGCTCTGTGAAGATCAAATTCTGGTCTCATAGGTGTTAAGCAGTTGGAAGTGTTCGTCAGACCATAAAGTAGCTAATATGCCTCAGGATCCCCTCAAGCTTATTACTTTGTCTAAATTTTTCTTCCACTTTGACTTGCTGATTTCAAGAAGGGAAGGCCCTTCTATTTTAGTCTCTTGGAGCATGAGGATGTCTAAGAGGGTATACTTTCGATAGATATTTGATGGCTTTGATTTTTGGGTGGTTCCCCAAGCCTCTGCAGTTCCAAGGGACTAGACACATTATTTACCGAGGGAGGGGTTGGAGAGTCCTCCCTTGGGAGGCCTTGCTCTGGTGTTTCTCCCGATGGACATTTCTATTGTGGGTTGGATTCCTTGCGTTTTTAGCCTTTCTGCCTCCTCTTCCCTGACTTATTTATATGATTTCCTTCCGACTCTTTTTGAAGGTCTCTCAATGGTCTCATCCTCTGAGGAGCAGGAGTTGTCTGCAAGATTTTTCTTTGCTATTTCTGCATATGAAGGGTTGGAGGGGCTGCCTTGGGAGGCTCCAAGTGGGTATATTTCTTTGCCATCTTTATTGAAGGAAGGGGCTGCGTTCTGTTCCATGCTGTTAGGGGCTGTTTCTGGAGGGTCTGCAGGAGTGCTTTACTTGTTGTTGGGGATTGGTGCCTCATTCGAGATGGGAATATAACTCCTCTCTTCATTTCCATGAACTGTATTGGTGTTCCCCTTTATGATTCCTTTTTCTCACAATATCTTGCGAAGTGTCCATAACCGTGACAATGTCTGCAATTGAAAGGGAGTTGTTCATAGTCTAGCTCTTGAATATAGGGGCATCCGGCAACTGTTAGATTGATTGCTTCTGGCATCCCTTCTTCCAAGTCTACCTAGACACAGATGTGGGCATAGAGTACTGATCTTTTCTAACATCTTGATCAATATATTTTTTGAGGGTATTGCGAATAATCTAAAGGGACTTCTAGTTCCAACAATGCAGTGGGAGGTGAGGGAGATGCACCCAAACTGGAATGGATGAGGGCACATCTTGGGAGGGGTCAAAGTCAGGAAACCACTTGTTTAAGTATAAGCCTTGCGGCCCCATGAGGTATGGGCCATTCCTGAATATGAGGCTTCTATCCTCTACACTTTCAAACACAAACACAGAAAAGTCTTTGCCAACAAAATAACTTTTGATGACTTCTTTGATTAATGGGATCTAGTTTCTCTTTACCCAGTCTTCCACTGCTTTGGGAGATGGCCAAAGGCCTGTAAGCTGCCATATGAGGCCTCTTTCTGCAAGATTCAGGGCGGGTCTACATGTTTCTTCTTCCGAGAGAGCCACCGAAGGGATGCTGTCCTTTTTTTTGACAAACTTCTTCTGCAATGTTGTTGGAGGGTGTTTGCAGCTTGATGCCACCAAGTTCTTGAAAGCACTCACCTCTGGTGGAAGAGGGAGGGGTTCGGATCCCCCTCCAGAGGCCATGGCGGCCGAATGGAGCAGCTAGGTTTTGTTGTTCGTGTGCAATAGCAGCCACAGGCCCACTCGATTTTCTTTATGCCTTTAAGATTATTTTAAGCATAGGAGAGCTCTCAATATAAAATATAAGGCACTGTAAAATATGTCATCGAATGTGAAGTAACCACTGAAGACAAACATATGTGAGGCTATCATGATTTGACAGTTTCAGAGAATTTGTCATCAGCATCATCTTGCAACCCTCTAACAATTCATTTAGTAGCTACAACCAGTCCATGTGTGTGAACATATGCAAGTCCCAACACTCCTTTGTCTTCCAAGGTATAAAGATCCCAAGAAGCCAATGGGAGCTAAACTTGAAGTATGCCTTTCCTGAGTTAAAGGAGAGTGACATATTTCCTGAGTTAAAGGAGAGTGACATATGTGATTCTCTAATGCATGTATCATGCACTAGACTAGGACTAACAACGGCAAGTCTTAGTGAAGGCCATGTGGAGACAATGGATAGACACATCATTCTGGTCTTCACCTAGAAGACAAAATGGAGGATTGAGTAATCATCTGGCATTCGATACTCTTTGAGAATGAGATAGGGCATTCAAGATAAGAGTAGTCAAGGATTGATATTCTTTGAGCGCTGGCTACCGAAGAGAAGGATAGTCCAAGAAGGTCATACTCTGGGAACACCTGGGTGGAGTATGTAACTTGGAGAGATAATGACTATGGTGTCTATAAGTCATGTGTCTCGCCAACATTGTAGCCCATTGTCTTGTTGAGAGATGGGGCTATTAGTGAAGGCCTTGCACTAGGACAATGCTGGTTGATTTGATGCTATACAGATGCAATTACCAATCCGATTCTTCTTATGAGATTCTTTAGTTTGAAAGTGACTATGTACCTGTATGAGTACCTCCCTATTTAAGAGGGAGTGTTGAAAAGTGTAACTAGGATCGGTCTTTATATTGACTATGTGATTATGTATTTATGTAAAGAAGAAGACAAACATAATGAAATGTATATTTGTTGTACATGCTTCATGAGTTTCATGAGCAAGATTTTATTTTAGGTTAATAGAATTCTTATTGATGTGTATTAGGGTTTTGTCTTCTAGGTATAAATGTAATTAAGTGTCTTATCTATGAAGGATCTAGTCTAAAGAAATGCTCCAAGACCTTGCCAAAGAAACCGTGAATGAATGGATTAATTCAACCCTCCAACAACGTTGTAAGATAAACTAAAATGATGTGTTAAAGTCGGCCTACAAGCTAAATGGAAGTCCGGTCTAAAGAAAATAAAGTTGTCTCTATATATACACCTGTTCTGCGGTCATTTGAACACAAGAAATTTCTGTCATCTCTGAAACATAAGTGTGGATTTTTTGGACGAGGTTCAGTGCGGATTTTTGATGAGTTTCAGGACTGTTTAAGATACATACATCCTTGTGGTATCTTAGTGTAATAAAGTGTTGCGGTCTCTAGAACAGAAGTGCGGACTGTCTCTGACTGTTCATCAAAGCTTCTGCGTATAATCCTGAAGTGGTTACAACGTATAGGGTCTGGATACATGTAACATTCAAGGGCAATGCTCCTTTGTTAAAGTGCGGATCAAAATTGAGAAAGGTTTGCGGACTGTTCAGAAGTGAAAGAGATGATCAAAGGTAACATTGGTATTCATTTCTAGTTCATGAAAAAATTGGAATAGTGGTCTGGGCAAATCTTGTGATCGAGGTCCATCGTTGCTGCTGTCCGGGTCGTGTGAGGGAATATCTTGTAGATATTCATAATGTGAATCTCGTTTGCTTGAAGATGAAAAATCTGTGAGAACAAGAGGCAGTATCACTTACTCATACTGCTTATATCAACGGAAATTCCAATGATGACTGATCAATGTGCAAGGTCAGGACTCTATTTAAACTTTGCTTGATAATGGCTCACAGTTGAGGGCTTTGATTACAGGGATCAAAGCATATCATGGTTGTTATCATAGGAAGTACCTTGGAGTGCAGTGGCCGAATATTCTTTAACAAAAGAACACCTGGAATCTACAATACCATCATGTATATTAAGTTGAAACTTTCTAGATAAGATACCTCAGGTCTGTAACAATAAAAGTGACCGAAATTATTCAACATCTTCAGATTTTGATACATATTTTCGCCTATAGGGAGCCTTGATCACTAATAGAATAGATGCCAAATGAGTGCCACAATGCCACTTGAGGATGCCTTGAGAGTGGACAATTCAATCTACTAGGTAAGAATTCTTATATGCAGATTAAACTCAGTCTGAGGCACAAGCATCACCTTGGAAGATAACATAACATATGTTTGATTTATGCTGCAGATCGGGCTGTCTTGTCTTCAATCCACCATAGGTCGGTGAATGCCAATGAATTTTTTGACAAATAAAACCCCAAGAAAAACCCCTTTGGCAAAGACATGCAGGGCTATATATATTATAAGACCATCATTAATGTCTTAGGTGTGTATCATTAGAGGATCCGAAGCTGCTTAGGAACAAGTCCATGTCTTCAGATTTGTGAAAGAAGACAAGATCAGATAACTCCATCAACAGACCATCGTGGAGAAAGTTATCTTTTGAGAGTCATGTGGACTTTGTGAATAGACTACAGTCCTGCAACATTTCAGATCATTAATTTTAGTCTTAAATTTATTTAGAGAAAGGTTAAGATAAGACAATCGTCTAGGGATCTGCAGGCCAGAATGTTGTCCAATCAGCAGAGAAATCCTGGACCTATGAGAGGTATGGATTTCTTTCATTTTGATTGCAATTGGATGACAAGGGATTGGATCAATGGATCCCAAACTTCTGAGCAAAAATCTAGACCCTATATTCAGATATCTTTGTTGCAAATATGTGAGTATGAAAGAGACTCGGTCTTCTTCAGAATTTAATACCAATGTTTGCACAAGACAAACAATGACCCCAAATTTCCATAGTTGCTAATCAAACAAGACTTTTTTGTATGATCCAGAATGAGACCTAGATTCCTTTTAGATGTGCCCAAGTCAGAGGTATTGGCTACTTATAGAACTCGATGATTCGACATTCGAATTGTAATAGAATTACTCATCTCAAGAACAATCAAGGTAATAAGCTAACTTCTCGTCAACATATTGAGCACAAACCAACAAAATTTTTCTGGTCTCTCCTCTCAAAACTCAAATAGCATGGTTTCACTGCCATTCACATGATCACTAAACACATCCCCTAATTATTCTTGAAAGAACACACTGCCAGTCCCATGAGGCCCATCACTTTAATAGATGTCAAATTGACTGTCATGGATATGCCTGCCAGAAAATATCCAAGTCCTAATGTTTTCACCACAAATTTCTTCCACCACATTTGGTTCACCATTAAAAATGAGGTCTAGGCATTGAAGAAAAGTTACACTAAATCTGAGGTGCCTTTCCAACCATAAATGCTACCTTCATCACTCTAAATCCAAAAGAGGAAAAAGCACTCAATCCCCCCAAATTCCAAGCTATAGTTCACTGCTATGTTATTTACCAAATGAGACGAGAGGGGTGCACTAGCTGTAATACAATGATTGCATCCTGTAGATCTAGTCACCTCTTAAGGTTTCCATCTCACACGGCTACTAGACACTGGTGGGTTTTTACAATCAAGTGCTCTATACCTTGCCTCATTGATTTTTTTTACTTTTCAAATTCCACTAGATCTACTCCCTTCAACCACCAAAAAATTGTAACGTGCATATTTTTTCACTAGTGTGGCTAATTACAATCAAACTGCAAGATGCATAATTTTGGCTTCATTTCCACATTGGGTTCATAATAGTGATTTTGTGCAGTATTTAGGTGTTATTCCCTCAAGAGGTTGTCCTTCCATACATATCAAAGCCCTATCTTGCAAGGCAATTTTTTCCTTGCCTAGGTACTAGATTGAAGTTTGCCATCAGAGACCAAATTTTTATGCCATTTCTGAATTGGTATCATAATAGTGATTTTGAAAAGTATTGAGGAAGTTATGATTATTTTATGTTATGATATTGTTCAAACTCACTTGGAGTCACAATCCTCGTGGAAAAGGGAGATCCATTGGATGTAAAATTCTCTTATTTTTTTCACAAACTCTAGATCTACTTGTGCTGCTTCATGGCATAGTGACAGTCACAGAATTAGATTTTTTGTGCAAGATCTAGCATAACAACAAGATGCATTTGCACAACCACCACATTTGGGAAACCATGATGGTCATGTTCAAGACCATGTAGCATGTTCTCCAACCATCATTGGTCTCTAATCAAGAGATCTTAATCCTATGAATTTTTTTCTAATGTCAATGATCTTTATTTTGCTCCAACATCTTCTATCTCACCTAATATTCTTCTTGCTGATCCCTGCATTCTCAGTAGCAACATAACACTTTGAGTGTTATTATTCATTAAGTTCTGTACCTCTTGAATTGGAATTGTGTTAGGTAGCTACATAACAACTTTGAGTTTTCTTTCAAGTCTGGGTCATTGTCTATGATTTTTGGCACATATGAAAGCCTTGAAAGCATGAGAACGTGCAAGAATAAACTCTTGGGATAAATACCCATTTCGTTATAAGGGCTTATCTTACATTGATGTCATAATGTCAGCAAGGACATTTGTAGATAGCTTGATACAAAGACAGTGTCAAAAAGGACATTTGTTAGCATGCATCTTGGTGTGAATTTGTGGCTTCTTCAGCACAAGCATACACCACAGTGATGATTTGGTTCTGTGCTTGTGCTGAGGTGAGACATGGCATTTTATAAACAATGTTGGTCAATGTTCCTGAAACAGAGTTTAGATTGTTATCATCCTTGCTGACATGTGAAGGTTTTTTAGACCTTGTATATTCTCATGATGTATATGTATTGGCTAAGTTAGTGAAACTGGCACCTCCCCATTGACATATTTTCATCACCAAATTGCCAAATTGAGCAAGGTTGCAGTGAGTGAACTCCAGTTTTTTTGCTGAGACAAACACCATGCTTCTTTCAAGTAAAATTTCTAGTGCTGCAATTCTCAGGGTACTTAAGGACTTGAGCTCTCTTGCTTCCTCACTGAACAAGGAAAAGGATTATTAGGTACTACCTTATAGAGATCATGATGAAAGTGTCATTATAATCAAGAGTCCAAATTTAGTTGTTTAACTTCTATGGAAAAAACTGGGTCTCTGCATCAGTAAGATAGAAAAACTGGTCATCTTCGTTGTCTATTGTACCTGTGTCTTCTGGTGCTAATGGAGTTTTACTCCCTCTGCCACCATATATTAACATATTTTTTTGTAATATGTGAAAATTTGCAACCTCATCCACTGACACTTACCCAGCTAGAATACACCAGTGATGAGATAAAATCAGCTACAAGTTCATCTTATTCCTTAGTGCTCAAGATCCCAGCCCATTGATTACACATAATCCAAGGGAATATCCTTCACTTGACAAGTCAAATAGCCAGTAAATCCAAGGCAACAATCTCAAGGTGAGGCCACACATGCTATATTATTAGATTGACCTGGTAAACTGATATCTTATTGCCTGTTCAGATTGCTGGGTGTTTTTTTTTTATTGTACAAACTTTAAACACATGCCCAACCGATTTCCTTGTAAGCACTACTAAGCATAGGATGATAATATGGGCATTTTCCTGGATTGGATTCCAGCTAGCTATTGCCTCTGCTTTTAGGCATATGGAAAGTTAAGTGCATTCTCGGGGAATTTGATTGCTTGTTTCTTTCAAGCTATCTACAAATGTCCTTGCTGACATGGTGACATCAACGTAAGAGAAGTCCTTATAATGAAATGAGTATTCATCCCAGGAGTTTATTCTTGTGCATTCTCATGCTTTCAAGGCTTGCATATGTACTAGAAATCATAGACAAGTACCCAGACTTGGAAGAAAACTCAAACTTGCTATGTAGCTACATAACCCAATTCCAATTCAAGAGGTACAAACTTAATGAATAATAACACTGAAAAGTGTTATGCTGCTACTGAGCTCCATTCTTTAGAAACAAAGATATGAATGAGTTAAAACTCAATTCATGGACCATTGAAGGGATAGATTTAGCATTCAGTATTACAATGAGAATATATGAATTACAACAATCTTATATATGCATTCATAAGTAACATCTGACAAACACCTTTAGCATCTAGCTTTTAGTTTTTACTAGAGATGCATGAACCATTATTTAAACAAAATGAAATATTTTGGGAATTCCATTCAAATGTGGAACATTACTATGGAAGCCAAGTTCAACATTGATATATCATGCATTAAATTTGTTTGCATTGAAATTTTGTTTTTTGCAATATGCTTGTGTTTTTGCTAGAAGTAAATCCACCACGCGCTAGATTTCCTTTACCCTACAATATTCACCATGATTGTCCATATATCCCCAGGGAAGCGTTGGGCCAATTTGTAATTGTAGTTCAGCAAAACTTTAGATTGGGAAGAATCCTTGAGGAGTCCACCTCTCAGATCATCACCTTGCTATGGGAGACCAAATCAGAATTAGCAAGATGGACAAGCTTCAGTTGGTGCAGAAGTGACAAAGCAGTGGTTATAGAGTGCCAGAGTCTGAGCAGCGTAGAGCAGAGTTGGAAGAAATGCAGGAAGGCACAGTGCAGAGTCAACAACAACGCAACAACTTCAGGGGGACAATGCAAGTCCTAGTAGCAATCATATCTTCAGTACGAGATGCATCCTACTGAACACTTAGTTCATATTTTGCATGTTTTTTTTTTGTTGCAGTGCAGTAGCATGCATGGTCAACAACAACATGGATGCAAAAACGCGGTTTTTGTGGGCAACAATGTCAAACATCAGCAGCGCAAAGGGGATGTTACAGAATCAGAGCAATACTTCAACTGGATGTATTGCTAGAGCACATTCCTCGCTAAGAGGGAGTGTTGATTTCTGGTAGCATCAAAGGTGCTCTAAGCCTCAAAATTTGCAGGGAGGCTTAGGCACATGTATTCCAAAGAACCCAGAAAGGATTTTGGAGAATTCCACTCAGATTATGTTTTATGGAAATAATTCATTATTTTTAATGGGATCCTAAGTCTAAACTTAGGAAATTAAAATAATTAATAAATATTAATTAAAATAGAGTGTGAATCTTCTAGAAACGTTAGAGATCAAGTCAAGTTAATCTTAGCCATTGATTAGTGATTTAATCTCGATTGTTGAATACTCAATGAGAAGATTATAAGGACTTGATGGATCATTTGGAAAATAGATCGAGAATATTTTTGCAGAGAGGGGTAGAAATAATTTTTGGTTGGAAGAGTTTCCTGATCCAGAGAGTGAAAAGCAGAGGAGGCAGTAAAAGCCACATAGAGAAGCACAGAGCCAACTGCACAGAGGCTATGCAGGGACTCCGTAGAGCTTCAGAGAGAGTTCAATTTTTTGTTGAGGAAACAATCGGGGTTTAGTGCTAGTAACCAGAGGGAGTTTCTAGAGGCTAGAAGGGCCTCGTTTCCAGTCAGCAGAGAGATCTAGTGCAAAGAGAGAGGGAAATTTTATTTGTGACGCAAAGACCGCATAGAGTGACGCAGTCACTGCATAGAGGCAGCACAGAGCAACTCATCTCTAGCTAAGGTCAGTGTTGGATTCCCGTGGCAGAGTGAGATCTTCTCACGATATTTTATTTGTCAGTTTTCCTCTGTATGATTTGTTAGTTTCGACCATCATAGATTTGTACTCATAAAATTACTGCATAATAAACAAACCCTCAGTTGCTGCACCGATTTTCCCACATTGGGTTTTTCTGGGGACATTGGTCCAAAAATAACGGTGTCATGTGTCTATGATTTACTGTTGCTCAGATCTTGTTTCTGCACATTTATTTTCCACAGTTTAATTTTGTGAAGGCTATAGTGTATGGGTTTCAATATATACCGTAGAACACAATAAATAATTTGTTCAAGTAATTAACAAATATAAGAATTCTCATTAGTTGCGGTAGTAGTATTCGGGCAATCGAATTTTCACATGGTATCAGAGCTTGTTTAGCTAAGTCGTGATTTGTTGAGGAATTCAAGCTAGAGATCTGAGCAGTGAGGGGCATAGATAACATCTGGAGAGGAAGAGACTTTCTCAACTGGTGGAGCATCAGTCAGAGAGAGGCAAAAGAGATATAGCCAAAGCAAGCGCTGAAGGAAGAGGGCTGACGCAGTGATTGCGTAGGCTCACGCAAAGGAAGAGGAAGGGTTTTCAAAATTTTGCTAGTGGATCAGTTTTGGAGGCCAAGATCCGAAAAGTGGCACCGGGAGGCTGTTCCTCAGGGTCCAAGGAGGCAAAACAACTTGGCTGGGGTTGAACGCTGAGCCTGGAAGGGGGTGACGCAGAGGCTGCAAGGTGATTTCCAATGAAGGAGATGAAGGCAAGGTTGGGTTCAATTTAGTCATCTTCAAGGGTAGAGTACCATAGGATGGAGGACGAGATTGGTTTGGGCACATTTATGATTTTTCTTGGGCATTTTATCTTCATCACAGGTCTGAGTTCAAGTAGATAGAAGTCACACCTGTTAAGGGTGATTTCGATGACAGTTTGGGATTGTTGTGAAGGTGTCATTCTCCTTGAAGCCATCTGCACTAGTTTGGGTCAGCTACAGCTAGGCCACATGGCTTAAGAACCCTGTCTTGGAGGCCGAGAACCTACAGCAAGAAAGCCACAACCAGGGTTGCTTTATCATGAGGCTGTGTAGTAGGTTTTGAAGCCTACAAGAAGGCTTATGGGCTACCAGCATTTGAAGAGTCTGGTTGAAGGTATTCATGTGTAGTCTTGTATTAGGCCAATGGCCTCATAGCTTGTAGCATTGTTTTTGGACTTTATGGGCCATTTGGAGCCTCATTTCTTATGTATTTTTCGATGATATGTATTGCACTCTGTGCCATTTTGATATATTCACCTTTGCATGGTATATAAATGAGCAAACTTTGCATATTTTGTCTCTATTGGCTTGGAATCATGGTTGCAAATCTTAAAAATAGTTTTTTTTATTAAAAAAATAATTATTTAATGTATTTTTTAAAAACCGGTTCATTGAGATCTGACCGCTCCCGGTTAGACCGGTTCCGGTTAGAAACCCGGTTCATTAGGTCCACCGGTCCGGTCACCGGTTTATGTTTTAAAACAGGGGTCTCTTTCTATAACCCAACTTAGGAGAAAATAATCTTCCTAAAGTTACTTGGCCAACATAATACATTCAGCATAGGGCCCAGGGGGGGACCAAGTGGCAGTGTAGAAAGAGGAACAGCACAGGGACAGCGTGGGCCAGGCAGCCCAGTGGCAACGTGGGCCAGGCAGCACTGAGTAGGCAGGGGTAGCGTGGCAAAGAGTACAGCGCAGCGCAATGGGGCCCAGGGAAACACTGGGGCCTCAAGCATAAAAGGGAGCGAGGGCCTAGCTTCTCATTCATTCATCATTCATCTTCACAATTTATGTCTAACAGATATTGAGCACACTTACGATGTTTAGCTAAGTCTGCAAGTGTTGTTCAGCACGTGGGTGTCTCCGAGCGGAGATTCCAACCTCAACCTCGAGGGACTTCGAGTGCCCACTCATGTGAGGAGCTTCATCATCAGTTTTCAGAGCAGAGACCAAAGAGCCAACCTTCAGGAGTTATGCAGCTCACGAGGTAGCGCAGTCACTTAGAGGGACTACACAATTTGGGAGCAGAGCAGCTCCGAGTGTGAGAGAAACTTAGGAGTTTCAGTTTAGAAGAAGTGAGGGGATCAGCCCTTCACAAGTTGAGTTTTGTAGTGAGAGACCAGTATTTCCAGTGGACAGTGGATCAGCTCAGAGGCCAGCGTACTCACCAGGAGTGTGTAATTTTCCCAAGGGGGTCAAATTCTAGGGTCAGCCTTTCCAGAATTCCTTCCTGGGTTTTTCTGGGTTTTAGGAGGAGAGCTCATAGTCGGAGCTTTAGAATTTTCGTATCAGGGGAACAACCCCAAAGAGCAGCTCCATTCGAGCTAGTAGCATCATTTTCCAGCATCAGCAGCAGCCTAGAGAGTTACGCAGTCACTAGAGGAGCAGTCATTCCATAGCAGAGTTTGGAGAGATATTTCAGCTTGCCTTAAGCGGGCCAAGGTGCCATCGTTCTGATCACCTTCTGTACTCATTCCCTATTTCCGGAAATATAATAAAATGGCTCAGCTTTTCTGAATTGTTTGCAGTAATTTTTATGGTGCATCTGTATTTGTTGTAGCTTTTGTTTATGTTTCTTTGTATTGTTTTCCATTCCCTTTGGGGATATTACAATGGTATCAGAGCTCATAGACTTGGCTCAGCCTCTGGAGCAGATCAATCTATGACATTCAGAGACAAAGAATACATCAATTACCGGAAGCAGCGATACAGGAGCAAACAGTGGAGGCTCGAGCCCACAATTGGTGAAGGGGATTGCATTCCAGTAGAGGACGCAGAGGAGGAAGCACCACTGGCGGATGATGTAGATAACGAGAAGGATTTTGGTAATCTCCTCCTGAAATATGTACAAGAACTCTCCAGAAAAATAGAGGAGATGGGTCAGAAGATTGTCGGGGAGAACAGATAGCGTGAGACCCCAAGGGGATTTCACATCGGGGAAGGGTCTGGCAGTTCTCATCATGCACAGGAGCAGAACGTTGCACAGCAGGTAGTGCTACGCACTCCCCGACGTTCCATTATGCCCACGTTATTGACTGCAGGTAAGTGAACGGGAGGACCCCAGGAGCTGGAGCTGGCTCATTACGGGGATTATTTTGCAGAATATCAATCATACAGGCCGGAGTTTGGAGAAGCCCTCACCTTCCACGATTTCTGCCAGCTGAAGAACAATAGCAGACCCCGCAGCCAAAATAGAGGAGGTGCGTACACGCAGGGAGGAGACCTGCAACGTACCATGGGCAGATTTTTCTTGCCTACATACGACAGGTCATCAAAATGTTCAGCAAAGGCTTGGGTGGAAAAGTTGGATATTTGCTTTCAATTGAACCAAATGGAGGAGGTGGAGGCCATCAAGGTGGTAGCGCTGCACCTTGAGGGAGAAGCCCATGACTGGTGGTTCCATGGGATGTCCACGCCGGGTCATTCGGGAGTGACAGTGTATGCAGAGTTCACTCGGAGATTAGTGGAAAGATTTGATCAGAAGGACCTTGAGGAGCATTTTGTTGAGCTGACCAAGCTCAAGCAGACCAGGAACCCGGAGACTTACATCTCTGAGTTCTTGAGACTTTCAGTGATGGTGCCAGACTTGTCCACAGCCAAGAGGATTTACATGTTCAATGACGTGTTGGAAGATCCTCTGCGTGGGCTAGTCAGGTCTACTAGCCCTGCTACACTTCAGGATGCAGTTGGGAGGACAAGGGGCTTGTAAGATTCCCTGCCCAGAACTAGAGATCCTTTTCCCCAAAGATCGGCATTCCAACCAACGGGGAAAGACACGAAAGTTCCACCTCCGAAGGGGAACCAGGGCCGAGGGCCTTTAGATGATGATACCTAGAGAAATCTAAGACAGAGGAAGCTATACTTCACATGCCAAGAGCCATGGGCACTAGGTCATCGATGTGCCACAAGAAAGGCACACTACATCGAGGTCTTCTCCGACAGTGAGGGAGAAGAAGATGTGTATGAGGAGTTGGAGGGAGATGCCAGCGCTGATGCACTGAGAGGAGATCATCCAACACCACCTCCCCTAGGAGCAGGAGGGGCAGCATTTGCACCCACAGGAGGAGTCATTCCATCCTTGCGAGGAGTTCCTAAGTATTTGACACTACATGTCCAAGGCACAGTCCAAGGGCAGCATGTTTCAGTACTGGTGGATAGCAGGGCCACTCATAACTTCATCGATGCCCAGCTAATGCAGACGAGAGGCATACCAACAAAGAGTTTTGGCAGGTTCTCTGTGTTGGTTCCGGGTGCCAGAACCATGCAGTGCATGAGGTATGTTCCAGCATTAGCAGTGACCATGGGGACATACACGGTGACTGACCACTTCTTTGTGGTTGACATCCCAGATACCAATGTGGTATTGGAGTGCAGTGGTTGATTACGCTGGGTGAGGTCACTATAGATTGGGAGACATTAGAGATGGAGTGGACAAACAAGAAGAGCGGGAAGCATGTGATGGTCAGAGGCATGCACACATACCCTCCTCAGACAGTTTCAGCACATCGAATGGAGGCAGACTTCCGGAAGGGGGGCATAGAGTGGGTAGTAGAGTTGCGTATTTCAAAGGCAGGAGTTACAGGGCAGCCAGTACACCCCGATGTGCAGTCGATATTAGACGGATACTCCACGATTTTTGGGGACATACCACCAAGACAGCCACTGGACCAGGGGTTTGAGCACACTATTGAGTTGGAGCAGGGGATCCAGGCAGTGATCACCACCCCCTATAGGCACCAAAAGGCCTACAAGGATGAGATTGAGAGAGCTATCCATGAGCTCTTGGCACTGGGACACATCCGACCCAATACTAGCCCATTTTCTTCTTCTGTTGTTTTGGTGAAGAAGAAGGATGGCACACTACAAATGTGCATTGACTACAGGGCGCTCAACAAAAAGACCATGAAGAACTGATACCCCATCCTCAGGATTGATGAGTTGATGGATGAGCTGAGGAGATCGAAGTTCTCCAAGATCGATCTGAGGTCGGGGTACCATCAGATCAAGGTGAGGGACCAGGATGTTCCCAAGACTGCATTCAGGTGCCACTATGGCCATTTCAAGTTTTTGGTGATGCCCTTTTGGCTAACCAACGCACTGGCCACCTTTCAGTCTTGCATGAACCACATTTTCCATGGTCAACTGAGGAAGTTTGTGCTGGTGTTCTTTGATGATATCCTCATCTATAGCCGCACATGGGAGGATCACTTGCAGCACATTGAGGCTGTTCTGTATATCTTGGAGGAGCATCATTTCTATGCTAAGCTCTCCAAATGCGAATTCGAGCTTACAGAGATACTCTATTTGGGGCACATCATTGTTGTGGATGGGGTAAGAGTCCATGAGGAGAAGATTTGGGCCATCCGAGATTGGCCGAAACCGAAGAATGTGACAGAGCTCCGGGGATTTGTAGGCATCTGCACCTACTACCGAGAATTTGTCAAGGGGTTTTCACAACTTGCTGCACCCCTCACGGACCTCACGGGCATTTGGCTGGACTGATGCTACGCAGAGGGCTTTTGACAAGCTCAAAGAGGTGATGAGCAGCTGTCAGGTATTAACTTTTTCGGACTTCACGCAGCCCTTCATTCTGGAGTGTGATGCTTCAGGGGAAGGAGTAGGCGCAGTTTTGATGCAGGGGGGCCACCCTATAGCTTTCGAGAGCTGGAAGCTACTGCTACATGAGAGGTTGTATTCAATATACGACAAGGAGATGATGGCCATTATGCACACATTGGCCAAGTTCCGGCAGTATTTGGTGGGTAACAGGTTTCAAGTGAGCACTGACCACAACAGCCTCTGGTTTTTCCTTGAGCAGAAGCGATTGCAGGAGAGGCAGCAGAAGTGGGTCAGTACGATATAGGCCTACGACTTTGACATTGAGTATGTCAAAGGGAAGAACAACGTGGTGGCAGATGCCTTGTCACGCAGGCCAAGGACATTGTCCTTGATGAGCTTAGACACAGACTGGAGGGCTCAACTGCTAGTGGAGTATTCGAAGGACTGCTTTGCCTGTGAGGTGTTGGATGGCCAAATTACAGATGACAGGTATCGGGTGATGGATGAGGTCACCTATTACCGGGACAGAATCTTCTTGACTGGTAGTTCCCAGCCCAAGGAGAAGATACTGCACGCATCCCACAATTCGCCGCTATCAGGCCACCAGGGGTTCACAAAGACCTAAAGGGCCATCAGGGAGAGGTTCTCTTGGAGAGGCCTCAAAGAGAACGTACTCCAACATGTCAAGGAGTGCGAAGTGTGTCATAGGAATAAGGGGGAGATGAGCCACACTGTTGGTTTGCTACAACCGCTTCCCATTCCGAAAGGAAAGTGGGAAAGCATCTCCATGGACTTCATCATAGGGTTTCCCACAGTGCAGGGCAAGGATTGTATCTTTGTGGTTGTTAATCGACTAACAAAGTATGCCCATTTCTTCGCCATATCCGCATGGTACACAGCTTCACAGGTGGTCGAGCTATTCTTCCGCGATGTTTTCAGAATGCATGGTCTCCCCCAGACCATAGTCAGTGACAGGGATAGATGTTTCATGGGCAGTTTTCGGCAGGAGCTCTTTCATTTGGTGGGTACCGAGTTAACTCCCAGTACCAGCTACCACCCACAGACAGATGGGCAGACAAAGATAGTGAACAAGTGGTTGGAAGACTACTAGCGGAACTATGTCACGAGGCAACAGATGGCATGGCTGCACTGGCTTCACCTGTGAGAATACTGCTACAACACCACTTTCGATATGTTTATCGGTATGTCTCCATTTTATGCTTTGTATGGATATAATGCTCTGACTTTTGTTGATGTCATGTTTGGAGCTAGCAAGGCCCCTAGGGCTAAGGACTAGATCCAAGAGAGCCAAGATATACTATGGGCTCTTAAGGACAACCTGGCTACAGCACAGAACCAACAGAAACTGTATGCAGATAGAGGGTGGATAGAGAGACAATTTGAGGTAGGTGACTTGGTCTACCTCTGACTTCAGCCATACAAGAAGTCTACACTGAAGCAAAAGGGAGCTGAAAAGCTTAAGCCCTGCTTCTATGGGCCTTACAGAGTGAGCGGGCGGGTAGGAGAAGTTGCATGTGAGATGGAACTATCGGCTGGGAGCAGGATACATAACATTTTCCATGTGTCATGCCTGAAGAAGGCTTTGGGACAGCAGGTGACTGCAACAGGTGAGCTCCCACCCACGAATGATGAGGGGCATCTAGTGTTATAGCCGGAGGCTATTTTAGACACCCGGGAGAGACAATTGCGAAGCAGGACAATCAAGGAGTACTTGGTGAAATGGAGGAACCTTCCAGATGAGGATGCCACTTGGGAGAGTGAGAAGATCCTGCAGCATCCATCCTTGCAGTTGCTTGAGGACAAGCAACATTTTGGTGTGGAGAACTGTAATATTCCCAATTAGCAGCAGCTAATTGGCAATATTAATTTTGTTTAGATTTTTGTTTTCTAATGTTCATCCAGAAATAAAAAGGGTGTTGGGACCCATAACCCAACTTAGGAGAAAATAATCTTCCTAAAGTTACTTGGCCAACATAACACGTTCAGCGTAGAGCCCAGGGGGGGACCAAGTGACAGCGCAGGAAGAGGAACAGTGCAGGGACAGCGTGGGCCAAGCAGCCCATTAGCAACGTGGGCCAGGCATCCCAGTGGTAGCGTGGGCCAGGCAGCACAGAGTATGTAGAGGCAGTGTGGCAAAGAGGACAATGCAGCGCAGTGGGGCCCAAGGGAACGTTGGGGCCTCAAGCATAACAGGGAGTGAGGGCCTAACTTCTCATTCATTCTATCATTCATCTTCAGAATATATGTCTAACATATATTGAACATGCTTACATTGTTTATCTAAGTCTACAAGTGTTGTTCACCACGCGGGTGTCTCCGAGCAAAGATCCCAACCTCAGCCTCTAGGGACTTTGAGTGCCTGCTCAGGTGAGGAGCTTCATCATCAGTTTTCAGAGCAGAGACCAAAGAGCCAGCATTCATGAGTTACACAGCTCACCAGGCAGCACAATTACTCAGAGGGATTACGCAGTTTTGGAGGAGAGCAGCTCTGGGAGTGAAGGAAACTTAGGAGTTTCAGTCTGGGAGAAGTGTGAGGGGATCAGCCTTTCACAAGTTGAGTTTTGAAGTAGTGAGAGGCCAGTATTTCCAGTGTATCAGCTCAGAGGCCACCGTACTCACCAGGAGTGTGTAATTTTCCCAAGGGGGTCAAATTCTGGGGTCATCCTTTCCGGAATTCCTTCCTAGGTTTTTCTGGATCTTAGGAGGAGAGCTCATAGCCGAAGTTTCAAAATTTTCGGAGCAAGGGAACAGCACAAATTGCAGCTCCATTCCAGCCAGTAGCAGCATTTTCCAGCAGCAGCAGCCCAGAGAGTTATGCAGTCACTAGAGGAGTAGCCATTCCATAGCAGGGTTTGGAGAGATATTTCAACTTGCCTTAAGTGGGCCAAGGTACCATCGTTCTGATCACCTTTTGTACTCATTCCCTATTTCCAGAAATATAATAAAATGGCTAAGCTTTTTTGAATTGTTTGCGGTAATTTTTACAATGCATCTCTATTTGTTGTAGTTTTTGTTTATGTTGGTTTGTATTGTTGTCCATTCCCTTTTTGGGATATTACATAGCCCTACCTAATTCTCAACATGGTATACTTATGAGTGGTTGTAAAATTGATATGATTGTTTGATTGAGATTCAAAGATTAATTTGACGATTCAGTTGGTTCAGTGGTTGGGTGATTTGATTCAGTGATTGGTTTCAGAATTGTTGTTTGGTATTCAGCTTAATGATGGAAGTGGGTCCAGTATGAAAATATGATGAAAGAAGGCCTACAGGGTATATGTTTGAGTCAGGTATGAAATATTATGAAACGTTGTCCACAGGGGTGCTGACAATCGGAGCCTTCAGTAAGGGAGTCGAAGCGTCCTTCTAGTAGTAGCTAGTAAATTTGTTCAGGGGGTAGGAGCTCCCTTCTGGTGGGCGTCGATAAACGAGATCAAGGGGTTGGATCTCCCTTCCAGTAGGTGTTGTTGAACGAGATAAGGTTCTAGCCTTCTGCAGGTGGGTGCCTACATCCTGGATAGAATCTGCGCTAGTACAAGATTGTAAGAAGTTTTCTTAATAATAAAAGAAGCAAACAAGGACGACGGCAACGGTGGTTTTCTCCCACATTGGGTTTCCACCTAAAAATCTTGGTGTCCTCATGTGTTGCTTATGTGTGATGGTTTATTTTTCTCTTACTGCTCATGGTTACTGTTTAATTTAAGTCTAATGAAGTAATGATGCTTTGATTAAAGTTGAACAGATGATGAAATATATGCAAAGTTAGTTAATTGGATATACGTTGTTAGCCTTTACTAAAGCCGCATACATACGCAGGTTGCATGAATAATAGTAGTGTATGTGAATCAGAATAAGAAATGAAAAGTTGACCTGAGTTTTAAAATATTCATTCACAACCCCCCCCCCCCCCCAACCCCAGAGTATTTATCCCAACATAAAACTCCTCTGAAAGCACTCTACCTCAAGCTTTGGAATCTAGCTCAAGGGCAACTGCTGCAAGAAATCTGAAATACTTAATTGCAACCTGTTTGTGGTTGGGTGGAGAATTATTGTCCCAATCTCAGTTGCCAACTCTAGTATTAATTCGTGTTGTAACTACATATCCTTGTTATTGAGTTGCAAAATCATTATTGTATTTATTGTATGAATAGCTCATGGTTCACTATGATTGGAATGGTGAAACTTGGATGCATGTGTACACTATTGTTGTGATATTGTATCATTGGTCTTTATGCAAGGAACACTTGTGTATATATGTATATAACCACCAATGTGGGTGCACTATGCACAGGGTAACACTGTCGTGTATGGTATGAGCACTAGGTACTCACTAGTTGGCTTCGGACCTATAGCACGAAATTTGTGGTGATTCACTATGGATTCCATGCCTAGAATTCTCGTCCATATGAATGAAATGCTTGAAGGCTTGTAATATTGCTAGTTATATGTTTGTATTTATGGTTTATCCCTGTAATCAATCCATAAAGGGGGATTTCTTGTTTACTCATGGAATGATAGACTCCTAGTAGTCCTTATGGTATGTTTGGCATCATAAGTTCTCTAGTTGCTTTTATAAGTTTGTTGTGCTTATTTGTTTCTTGAGAGAGACCTGTAGATCTTTGAGCCAAACTCGATTTGTCCCCTGTAAGACATGGAGGACCCGAGGAACCTCCGAACTCTGAGAGGCTGAATGGACAAGTCCCAAAACCGTGCCTTGTATTTTTGTCGTCAAGAACCCTAATATGGTATTCTTATGGTGAGCTCAAGAGGAATATCACCGAAGTGTGCTTCATAAAACGTTAATGGTTATGGTTGGACTTTGGCGCAATTCCAAGCGCTCGCAAAACCATCACAGTCGAGCTATGGTCAAACACTTTCGCAAATGGCACATTGTGCATAGTGGTTGAAGGACCATATCTCATATGCACATCCTTTCAACCTTAGCCATGAGCTTGGATAGTTTACCAAGTCACACAACGGTCGGCTAGAAAGCGAAGTCGTTAGCCATATGACCGCAAGGCATAACCTAGTGTGAGGCCAATGTAATGAATGGGCAGGATTAAGTGGGGCGATTGACAGTTGGGCAAGGGTCGGGGGTGACGTAAGCTCAGAGGTTACATCACGGAAGCCCACAAAAAGTCATGCGAGAGAAAGGTCGGGCTGACGAGGATCAGGCTAGCATGGCAGGGCTGGTGATGTGGAGTGGGCCGGAATGACTTGAAGGTCATGCATTGGCCGACGGAGGAACCAACTTCTGTGTAAAAAGAACTTATCGCGATGTTTAGGAATGGTAAGCAAGACTCTCTTAGACAAGAAACGTTACGGCAATCGACGGGAAATTTGATGTCTCGGAGTCTATCTCCCAAAGGTAACTAGGCGCGGTGTTCACGGGAGGGCCTAGCTGACTCAGCGTCAGGTTGTCGTGGTCGAAGCAAGGTCGTCAGAACTAACAAAGGGGAGCATGTTGATTTTTGTGTAGCATCGGATGTGTTCTAACTCTAAAAATTTGTGGAGGGGCTAGAACACATGAGATTTCCAAGACCCAGAAATCGTTTGGAGAAATTCCACCTAAAGCTTAAGTTACTCAAATAATTAATTATTTTAATGGAGACCCTAAGTCTAAACTTAG
This sequence comes from Pinus albicaulis, assembly GCA_034641835.2. NCBI lineage: Eukaryota > Viridiplantae > Streptophyta > Pinopsida > Pinales > Pinaceae > Pinus > Pinus albicaulis. The sequence continues at coordinate 90,256,637 of CM076583.1, forward strand.
GGAAATTAAATAATTAAAGTGAATTAATTTAACATATGGATGAGACTGTTCTAAGTGACAAAGATCAAGTCTTTTCAAGTCTTAGCTGTCGATTAGAGATTAGATCACGGTCGTTGATTCATCAACAGGAAAAGTATAAAGGAAAGGCTTGGGGTCAGTTGGAGAACAAACACACAGACTGAATTTAGAGAATGAATTCTTGTGATGGAGCAGTGCTCGGACGAAGATCAAATCTGAGTAATTCAGTGCAGTGAGGGGCAGTTCAGCATCGAAATTTTCATCCAATGCCGAGAATACAATAGTAGAGAGGCAGATCAGCAGCAAGAGGGACTGTGCAGCTCAAAGAGGGTGACGCAGAGCCAGCAGGGCTCACGCAGGAGTGATGCAGAGCCAGAGAGGGTGACACAGTCACTTGAGCAGTTGCGTTAGGGTTTCTGTGGGACAGATAGAGCAGCCATCCAGCAAATCGATTTCTGAGCCGGGAAGCCTCACAGAGAGGGTGACGCAACCACTAGCAGAAGTGACGTAATCTCAACGCGGAGCTAGCTTCAGCCATCGCTGCGCAGCACTGGGGAATACGTAGTCACCTGTGGGATTTCTTCATTATGTCGCTGGATCCACCAAAATGTCTGTCTCCGAATAGAGGTACTTCTGCCGTGGATTTTCTCTGTTGGGTGAGCCGGATTTGGCACCCTAGATTGTATTCAGAAATCTGCATAATAATATAAACCCTCAGAACTATTGCACCAATTTTCCGGCATTGGGTTTTTCCAGGTACATTTGTCCGAAAAATTTGTGTCCTTTGTCTGGTTGTTCCTCTTATTTTTCAGTACTTGATCTATGTAATTTTGTAGGTTGCATTGTGTTTGCATTAGTATTTTTACTGAATATTCAGAAAAATAACTTGTAATTTAAATAAGGCAAGTAGGTAATGCAAATCAGCTTTACTGCAGTAGCATTTCTAGTGTACATTCATAAATTTTCACAGAGCATTGTACGTGGGGAGGTGTGGACCTGCTGGGACACATAAGCCCGAAGGTCAAACCCTGGTAATCAGGGGCGGAGCGAATTTAAAAGGCAATAGGATGACGCCAATCGAGATGTAGCGGCATACACATGAGCCCAACAAGTCGATTATTGGTGCAAGCGTGGACCCATTGACATGTCAACCTAGAAGGGCTACCCCAGAGCAATTGGTGAAGGCATTAAGGGTCGAGTAACGAGACCCAGGTAATGGAAAGGATGTTGACAATTAACAACAATGTTTAATGCTATTAATCATAATATATATATATATATATATATATATATATGCTCTTTTGCAATAGCGCAAGGTTAGAATGCGTGGGTTGGGATATGTATATGTGTGTGTGTATATATATATATATATATATATATACATAAACGAGTTAATGGTGAAAATCTAAATCATGAGTGGGTCAGCAACTAGTACGCCATTGCCAGTGGTGTCAGCCAGGTTAGCCACATGGGCGCTGTGGCAGGGTAAATGACGTGGTGCTTTTTGACTCGTCAGAAATACAAATGGTCCTATCTCTTGATCCGGAAGTCGGGTTGACGTTGAATTTTATATCGTCGGAATCCTCTTGACGAGATGGACGCAATGGTGATGCTTAATTGATGCTTTAAGCTAGCTGAAAAGAGCAAAATTTTTAGACCCCATTTCCATAACAGTACCTTTGATCTTGGATCAGCATAGTGCCATGCCACCTGCTAACCTTAGTTTGGGTCGAGGATAATAGGGGCTATGTTACAACTAACCCTAAGATCTAATGTTGAGATTAGATCTTACACAATTAGATCGAGAGTGGAGATCTAATCTCTCATTGACCCATGAGACAGCTTTTCCCCTTAGTTCCCTTTTCATTAATTACATATTTTCATAACGTCACTATATGACTTAAAGTCACTTTATGTTTATAAAGTCACTTTTTGACTTTATTTCTCTTAAAGTCACTTTATGACTTATGAACTCACTTTAACTCTATTTCCCATAAAGTTAAGTAAAGGGGGTCACATTAGGACACTCTTTCCTAGGCTAGACACCAAGCCTTAGGAACACTTGTCCTTGGTAATCCTTTTCTAACAATTCTTAGGTCCTTTCTGTGACCCAAATATGGAGGGGAGAGGTTCTCCAATGGTTCTTTGGGATATTTGTATTATGTGCAATGAGTGATTGAGTCTTATTGATGTTCCCTCACAAGAAAATATTATTGCAGCTAAGTGATGAGATGCCTTGAGGGTGTTTCTCCACGGCAAGGCCTCCTGCCACATGGACTGCTTAAAGCCCAACATTTATTGAAGGCGAGAGGTCTTTCGATGCTGTGACATAATCTCCTATCCATATTTGAATCATATTGTTGGTTCTAACTTCTTTCATCTACAAAAGTATTTGGTAGGCCTGGATATCTGTTGCCAAGTTAGTTAAGTGGGAATACTGAGGAAGCAAATCAGAGTCGGAAGTGGCATGGCACCCAATTTGGAGCTGGAAATAGCAGAATCAGTGCACTGTCAAACTCCTGTGGTTCCAAGCATGAATGTTAAGGAGGGAAGGCATTGTTTTTGTAGGGATCATTGGGATTTTGGGGCTATATCCTAAAGGAATGGAAAGCTTTAGCTCAGAAGAAAGCCCCCCATTCTTCAGACAAGCCAGTTCAAAAAAAGATATTTTTGGGTTGATTCCCCTCTGAAGACTTGTTCAAATTGAGCATTGATATGAGAGGCACATTGTCACTAGATTAGCGGTGGCTGGGTGTGTGGTAGACGAGTTCCACAGTATTATTCCAAAAACTCTACTCCCTATTACATCAGAAGCATGTATTAGCCCCTGTTGATAATGATGCTCATTGCAACTCTTTTGATCTTGAGACAGGTGGATTCACAAGCTACACTCAATGGTCCATTTACCAGTGTTACAAATTACAGCTCTTTGCCTGGTAGTCATTTATCAGGGGCCTCCATCCAAGGCCTATTTTGGTGAAGAGTGAGCTCACAGATGGACTTTGTCTAGTTTGTGGAAAACTGAAACTGGATACAGTGAAACACATCTTTTGGGACTGTTGGCAGCATACAAGATCAGCATTCAGTTTTATTTCAGGGAAAGGTGCATTGGAGAGCTGGAATCTTTGGTGACTCCAGATATCTCATGCTTTCTGCTTTCACAGAAATCTGGAACTGCCTCAGAATTACTGCATTGTTTACTATCTATTAGTTAAGGTGCAACCTTGCTTTTGCTATTGAGGTCAGTTCAATACAGTGCTTCTGTTCTGACTGGAAATAACAGGTATTCGGCTAAAGGCTAACTTCTTATTAAAGATGCTAGGCATCTAGATGCTCTGGCATATTCTGATTTTCTTTCCGCTCTATTAGCACTGAGGAAGAGGATATAACCTAAGTCACCAGGTTTGTGTTCCTGTTCGAGTTCGACGACATTGAAATTCGAATAAAGTTCGGCACCTAAAATTTTGCCATTAAAATTTGGCATAAAATTCGACATATAGAAATTTAAAAAAATATGTATATATATAAAAAAAATCAATTTTAAATAGACTGAAAGATAAATATGATGCACATAAATAAATAAGCATGTCAATTTTCAAAGTGCATAATACACATTGCAAATAACACATAGGATTATTGCTCAAACATTTACATCATTTCCACATATAAACCATGAAATAATTTCTTAAAGAAATTATTAAGATCTCTTGAGTCTTCATTTTTATATATGTGCGCTCTTCTTTCTTATTCTTAGTAGAATTTTCAATATATTTAATGAATCAAATAAAATTAAGCTTTAATATTATTTCAATCTATTTAGTTTAATAATATTATCATGAGTGATTTTATGCACAAGATATAAGTGCATTAAAGGTTATATGATTAGTTTTCATATATATACTTATAAAATAGAAGTATTTTATAACCGATTACTCATATTCATAAAATTATTAATTTTAAAATATTAATTTTGGAATTGACGTAATGTTATTTTTTTAATATCAAGACATTTAACAATTTATAATAACTATGAAATAAGATAAGCCCAAACATAGAAATCTTAAAAATTCTCATCGTTTATTTAAAAAATAAAATGTATACTTTATTATATCAAAATCAGTGGCTAAATATATGCATTGAATCTTTTAAATGATTTTCTGGATGGTTTTTTTGTTATCCCAAAAATGTAGAACTCGGGAAAAAGTAAATGTCTTTTGACAAAATGCTTCATCGATACTACATATCGGAGTAATCTATACATGCGAAGGAATGGGCTTTGACACCCATTCCAACCCTTTTCTTCGGCGCCCAGTGATCCCTCCCGTGAAGCCGCACTGTGATTAGCACGCATAAGAATATTTTTTTAGTTTTAAACAAAGTTACCGACAAAACGAAACCCTCCCGCCGAACCTAATCAAATTTTCACGATTTTTAAATGATTTTTTTTAAAAATTCGTTGGAGTTCGCCATTTTGTTCAGGTTCGAGTTCAGCGAACAAGTTCGAGTTCGAGTTCGAGATTAAGTTCGGCGCACTTGTTCGAATTTGTTCGGCATTGTTTCAAGTTTGCCGAATTTCGAACTTCAACGATAAAATTCGCCGAATCTGGTGACTAAGGATATAACTTATAAGCTATCATTGTACAGTGTATATACCCTTCCAGTTTTGCTTCCGCTTTTGCAAATATCTCTTTGTTAATATAACACAAAATTTTCAAAAATAAAATTACATGTCATAGATTACCAGTTCATGTTTTCTGACTCTGCACTGTTCTTCAAGATCCACCTTGCCACTGTCTCGCAGTCTACAGGACGATGAGCTTCCTCCAAACACTGAAAATGGTTTTAATCACAAAAAAAAAAAAAACCTTGCTATTAAAATAATAAAATTGAATAGGAAATGTTAGAGTTATATCATCTGGTAGAGTTGATGGAAAAAAACAACTGCCACTTTAGCCAATTAAGAACATTGAAACAAAGGCACAAACTCCACTTACATTCCAGCAAAAGATATAGGAGCATTTGCAAGCAACGTCATAACTGCCACTTCCAAGGACAAATTCTACAGCATATTCACAGCCAGGTGCTGGGCACCACTTAGCCTACAGAAACAAACAGACAATAAGGTCCAATGAGATTTTTTATTTCAAAAACCCGTCATTTCTTCAAGCACTAAGCTCCCATTGCGACATTCAAGAACGTTTTCTCTCAGGCACTGCACATAATATTTTAGCCCACAACCATTAGAAAGAGGGTAGAGTAATCTTCATTCAACAAACGAAAGGCAGAAATTGGACGCCCTGATAAGAAAGGATTACAATTGAAAGAGAATGACGATGACGAAATCTTAACTAGCAAGAAGAGATATCAAGTGAAACAGAGCAAAGATGGTAAATCTTTTGAGATGCAAACAGCCAGGGGCCATGTCACAAGTCTATTAACAATGCAAATTGTTAGTTCGCATTAGACTAGTCAATTCATAAAGATTCTGAAGTTAAAACGACATCCAAGTTTGAACATCCAATTATATGAGCCCACAACAGAATAGAGGGTTCCTAATTTCCCATTCTTTTAAATTGTTACAAGCCAAGTCTTTGAAGCAAAAATATGAATAGGCTTTGGGACACAGGGACACTGATATTCACCATGAAATTTCCAAGCAAACAAAAATTTATATTGTAGAAAGAAACAAACAATGATAACTGAAGACCTGCTCCTAAGATCTCCTGCTCTGGCTCTAGCTTCTGTAATTTGTGCAGCTTCTCCGTTATTGCAAGTGCATTCAGTGTTCAAGATTGTCCTCTTCTCCATACAAAATCTATCCACAACTTAGTCTGTAATCCAGTTATAATAGAAAAAGGAATACACAACTCTTGACAGCAGTACATTTTTAACAATGATGTCTAAAAGAAATTTGGCAAACTTCCAACGGGATAATAAAATCTTTAGACTGCGGTGCCATGAAACCTATCATGTAATATAATGAAATAACAAAATGGTGCATGTAATAATATCTAACGTTAGAAGTCCTAATGTCATTAATCAAATGTTTCTGAATGTTGGTAGCTGACTGAACAGTTACTAGGAGGCTAGCCCTCAAAGGCTGCCTCAGACCCTATCTGTGAGACATTCAGAAAATCCTTTTCTTTCCTGAATCTCCATCCATTCTTACAACATGTTATTAGGGTGTGAAATCTTTACAGAGGTCAAACTTCAACTTCCAACCTGTAACAAAATAACAACAAAAATAAATAATAGGATAATAAAGGCCTGTTCACACCTAAGTCCACCTAGGATTATAAACAGGAGAAAGTCTCTAACTCCAATTGGGTGTGGCCTTGGCAGCAAGTTACAAGTTAAGGACTGTGCACCTCCCAAACTCCTCTGTCATTAACTCCTGGTGACCAAGGAGTGAATCCCTAAGCAAATAACAGCTAAGGCTTGATTAATGGTGTTCTAACAAGTTCTGAGTTAATGTGAGTGAAAGCAATTTGCCGTTCACCTGTCCCAGCAGATAGACTATCACATGTGCTTCAAAGTCAGTATTACTTACCAGTACATATGCATCATTCATGAAGAAACATATGTAAAACTTTCAAAGAGATGTAAAGATATGATCAATTAAAGAATGAACTGCCAATAATCCAACTAGATATTTGCAAGAAAGAGTACTTGCAAATGAAAGGGACTAATGAAAGTAGTGAAATAAATTTGCTTGAATAAAGTGCTTTGGAATTGTAAACTCCAACATAAAAAAGATCAAAAGAGGTAATCCTCAAATACCACAATATGAAATGTAATATTTTGTGGTCAATTGCACCTCTTGATTGGATTAGTTTACTAAATTAATCAGAGTTTTTCTCTTGAGTTAAGTATAAATTAATTTGCACCTATTAATGTGAAAATTTCTAAAACTTTATCGAGCAAGATGAGCATGGTTGAAAGGAGATCCAACGTGGAGAAGCTTAGCTTCATTACGAGTATCCACTTGATTTCTCTAGTCAACCCACTCGTGATGGTCAACAATGGCATGCCCAGCCTGATTTAGCAAGTCGGTGTTTTCATCTCAAAGCTTGGGAAAAGATATGGGTGAAAAGGGACCCTATTAAACTATACAACCAATTAAGCTAGAGGTTAATTTCTATAGATGCAAAAGAAATCAAATTTAAAAGAATTGGCAAGCTAAAAGACTAAACTAAACTAATTGCATTAATTAAAAGGAAATGAGAGGATTGCAATTCCCAAATAAAGATGTCTCAATAAATAAATGATGACTTAAAAAAAGAACAACAACACCTTATGTGGAACTTATGAGAAAATAGGCAAATGGAATTGCAAGAGAGCAAGCTATAAACTATAGTTAATTGCAAGAAAAAGATAGATGATATTTAGTTCATGAGACTCATTCAAAAGTATGCATGTAAATTTTAGAGATTATGAACCATGAAATGAAGAGTGAATGGAAGGATTACAACTAGTCTAGACTCTAATCTACTTTCATTTTAAAGTGATGAAACAAACCAATCAATCAAGCACATGAAGGTCTTCCCTGTTTGGGTAGGCGGGTATGTCAGAGGAAAGTCTAGAAACTCCCGGAAGAAAAGGTTATTTTTAATAGAGTTGTAGTCCCTTATTTAGTAGGTTTCTGCTAACTATGAGCTGCTGCTCTTCACTTAATCACGCCTCATTTCTTCTTGTTGGTGATCAGCCCACATCCTCTCCCAATCCAGCAAATTTTCTCTGCCCAGAATGCTCTGGACGAAAACTTGCCATTCTTCTTAGACGTTGTTCAGGGCTAATCTCACCATCTACGTAGCCTAAGTCGATGACCCTACAGCTACTTGCTAATCCTGGACATCCTGAAGCCTCGTAAGAAAGGGATCTATGAGCTCCCCATTCTGCATCCTTGTCAATCTCATCTTCTCCTGCAAGTACATCTTCCGCTGCTCGGACAATCCCTGATACAATATGGCCAATGCATCCCATATTTATTTGGCTATGCTTTTTCCTGCTATGTCATCTCTCACTCCCTCGAGGATCAACCTCTTGGCCTTCACCATATCCTTCTTATAAGCTTTCAATGGATCTAGATCTGCGGGGACAGCTACCACATTATCGATGAAGGCTTTAAAATCATGCTCATCTAGAAGGAAGGAGATCCTTGCCTTCCAGATCACATAGTTGGAGGCACCCTCCAACCAATCCTGATCTCTCAACCCCGTTGCTGCCATCTCGCCAAACAAATGTCAAACTGCCTCCTCTCTCCTCTGCGCAGCTACTGAATGGCTCTACGCACTCCCTGTTGGAGTAAGTAGATCTGCTCCTGGCTACTACTGCTTTGCAGTGAGAAATCAAATTCCTTGGCTCGAAATTCTCTGAGGAACAAATTCCCTCAGTATGTGCTCTTCTTTCCTCTTTTGATGTTTTTTTGTCCTAGCAAACTGCCGTAGAAATCTGCATCCCAGCTGAAGATCTGCTTTGCGTTGAATCTGTTGCGTTGCTCCCTCTACCTCTGACAAGATCTCGATCCGGAAAATTTACTCTTTGTCAATTCACTCGGAGAAGTAATTTTCCACGAAAATCAACTTTTCTGACCAATGCACTGCGCAACACCTCTGGGGTTCGATCTACTGCTTACGCAGAGCTTCGAACTCCTCCTTCTCAACGTTGGGCTCTTCCTGCTCTACTCCCCTGCACTCTGATACCATGTGAGAATTCCACAATTGGAATCCCTACTGCAGCAATCTGATGTTATTTCTTCTACTTGTTAATTCCAACACAAATTATTTACGGTGTTACACAGTAAACATCGAAATAAATACAACTGTAGCCTTCACAACATAAAAAATATTGTGGAAACAAGTATTGAGTAGGAAAGAAATAAACACACACATATACAACGTTGTTTTTGGACAATGTCCCCGGAAAAACCCAATGAGGGAAAATCGGTGCAACAGCTGAGGTTTTGTATTATTATGCAGTAGTTTTTGAATACAAATCTTTGGATGCCCAGACTAGCAATCTGATACATAGAATCAACTGGCGAAAAAGTTAGTGAGATAACCTCACACTGGTACAAGAAGATCCGGTACTGATCTGATTGGAGATGATCCCTCTGCATTGTCTTTTCACAGTCTTTGCGCAGCTCTGCGTCACACCTACACAGTTACTACGTCACTACTGTTGGGACTGCGTCACACCTTTGTTGATTTTTGGGTAGCATCGATGTGCTCTAACTCTGAAATTTTGTGGAGGGGCTAGAACACATGAGATCTCCATGACCCAGAAATCGTTTGGAGAAATTCAGCCTGGAGTGCATTTTTTTCAAATAGTTAAATATCTTTAATGGAGCTTAAGTTGAAACTTAGGAAATAAAAATAATTAAAGAGAATTAATGTAAATGTGGGTGAGAAGCTTCTAAGTGACGAGGATCAAGTCTGTTTTAATCTTAGCCATTGATTAAAGATTTGATCACGGTCGTTGATTCCTCAACGGGAAAAGTATAAAGGAAGGCTTGAGTGTCAGTTGGAGAACACACACACACAAAGCAGCACTTGAGCTAAATCGAAATTCTGGGGCGCGGTTTGCTGAGAATTTCGGAGGGTGTTCTAGTGCAAAGAGGGGCAGTTCGACAGTTGGACTTTAGTCCAAGGCCGAGAATACATTGCAAAGAGGCAGCGCAGCACCAAAGAGAGACAGTGCAACACCTGAGAGGGTGACGCAGAGTCTGGAGAGGTGACGCAGTCACTGAAGAGGCAGCACTGGGGTTTTTGTCAGGCATATCGAGCATCAATTCAGTAGATCGATTTCTGAGCCGAGAGAGCTCACGTGGAGGGTGACGCAGCTCCTAGAGGAGGTGACGTAGTCTCAGCGAAGAGCTGGGAGCAGTTGTTGTTGCGCAACACCGGGGACAGCGCAGTCACCTGTGGGGTTTGATCATTCGGCTACTGGATCAGCCAAAATATCTGTCTACGAATAGAGGTACTTCTGTCAAGATTTTCTTTGTTGGGTGAGCCAGATTTGGCACCCTAGTTGTATTCAGAAATTTGCTTAATAATAAAACCCTCATATCTATTGCACCGGTTTTCCCGCATTGGGTCTTTAAAGGGACATTAGTCGAAAAATAAGTGTCCTTTGTGTGATTGTCTCATCTTATTTTTCAGTACTTGATCTGTTTATTGGTGTAGGTTGCAGTGTATTTCCATTAATATTTACTGAATAATTCTGTAAATAAACTTGTTAATTGAAGAACACAAGTAGGAAATGCAAATCAATTAACTGCAGCAAGATTTCTGCTGGTTTAGATTCAGAATTTTTCACATGGTATCAGAGCAATTGCAGATCAAGGAGGATTGAAGCCATCAGCGAAAGGACAGAGGAGAATTTGCTGCAGGAAAGCAGTTATCCCAAGAGACAGCGCAGTTTTTGGCCAGAGAGGCAGAGGAAGGGTGACGCAGTCACCAAGGAAGGCCCACACAGAGTCTGTGTCGGCCTGTTAGGGTGACACTGTAGCTACAAGAGGTAGCGCACTAATTGTTGGGCCAGCGCAGAGTCTACTGAGTCTCATTTTTCCGGTTGTCGTGTCTGAAGGTGCAATACAGTTTTTATCTGGAGTTGTTGGTGGGAGGTTGATTCTGTTGGTGTAGAACAGTGTCTAGTGGGGCAGAAGAAAAGTAGAGGGAATCAATTCCTCAAAATATTTCTTGCCAAGAAGTCTAGATCTAGTGATTGAGCAGCAGCAAAGAGAGATCAGAGACAAGTGCTTCAATATTTTCTGGCAGAAGGATTTCCGTGAAGGAAATCGAGATTCAAAGGGAGCCTGTTCCTTAGAGGATTTCTAACGCCAAAGAAATCCAAATCCGAGTTTTGTTGGGGCAGCAACGGAAGAGGGAGAAAGGAACTTGTTCGACACTCAGTTGAGCAAAGATGGTCGCAAGTGGACTGAGGGATCAGCACAGGTTGGATGGAGCATCCAACTTCGTCATCTAGAAGGCCAGGATCCTGGCAGTTTTGGATGAACATTGCATCAAGGATCAAGCCTTGAACACGATTGTTGTTCCGATAGATGCTAATCCTCTCAAGAAGTACGAGGAGGCTAAGGCGAAAGTGAAGTGCATGATCATGGACAGAATCAAGGATCATGTGATCCCACATATTGCTGAGAAGAACACAGCAAGGGAAATGTGGGTGGCCTTGACCACATTGTACGAGGGATCTTCCGTCCAGCGGAAGATGTTGCTTGAGAATCAGTTGAGATTGTTTCATATGCAGAAGGGAGAAGAAATCAACCCCTTCCTTATCAGGTTGCAAGGGATCCGAGATCAACTAGCTTCTGTAGGGGCTACACCAGATGTTGGATTTATGGTTAGGACTACCCTAAATGCAGTCACTGAAGACTGGGAAACTTTTGTCCAAAGCATTTTGGGCAGGGCTACTCTTCCTATCTGGGAGGAGATATGGGCAGCTCTTCTACAAGAAGAGATCAAATGGTGGACCAAGGCGGGAAGCAGCGATAAGGGATCAAAGTCAAGAAGGAGGAAGAGGAAGATGTGTCTCTCGCATCAAAGGGACAACAAGGGCAGCAGAGACGAAAGAAAATGGACCTCTCAAAAGTTAGGTCCTTCAAATGTGGAGAAATGGGACATTTCGCCACGTAGTGCCCTCTGAAGAAGGATGGAAAAGAAGAGAAGTCTGACTCGAAGGTTGCTCCAGCTCAGGCTGATGAGGAGGATGACAACAGATGCTCCATGAGTGCTCATGCACCTCTAGAGAAGAGGTGGGGCGATATGGAGTTGTAGTTGGAGCTACAGAGCAAGGGGCAGGATCCTTGAGGTGCCCAAACTCTTGGATCACATACGACTACGGGAGCCCTTAATGACAGTAGCAGAATGATGGAAGTCAGTTGGTGCAAGGGATGGTGCAGACGACACTGCAATGGGTAGCAGCATTCATTTCTGGAGCAGCACAGAGCAAAGGCAGCAGCAACGTAGTGCACAGTGGTGCAGCGTAGTGCAGAGCAACAGCAGCACAAAGCATCAGAGGGACAGCGCAGTAGCTGCCAGCAGTCAGAAGCTTCAGCATCGAGGTGCATCCAGACTAACTAGTATGTCAAGATCAGGCCCTAGGCTGAGCATCAGCAGCGCAGAGGACTGATGTCATGGATCAGTGTGATGCTTCTAATGAGAAGTATTGCTAGAGCACATTCCTCGCTAAGAGGGAGTGTTGATTTTGGGGTACCATCGGATGTGCTCTAGCTCTGAAATTTTGTGGAGGGGTTAAAACACGAGAGATCTCCAAGACCCAAAAATCGTTTGGAGAAATTTCGCCCGGAGTGAATTTTATTCAAATAATTAATTATTTTTAATGGAGCCTAAGTTAAAACTTAGGAAATTAAAATAATTAAAGTGAATTATTGTAAATGTGGTTGAGAAGCTTCTGAGTGACGAGGATCAAGTCTGTTTTAATCTTAGTTTTTGATTAAAGATTTGATTACGATCGTTGATTCCTCAACAGGAAAAGTATAAAGGAAGGCTTGAGGGTCAGTTGGAGAACACACACACATAGAGCAGCACTTGAGCTAAATTGAAATTCTGGGGCCCAGTTTGCTGAGAATTTTGGAGTGAGTTCTAGTGCAAAGAGGGGCAATTCGGCAGTGAGACTTCAGTCCAAGGCCAAGAATACATTGCAAAGAGGCAGCGCAGCACCAAGGAGAGACAGCGCAACACCTGAGAGGGTGACGCAGAGCCTAAAGAGGTGACGCAGTCACTGAAGAGGCAGCGTTGGGGTTTCTGAGGCAGATCGAGCATCAATTCAGCAGATCGATTTCTAAGCCGAGAAGGCTCACATGGAGGGTGACGCAGCTCCTAGAGGAGGTGATGTAGTCTCAACGCAAAGCTGGGAGTAGTTGTCGTTGCGCAGCATTGGGGACAACGCAGTCACCTGTGGGGTTTGATCATTCAACTGTTGGATCAACCAAAATATCTGTCTCCGGATAGAGGTACTTCTGCCAGGATTTTCTCTATTGGGTGAACCGGATTTGGCACCCTAGTTGTATTCAGAAATCTTCTTAATAATTAAACCCTCATATCTGTTGCATTGGTTTTCTCACATTGGGTTTTTCCAGGGACATTAGTCCAAAAATAAGTGTCCTTTGTGTGATTGTCTCATCTTATTTTTCGGTACTTGATCCGTATATTGGTGTAGGCTGCAGTGTATTTGCATTAATATTTACTGAATAATTTTGTAAATAAACTTGTTAATTGAAGAACACAAGTAGGAAATGAAAATCAGTTAACTGCAGTAAGATTTCTGTTGGTTTAGATTTAGAAATTTTCACAACCTCCTGGCTGATCTTTTGTTGGCTGGAAACTAGATACCCTGACCTCCCAGTCTCACACCGCAGCTTCCAATACTGGATCTCAACTGCTCCTCAGCAAATCTTCAAACTCCCTCTGAAGCTCCACGCTGCCTCTGCGTGGCTCTACGCTGCCCAGCGTGGCTCTGTGTTGCTTCTTTTGCACTTCTCTCTGCCTCCTCTGCAATGTATTCATCGGATCAGGAATACTTCCACCAGCAAACCATCTTTGCCCCTCATTGCAAGAATAAATTTGCAAAAGAGAGAAAGATAAAGTGTGTTATTCACAAGTACGCAATCTCGTATATTCAAGTTTGCACAACTATTAGAAGGTATACATATACCTGTCTACCTCCCCTAGGAAATACTGCCCCTATTTAGGCCTTGATCTACTAAAAGAAATGAAACAAAATCAACTCAAAACAACACAAGTATACCTTGCATCAAGAAAGGGTCACCAACATCACGGGAAGATAGAACCTCCAAAGACTTTTCTTTATTATCATTAGCAAAATGGACTGACAGCATTTACCCAAGCATTAGCTTCCCAACCATGAGATGAGAGAGCCCCAATGGGTCTCTTTATACAAAATTGAAAGGAAATCCCAATGTGCACTAATGCAACAAGTGGCAAAGGATTGACAATCCGAATGCCAAGGTCAAATTACAAGTGGCAGCCACAGATCCTCAAACTGCTGTAGTGAAGTATCTTTGCTGGCCAGCGTGTGCATATCTTCCTCACTGTATTAGACTACAGCCAAGTGTGAATAGAGATGGAGTGGAGGGGAGACAAGTCCCATAGTTAACTCCAATCAAAAGTGAGCTAAGTCAACCTTCAAGACACCTGTTATCTCTGTTGTGTAGATGATTGAAGAGTGGGCTGCATGTTGACTGTGTCGAGGCTAAACTGGCTGTGTGCGCTCTGCTGTAGAATTAGCATATCAGTCCCTAGATCTGGCAGTAAATAAGTCGAAAAATGGACTTTACAGGGGGATAAACCTCCCACAAAACTGAGCTGGAAACCAATCAAATCCCAAGAGAACTTTTGTTATCCAACTGCTGCGTAAATGCTCGTGGACTTGGCCTATGTATAACTGCTGAACTGGCTGATAATGTTGTAGCGGAGTTTACTAAGGAACAAGTGATGTTTAGTGGGGGACAAAATCTGTCCCATGTGGCAGTGTTGTCCCCCACTAAGATGCCATCAAATCTGTGCCACCAAAAGAGGAGTCTCGGCCTGCCTTTGTTGCTTGTTGACTTGGTTTAACTCATGGTGATGAAGTGACTGCCATGTCACTCATCTTGTCTCCCACTAAACAATTTTTTATTGATTTCTCTTTTGGTTTTTTCCTCCACTTTCCAAGTCACCTTGCTTGACTTTTTTTCTACTTTGGAAAACATAATGAATATTTTCCAACTATTAATTTTTTTTATTTTTTGCCACTCATATTAGGAAAAGTGGGTTTTGAGGGGGTAATATTCGTTTTTTGACCCCAATTGTGGGTCAAAGGATAATGTTGGGGCTCTGAGGATGAATTTCAAGTACTCACATGCCCCAGACATTTCCTAGCACCACTTATTTACAACTTACATAAGGAATTAATTAAAAATCCCATCGTGCAGGATTTTTTAATAAATTTAGAAATCTTATAAAACCTAATCAAATTTCGCGACACTTTAGATATGTCCTAGCATGGTAATATGCATTGACTCTAAGCATTAGGATGGACCCAAGGCACAATCATCAAGCCGATCTCTAACTTTGGAGGTGTGTGAGTGGAAAAACTCAACTAGTTATTCGTCGCTAAATAGCAAGAATAATTAGCTAAGTGAAAAAAACACTCTAGAGTGTACTCACTTGATGATCGAGTCTGAAGTTGCCTAAGCATGATACAAAAGCTCATCATACTAGAGACATTTAATACAATTCCCCGAAGGGTTGCGAAATTTGAGAAATAAAGAAGTAGAGAGAGGAGAGAGAGAAGGTCAACAGGTGTTTGTTCATTTCTGAACTTCTGAAAAAATTTATGAGTGTCGTGTCCATTGGGCAATGGGGTCTTGAGATTCTACTCGGTGTGACCTAGTAGATAACATTTGGCTCCACATGGGGATGTATGCTTGATCTTCAGGAAAAAGTATATGAGAACCTATAATCTGCAATCAAGACAACTCGTAACAAAGCACATTAGTGGTACCAGCACCAAATATGTCAGAATAATCCAAAAGTCAACCGAGCAAGGAAGAAACATACCACAAAAGAATGCATAAGTAAAATGTTGAAACCAAAATCAATAAATGAAATGCAAGCAAGGTTAGAGATACATTACAAAACGCCCCATGGGCATCAGATATTTTCGGTAGAGTCCATCTTGAGAACCTGCCTGCTCACAGGTTGATCCATAGGTTCCTAATTTGATGTCCCTTGTCCAATCCTGACCATTTTGGGACCTTGACCTAGCCCAATGTTGACTTGTTTGTGGCCATCAGATTTATGTTGCCTTTTCCTTCTTTTCTGACTACCAATTTGTTGAGGCTTGCCGCTTGACCCTATTCAAAGATGGTGATCTATTTTTTACCTCCTTTTTCTTTTTCTGCTTTTCGGTTTTCTTTTTGGTAAGTTGTAATGGTGATGATGATGCAACTACTATAAACCCTTCTGCCTTGTCTTCAAAATGTGTAGGTGGAAAAACTGAAGTACCCAAGTGTTATGTGGGATGCCCACCTCTTTATTCTTGGTCTGCTTTGTCATGGGTGTTAGAAAATTTGATAAAACTGCATAACTTCTTGGCTTGTATGACCCACAAATAATCTCGTTGTTGGGTTCCCTTGGATTCTCAACATGATATCTTCGTTATGGTTCCCAATCAAGCCGAACAAAGTTATTATCTTGCATGGGGATGGTGGCATAGGATAGGTTCATTTGAAGGCTACCACCCAAATCAGTTGCCCATTTTCTTGATAAGAGCATTCCCCATGCATAAGGTACATTTATCACAACAACATACATACTAATCATTATGTTTGGGTTTGCCACTAGGTGAACTTATAAATCCTTTGATTAACCCACACACTTCAATTCTTTTTGAGTCCATGGCACATATGTTGTGATAGGGCCTAGATACCCTTAAATTCAATTGCTCCATGACTTTCTTGGTCGTGACATTAAATGAAGCACCTGAATCTAACATGCATTTGTGTAGGAGATGGCCATTCACCATCAAAGTAACGAAGAAGGGTTCATGGTGTTCATTCCCCACATAACTATCCATATTTTGCAGTATAATTGGAGCATCTTCAGGTACATCCTTAGAAATTTTTGCACTAACTACCCTTTGAGACACTTCAATGGCCTTCAACAACTTTGATCTTTGAGATGGTATCTTCAATAGTTCTGATACTAGGATAGAAACCTTTACATTGTTTATCCAATCACCCAAATCAAAATTTAAACCATAACTGGGAGGAGAAAAAACTTTGGGAGCACTCTGATCTTTGGCATTCCTTTTTTTGTAAGCCACCCCTTTTTGCTTAGCTATGGCAAGCACTTGTTCTGGTGTGGGCTTCTCCCCAAAAATCTTGGTGACATTATCATTTATACAAATCATGCTATCAACCTTATTGCACTCAAATTATCAAAGTTCCAAGTAAGCATAAGTGCCAGCCTTTTTCAGCAGATCGGATCACATATCAGCACTCTATGTGTCTTGGCCACCCATTCTGCAAGTTATATGATCTAAATGATTCTAGTATGAGTTTGAGTCTATGTAACAACCTAGGTAAGTCTTTGATTTTGGTGACAAATTTCATCCTAGGAGGTTTTTAATCTCCCTGATTGCCTGTATTTCTAAACACAGTTAATCAGAAGAGTTTTCCCCTCCATCTTAAACCCCCAAAGCTAGAGTGAAATTTATTGCCAATGTCTTAGATGAGTCATAGTGTTTTAGTCGATTCTAATGTAAAAGTGGTTTCGGAATAATTTAAGCTAGTTGGATTACTTATTTTATTACAAATCACTTGGTCTACTAGATCATAATGCGTCGCAGATGGGTTATGTGTCTTGAGGGTGTAAGCCTAATGTGTATTCCCTCTTTGAGTCAAAAAATGTAAAATCTTATGCAAATGAGTGTTGGAAAAATAATTAAATCCCCTCAAGTGTAAATTAATTAATTTTTCTGACAAAATAAAATAATATGCTAAGCCAAAAATTAAATTAATTAGAGTCAAGTTAATTTTTCTTAGGAAAATTAATTCTCCAAGTGGAAAAATTCGTGGGTACTAAATGAATCAATTTTTAGAAGTCCTCCACCAAGGGAATATTGCATATTTCAAGAAAAGTTGGACCCTTGGGCCTTGGGTGGTTAAGTCAAAATCAAAATTTTGAGGAAATTAGCTCAAAATAATTAATGTGGATTTAAATGATAATTTCGAAATTTCCTCAAAAATAAAAAATTAAGGGCCAAGATTAAAATATCTTGAAGTGTTTATCAACGGCCAAGATTATTTTGACAAGGATCAAAGAAACTAGTTGATATTTTTCCACTTGGAGGATTTATCTATAAATTAGAGAGTTATTTGAGTCTTTGGTCACAATCAGATATCGAAATCTTGATCTCTAGCTAAAATTGTTGCTGAAGCATTTTGTAAATTATTGTCCCATTGGAAACTATTTTTTCTACTATAATAAAAGACTTTGGGGTGCAACTCGAGGTGTTTTTGTTAGTTGATCTATGGCATGTATTGACTACGGGCTTCCTATGTGGTGTTTTATGATTATTATTTTCAGATATAATCCATAGTGTTTGCAGGTACTCAATTCTTGGTCTCCAAGTTCACAGACTGTGGGCAACGATTACCTTGCTTGGATTCCTAGTTTTTATATGATGGATTAAATCTTCGCTAGGGCTATAGTGAGAAATAATTTTTCTAAAGCGTTTTAGCCATTGTTTCAAGGAAAAATATCATAAAATTTATTTTCTCAAAATTTATTTTAAAATTCATGCATATTTTGTAAATAATTTTAAATTTGTAAATTATTTTTCCGAACTTGCGTTGGGGTTTTAGACCTATTTTGTATATATTAGAATTTAGGTATTTCTATTTTCATTTTTGCAGTTTGGATCAAGTGATCAAGTGAGAGAAGAGCTAGATCTAGGCTCTTGAAGGTAAGATCTAGTCTCAAGACAATTTTGCAGGGATATTTACTAAAGATTTGACGGATGTTGTTGCACATAATGTCTAGGAACCAAGACAACGGCTCAAATCGGGAGTTGTCACCCTGATCCCCAATCTCTCTATCTAAGTTATCTCCTTGTAGACTAAGGGAGGTGGACCCTAACGAAAATGAAGAAGGAGAACTGGTTGAAAACCAACCAATTAAGGAGACACAGTTAAATGACTAAATATTTGTTAAGATTAATGAGATTTTACAGATCCAATTAGATGAAAAACTAGTGCCTTGTGGAGTCAAAATATCCTGTTATGAAATTAAATTCAAGTAATTGATAGGTAACTGTTGTTATGAAAAAATCAATCCACCACGATAATATTTAATTCCTCAATGAAGTGCTCAATTCATCAAAATGGAAGATAAGCTCTTTTCAATAATACGATTCAATATTCGATAAAACACCTTCGTAATCATGCATCAACAATGTTCGATAAAAACATGCAATTTATCATTACTTGAAATATTCTCAAAGTTGACTAAAGCAATTAATCACCAATTTCAAGCAATTTAAAACCACACTTATAAATAGTTTAACAACCATCAACCACAACTAAGCATGAAAACATTTTGAACCAACCATTTAAATTTCGAAACAAAAATATTATCATGAGAGAACCATCGAATTTAAATGTTAGATATTTAGAATATTTCCGAATTTAAATGATATTCTTCACAATCCCAATTCAGAAATCTATAGTCAAACTTTAGATAAAAAGAAATTTAAAGTTCACTTTTGACTATGCAAAATTTAGATCCAAAATCGTTTTATTAAAGCTTTTTGACCCTTTTCTAATTTTTTTATATTTTTTTATATTTTCCTTTTTAAATCTAAAGTTAATGAAACTATAAGCTAAAGGTAAACAAATCTAAACTTCTACAAAAAATAAAAAAGTTAAAAGTTAGGAAATTTGATTTTGCTTTTGATTTTTTTTTCAAGTTTAAAAAAAAAATCATCAAAGTTTTGAACTTTTATAATTTTTTAATTTTCTCAAAATCTAAATTTAAATGAAACTACAAAACATAAAAAATAAAATCTAAAACTATGACAAAAAGGAAAGAATTTCGATTTCTTAATTTTGAAATTTTAATGTCTAAAAGTTGAAAAGTCGAACCTAAAAATTGAAATCACAAGTAGAGAAAGTGAGTATTGAATCCAAAACTTTAAAAGACCTAAAAACTAACCTAAAGTTAAAAAATGAAAATGAAAATAAAAATAAAAAT